>OX377610.1:27234869-27834869 GCA_947397855.1 Thelaira solivaga
AAAAAATGGGTAGGAGAAGGAAATAAGCTCTATATAGATATTACAATAAGTCACGAGAGTACTTATATGAGCCCTTAGTACATTCTTTTCGGGTATGCCTGTATTCAAACTAAATTGTTTACTTTGAAATATAATTTACCTAAAATGAACTTAAGCCACTTTACAAACTAAAGGCTTAGATTTATCCACTCAATATTTACATAATTAAACTATGCCTCAAATTATTTTTTTTAACGAAATCATAAATAAATAAAATTTTTATTTTTACACCTTGCAGCTCTAATTTGTATCTTCTTTGTTTTTAAGCTCAAGAGCTTAATTGAAGTTGTTATAAATCATAAGAAAATTTGTGGTGTGTATTTGTATGTAGGGCTATGGCCTATTTCTATTTCTATGCAACTGAATTTAAAGATAAAATAAAATAATAAATTTAGTGCAAAAAAAAAGGAAAGAAAGACGGAAATGAAGATGCTATAGAAGGCAGATATATGTAGTTAGTTAGTGTGCACTACTCCTATAAATTTTGCTATTGCTAAAGCATTAGTCTATAAAAAAACCACAACAAAAACCTCTATCTAAATGTTATTAAAATTTATATGCCAATAAAATGAAAGCAGAAGTAAATTTATTAGAGGAAATAAATGCAGGAAAATAAAAAAAAAATGTTTCACATAGAATATCTTCTCACACATACATATTTATTATAAATAAGGATAATGTTAGCAAGCACACAAATTTTATAACAACACATGCACACACACACACACAGCCAGCTTAAATGTATTTAGTTTAGGAGTTTAGAAGAGCAGCACACATTTTTATAATTTAATTATAAACTTTTTATATGCACTCGCATAATGTTTGTTGTTATTTTTTTTTATATTTTTATGATTAAGTTTCAAAGTTAAATTTAAAGTTTAGTATGCAGCTAAACAGTTACGATACATAGAAAATGATAAAATTTATATAAAATCAAAACAAAATTTTTTTTTTTTTTAATTTTTAAAAGCAAACAATTTATTTAAACTTTTTTAAAAATTTAATTTATTTTTTAGCGTAATCTGTAAATATTTAAAATTTCTAAAAAATAAAACAAATTAAAACATTAATTAATTTAAGAATTAAAAAGTTATTTTCTTTAGATTAGGGAGTGGAAAAAACAAGTCAGCTGCGTTTTTGAATTCCGTACTGGAAAGTACTTTCAATAGTTTGGTAAAAAAAATTGTGAAGAATGAAAATAATTTCATAAAAGCGAATAGAATTGAAAGCTTTTAGAAGGCAGATTTTAGAACTATATAGTTTATATTTGGAAAAATTTCATTCAGAATATTTTACAGTAAAAATCTTTGCGTTCCAAAAGTAGATCAAAATGGAGATAAAGCGGCTACATGGACTAAGGGGATCGAAAACTGTTTCTTGTACAAAATAAAGAACAAAAACATTTCATTATACTTGTAACGTTTTTCTACTAGTTTCGAGTCTTGATCGAGTAATTCCTAAAACTTTTGATCTTCAAGTTCAAAATCAATATTTTTGAAGCATCGGAACCAGTCTCTGCATGTTGTATCCAACAAAGATTTGTCATCATAAGTCTCAACAATAATTCTATGTGCAATAAAATTCCCCGCAAATACACTTTATTTGACACAAAAGTAGACTAAGAAAAAATTGTTTTGTTTGAACTAAAGTCAACTGCCGCACACTGAAATTTAAGATTAGATATACTATTGCCTTGCATGTGTGTTATCATTCCAAATTCCAAGGACGGGGTACTTTTACTGTCATTTTTATAGAAACAACGACAACTTATTCAAGGTCCTAATAATTAAAAAACGGGTGTAACTTCACTGACTTCTGATGATTAATCATTTTTTTTTTATTTATTTTGTGAATAATTTATTTAGATGCACTAAAACTTATTTTTAAATTTTTACTGTTTTACTAAATTGCTGATTTTAATACGAGAACACAGTTGCTAATATTATTAGGTAACAGGAATGGAAAATTCAGTAGCATTACATTTTGGCGTACTATAAAAAAGCACTTTTTTGTGCAATTGTGAATAAAAATTTATTGATAAAAAAGTTATTTTTTTAAAACAGGTGGTTATTTTTAATTGTAAGTGCACATTGTAGGGAAACCTATTATTTTTGTTTTTTTTTTATATATTCTTTAATTATATTTCAGTAATACCCAAATGGCATTCGAATTAAAAAAAAGAAGAGAAGAATTAAAATCAGTACATAGTATTTATAAAGCAAAGTCGCTTCCCGAGTCTGTCCCTATGTATGTATATATGCTTAGATCTTTAAGACTACACACAACGGATTTTGATGGAATTTTTTATAAAAAAATAGAGTGAAGGTTTATATGTATAATCTTGGAAGGTTTAACGTCACAAATCCGCCCGGCAGGTAGCGCTATAGTCGGTATCTGGCTTATTTGCCTACTACCTGTTTTTAGCCGGTCTCGCATGGTTCTTTACTCTATGAGTACGATTTCTTAGTGTAAGAAGATCGAATATATAAAAATTTTAAGGCAAAACAACGTTTGCCGGGTCAACTAGTAGAATATATAGTTTTCAATATTAACATGTTGGGTGGGAAGTTTGCTTATTCAGTTCAATGCTTACTAAGTTTTTTGTTTCACTATTTGAATCCTTTTGGAACTATAGACAAATAATTCTTATTTAGTTAATGGTTTTTACAATGTAAAGGTTCTAATGTTTGTCAAGAAATGTTGGGAGTAATCTACTGAGGATTCAGGGTAGCGTCTGATGAAATGGTCTATATACATAGATATGCTATCCCCTTCGGTACTTATTCTACTGAATAAATAACTCATAAGCTCATAATCCAACACAATTCTGGAATTAAGCACAAATAAAGATTAATATTTTTTCTTTTTTTTTTATAAAAAATTTTAAACACAAAAATATTTTTTATTCAAGCTTTCAATGATACCCTAGACAATAATAACATTTGATAAGAAAAAATAATGAGGACATGTAAAATGCAACAAAAAAAAAAAAAATAAAACACACATAAAAAAGGAAAAAAATTATGAGTTTTATGTTTATTTTCAGGAGCGCCTGGTATACCTGGAGAAAAAGGAGATACCGGACCAGCTGGTCCACCAGGACCTCCTGGAGAAAAAGGTCCCAGAGGCAAACGAGGAAAAAGAGTAAGTTTTGTTTTTTTTTTAACTTAGGTAAGGTCAACTGGACTTACTGGACTTTATTTGTAAAGATTGTTTTTTTTTCTTAGAAAAGTTTTCTAGAATAAATTTTTATTATCAAAAATAGTTTTTTATAAAACTTTTATTTAAAAAAAAACAATATTATGAATAAGGTTGTAAATAAAAGTATTTATTTATATTTAATGTAAATGCGCTCTAAACATCTACTAAAACTGTAAATATTTGTAAAGAAAATATGAACAAGAAAAAAGATTAAATTTAAATTTTGTAAAAATAATATTTTGATGCCTGCTGTATGCCTTTGCACACAACAATGCAATTTGATATGATAA
Source organism: Thelaira solivaga (assembly GCA_947397855.1). Taxonomy (NCBI): domain Eukaryota; kingdom Metazoa; phylum Arthropoda; class Insecta; order Diptera; family Tachinidae; genus Thelaira; species Thelaira solivaga. The sequence continues at coordinate 27,238,400 of OX377610.1, forward strand.
AAATATTTAAAAAAAATATACAAGCACTCCCTCTACTATTTAATCTAAAATGCATGCTTGAGCATCAATTTTATTCATATTTATTTATATGATATGATCTATCTGTTTGTCTCTGTGTCTGTCTGATTGCCACTCAAATTACCTTTCAGTATTTAAATTAAACAAACTCATAAGCTCATACTTTAATTCTAAGTTTATTACAAAAGTTTTGGGTGTTTCAAATGAAATAAAAAAGTTTTGGAAGTTTATCAAGCCATAAAATTATTGTGTGTCTCGTGCAAGTAATTGTTAAGGAGTGACAGATAAACAGCAGCCGCACTACAAGATGCCACACATTTAATATTGTAAGTAATTCAACCGTTAACTAAAAGAGTTAAATCATTTTTTACACAAACACTAAGATAAAAATAAAAAAATTGTGAACTGCAAAACGGCTTGAAGGACCAATTTTTATCTTACTAAAGTTCTATAAGCTGCTGAATAAAATGTGTAGACCACACAGGGAAAACCAAATTTCCTTGAATTAAATTATTTTTCATTCGCGTTCTGTGACAATCTGGAAAATTACTTATGTTTTTTAGGAGATTTTAACTTTAAGATTTTTAGAAGTTTTTCTTATCAAATTATTTCGAGGCCAGCAAACGGTATTGTTTTTATTGTCATTTCGTTAATTTTCAAATATATTGTTCCACCATTTTGAACCAAAATAATAGAGTTATTGATAACATGTACATTTTTGTTAAGTAAACAAAAAAGCAGAAAGCAAATCGTCTTTTTGAATATACTTAAAAAAATCCATCCAATCCGAAGGACTAAAGTTGAAAAAGTTGATGAATAAAATGGGGGACTTTTTGGTTTTATTGAATTCAATAAGTTTTATTGATGCTTGTGTTATCCTGTACTAAAAACAATAAGAAAAAGATCATGCTGGTTCATCTTTAAGCTGGCTATTACATTTCTCTTCTACATTCTTCCGGGTTGATACATTTGATGTCTTTGAAAATTATTTTGACATAAAAACCTGTCAAAATTTTAATTGTGATAATCGAATTGGTAACTAGTGAATAGAACACAATTACAACTGTCAGCTGCGATAACAATTGTTAAGCAAAACTGAGAGCATATTTTCGCAATTGCTGTAGAATGATTTTTTTTTAATAATTTGAAAATTTTGATTAAAATAGTTCGATATAGACTGCTGAGTTTTGGCTTCGATGTTGACCCTTCATAAAAAATAATTTTGTATAATATGGGCTCATGTAGCACAGTTTCTTGGAGAAATTTGTTTAATTAAACTAAAATGTTTTTTATCAATTTGGCTGTAAAAAATTAATTTTTGAATGGTTGCAGCTATGGGCTTTAAAATAATTTCTTTCTTTAAAATATTCCAATTAATTTTAACAAGTTTGCTTTCACTTATTCAGGTAATGAAATTATAATTTTGACTTGTAAAATATAACCCCAAAATTTTAACCCAGCAAACATATAATTAAATACAATAATTTTTGAATTGATTTTACAAAAGTTATTAAAGCTTTGTTTAAAATTTAAAAACAATTTTCTTGGTGGTTTGTTAAGGTTTTAAAATTTTCTAAATATTTTGAATTTAAAAGAGCTTCTTTGAAAATCTTTTCGTTTGCTGGGTTTTACTTTTACGTTTTCGTCAGCTTGTTTGTAGGTTTTAGAAAATTGCCTTCAATTTATTTTATGTTTAACTAGATACGTGTGAGAGAGTTTTTTTTTTATTTAGTTTTAGGTATCCAAAAATTTGCATATTTTCTTATTACAACTTTATTATGCTGTTATTAAACTGCGCAGCGTGTGTTGTAGATACACACTATGACTTACTAAAGTCTTTTGTTTTTGTGTAACTGTAGACATCAAGATTTAACACAAAACCGATAGTATTATAGCGAGGGGTATAAGTCAGTTTAAGAAAACAAATGTAACTTTGCTGCAAAGTCATAAACTTTCCAGAACTCTTATATAGTTTTTTACATAAACGAAAGAAAAACTTTTCAGCAACAATGAGCACAAACTCTGTTTGCAGTCTTTTTCTTATGTTAGTACTACCGTAACAACTGCATATCTGAAAAGCTTTGACTGATTTTTATCATCTCCCACTTTGCCAAGCTACAATTCCCGATTTTGCCACTGAAAATTACGAAAATCAAAAAGGAATTTCTAAACTTTCTGGAAGTGTTTTAACATTTTCGGAAAATTTCTTAAATTTTATTTTATGATGCAAAACGGAAACTGCCAAAATCCTTGAGAACAACAACTCTGGGGTATATGGAAATTAAAAAAAAAAGTAATTTCTGAGTGCAAATCCAAACAGTCTCCCCTTTAAACTAATACTAAAAAACGTAACGGGTTACGTTAAAACATATTTAACTTGACAGATTTATCTTCACTTACTTAAATTATATTAGCGACAGTATGGCACTTCGCTGACGAAGTAGCGAGTTAAATTCTAGTAGCAAAATAAACATAGAAAAACAATTGTTTTGCAGCCAACTTCACTACAAAATGTGCTGTCAAAATTGATTTTTCCTAACGATCAGTGCTGCCGTTATTGCTTTCAAGGCTGTTACTTTAGTTACAAAATTTTATAAATCTTACTGGGAGTCTTCTTGTGTGGAAAGAAATAGCTTTTAAGTATTTAAAAAAATTAAGAAATTGATCACAAAGTATAGTTGCATAGGAAAATTGATTACTTTGTTCTCTTAATATCAATCAATTTTCGATTGTGCCTAAGCTAGGATCAGCATAAGTTTGAATCTTAGCTAAGTATTCTTTTGTGATTTCTAGCACTTTTTATGGAATTTTTAATTTTTTCTTTTATTAAAATAAAATTGCTAAAATCGTATATATATAAAGTAGCACCAGTAGTTGCATTCGCTGAGAACCATTCTGCGACTGCTGTGAATCTCTAAGCTCAGATTTAGGGAGTAGCTGAAAACAGAAACGCAACCATTTTGGTTTGACTCAAAAAGTTATCGGTACCATTTCTTCTGGGATAACAACAAATCATTAACTAGACCTAACTGGATAAAGAATTATTGTCACGGCATTCATAAGCGGGTATAGCAAAGTATTGAAACATTTTAGAAATATGAGGATCAGTCAAAACAATCTCTGAACTTTATGTAACGAACGCGAAGAGATAGCGGAACATGTACTATGTCACTGAAATAGTCAAATTTGCACCCGTTTTCGTTACTTAGGACTTCACTACCTGAACCGTCTGACAAGGTAGATAAATCATCCAAGGAACTCTTATCTAACTTTTAATTAATGCTATTCTTCTAATTCTAACGCAGGACCTATCCAAGGTGTCTAACTAATTCAACTGGCTAAATGCTAAAAATAGAGAAATATTTGAGTTTTCTTTTTCTTTTGTAAGGGCATAAAATTTAAGGTTTTTGGGTCAACTGCTGGAACAGCATTACAACTAAAAACTCTGTTCAATAGCAATAAAATGTGCTGTCCCATTTTATGGTTAAAAAGGAATGTCTACGTCCTACAAGCTTTACATTCACTGTGCATGGTAAGCACGTTTAACTGGAATACAAAATAATTTCATGAAACCTTTACTTGTATGTAAATTCAGAAGTTAAGCTTTCCTGAAATGTTAAATTTAAACAAATAAATCATAGAATATGTGGCTGAAAATTTTTTTTTAGAAAATCAGTTTTATTTTTTATAAAACAAAACATATTTATCATAGATACATATTACACTAATTTTTTTCTTTTCTTACACTGATTAATATGTATTCATAAAAACGTTTTGGTTTTTAGTTTTACTCTTTTTATTCATGAAAATATTTGATTAATCGTATATGATTCTAAATTACATGATGATGCAATGAGTTCGATATTAAAACACAATTTAAGCCACTATTATTATTAACAATATGTTCGCGCCTCAGAAACACCAGTAGTAAGAGCTTCACATGAAGTGTTAATACTAGTAAACAACATTACATGTGAGTGTAATGTTTGTAGGTGAAATGATGAAATTCATTTACACATCGAACTGCACATTAAAGCAATTTAGGCTTTCTGAAATTATTCACTCGCATAAACACACACTCTTGATTTTCAAATCATACAGATAAATATTTAATCATTCATGCATGTAACTTACAACATGTGCGGCAAGAGTTTGCTTTTAATTTTTTTTTTTTTTTTTGTAATAGCAAAAAAAAATCATCAAAAAAGAAAACAAAAACGTTTGTAGGAAAAGCATTTTAGACAAACGACATCAATTTAGTCACATACACTCTGTAAATGTGTGTATGACACTAACAGCAACAAGCAAAATAGTAAAAATACCAACAACAATAATTACCACACATACACTAGAGTACATTACAAGAAAGTAAAGTCTGTTCTTAGCAAAAACACACACTGATGAAGTAGAAGAAATTGCTAAAATAAATGATAAAAGACATGAGAAATAAAATTGATGTTCTAACATTATCTTACCACCTTTAACTATGTTGCAAAGCAACCAAATCACATTCCCACAACAGCAGCACACCTTTGATTCATACACCCACTCTGGTGTGTGTATAACAAAAGTCAAAGCTGATCAATACAATCAGTTACCCTATAAACGTATAACAAATAGACAGACAAAAGCAAAAAGAGCAAATGATGAATGAAGTAGAAAAGAAAAAGCTTTTGTTGGAGGAAGACTTTAATAAAAAAAGAAAAAAGAAAGAAAAGTTATTTTATATAAATAGGAAATTGTAATAGGAAATTACAACATGTTGTCGTGTAGTTGCACTACTATATTGAAGTTGTTATTGATATTTCATTACATGACAATATATTGACAATGTCATTGTTAGATTCTGTTGGTTGCTATGGTTCTCATTAATATTGTTGTTTTTTCTGCTTCTGCTCTTTATATTAAAACTTGGTTATTGTGCCTGGTTGTTGTGTTTAAAATTAAATGATGTTGTAGTTACTGCCACCTGATGCTTATGTTTCGAAATAAATAGATTTTTGCTATTCTTCTGAGTTATGGCTGTAGCCTGTTGTATCAACAATAATGAAATTAATGAATGTCTCGGTTTAATGAGTATGGGACATGTTTGGCATGTTAGGAGACTTACAGTCGTAGTAGTAGTAGTAGTATTCCTATAATTATTATAGTTGCAATAGCGTTTGCAATCTTGTAATAAAAATTTGATATTTATGAAACAGCAGGAAATTTATTCATTGAAAAATTTTTTAAAATGCATTCTGAAACTTGGGACTGCAAGCATGAATTCATTGTACTCAATAAGCATCATTACAACATCTCAATTAATTTGTGATGCAAATTAAATTCCAATTTCTATTGAATTTGTCTTATTTAATTGTGAGCAAAAATATTCCACATGATCTCATTGTACAGGGTGTCATACCAAGACTGCACTTTTTCATTTTAAAATAAAAACACATATTTTTTAAGAGAGTTGAGATGTTTTTACTATAAAATAAAATATCCGCTCTGGTAATTCGTTAAATAGGTAATATAGCAAAGTGAAGTCAAGCCAGTTTTTGGAAAAAAGTCTTCTTCTCCGATTTCAATCTGAATGGTTTCCTGAATACAAAAAATTATCAAATTTGGGGGTAAGAAAATTATTAAGCATACTAAAAGAAATAAATGCACCCACAATGAATAGCTCTTTGGTAGTGATTTTGTTCAAGCCTTATTTTTTTGAAGATAAGGTCTAAATTGCATTCATTACAGGAACAAGTTCTTGTGGCTTCAACTGGATGTCGTAAAAACTATTACTGGGACACCCTTTTCCATATAAATTGTGTACAAAAAATTCCATTTTTTTGTACCTAATCAGACTATAACGACTAGATTGTGAGAATTGTATTTAAAAGCGCATGAACTTTAAAATTAGGTTACCTTAATACCACCATTATTTGAACACAATCCGCTACAATAAATAAAAATATTTTATATTTAAAATTAACTAAAGAAATATGAAAACTTTACATTTTGTTTTACCCCAAAAACAATAAACTTTGATCTATGCCTCCAGCAGTTGTAAAAATCTTCAAGATTTTGCAACAGAAAAAATATTTTTAATCAAAAATAAAAATAAATAAACAAAAAAAATTTATTTAAACTTACAGGGATGGATAATTTAAATCAAAGAAAATACTTATTTTTCTAATTCAAAAAGTACACTTTTTAAGAAAAACATTTAATTCACAATTTCCTTAGCATAGTATAATATTGTTACTTTTGTAAGTTATTATTTCGTTCAGGGTCAGTTTGCATTGGTTTCATAATTTTTGTTAATTAAAAAAAAATGCAAAAAAGTTAAATTGAAACAAATTGTTACCAAAGTTCGTTTACCAATATGTGGAATACTTTCTCTACTTCTGCCCAGCACTTGGGAATCAGATTGAACTCTACCTTTTTAATTTCTTCTTCTTCTTTTTCATCTTTCTCTTTAACATTTTCTTCTTCTTCCACTTCTTTTGCTTATTCTTCTTCTTCCTGTTGTTCTTTTCCTCCTTCTTGATCTTCATATTTTTCTTTTTCTTCTTCTTCTTTATCTTCTTCTTCCTCTTCTTTTTCTTCTTCTTCTTCCTCTTCTAATTTTTTTTCTTTTCCTTCCTCTTCTTTTTTTTCTTCTTCTACTTTTACTTCTTCTTCCTCTTCTTATTTTTCTTTTTCTTATTCTGCTTCCTCTTATTTTTTTTCTTCTCTTCTTTTTCTTTTTCCTTTTCTTCTCTTTCGTTTTCTTCTTTATCTTCTTCCTCTTTTTTTATTTTTCTTCTTTCTCCTCTTTTTCTTCTTCTTCTTCTTCCTTTTCTTCTTACTCTTCTTCCTCTTCTTCTTTCTCTTCGTCTTCCTCTTCTTTTTTATTTTCGTCTTCCTCTTCTTTTTCCTCGTCTTCTTCTTTTTCTTTCCTCATTCTTCTCTTCTTCTTTTACTTGTTCCTTATCTCTTCTATTTCCTTATCTTATCCCTTTCTGCTTTTTCTATTTGAAATCCTATCACTAAATAAATAGCAGAGTAGTTCTTTTCTACAGCTATTAGAATCTTACAAGAACAGTGACACTCAATTGCCATTTAATTGGCAGTGTTGATAGAAATATATGTATATCACAGCGTAGAAGAAAGTTTCTATCAAGTTCTTAAGGGGATTATGGACAATGTGATAGAAACTTTGTGTACTTGTGATTTTGTATCTCTCTCTTACACGAGGATCAAATGAATATCGATATGTTAGTTTCTATCACACATTTCCCATCTTGTAGCCTCAACCTAACTTCATTTAAAAAGATTAATTTAGGAAAACGATTTTTCCATGTTATACTTGCAATGTCTTTTTAAAAAGAATTGAAAAAAAAATAAATTTCAACAATTTTTCCATCCCCGTTTACATACATAAGCAATGGACTACTGGCCTAAAGACATCACGTTTAATTCATGTACGAGTATATACGGCAAGTAAATCAGTAAAGAATAACATTTTTCTTTCTTTCATTTAAATTCTTAAAAAAGTAACGCCTTCTGCTTTCAACAATTGCAGCAAATCTACATTTAAATTATTTTAAAATGATACTTATGAAAGCAAAAAAAAAAAAAAAAAAAGAAATCTAAAGTTTTTTTTAATAAAGCAAAAGTTGAACTTTTTGTTTGTTTTTTTTTTCTTTTAAAAACACACTCGTACAATAAGAAATCACAAATGACATAAATACATAAATTTTTTTTTTGCTTTTGAATAATTCAAAACTGTAGCATTTCATTTTGATTCCTCTTTTAGAATTGCAAATTTGCTATAATTCAGGTGTTACAAACTTTACTCGTTTATGCATCAGCTTGTTGTTGCTGTAGTTAACTTTGAATAGAAATTCTTGGTTTACAGTTTAAGACTTAAAGAGTTTTTAATAGTTTTTAAAATTGTTTATAAGCACTTGTAAATTGTTTTTAAATTTGTATTATAAGTTTGCTAATAGTTAATATTTCTTTTTGCGTTTTAATTTTTAATTACTTTGTTATATTTGTATCTCTTAACACATGATTCGATAGGTGTGTATGAAATTTTGCTGAATATTGATTGCGTTTAGCTAGCTTATTTGAAAGCTCATCTAGTTAAACAAAAATTATAGTTTTCGATGGCATCTCAGAGTACAGTGAAAGAATTTTGTTCATTAATTAAATGAAAAATTATTATTTTCAACTAATGACAGGTTTCATTTGTCTAATGAAATATTTCATTAATTACATATAATGATTTAATTAAATATTTGCAAGTTTCGTTCGATATCAAATGCGGCGATTTGGAATCAGAAATTAAGTATGTGGGTGTATTTTCTTTTTTGTTATTATCTAGTTGCTAATACTGCCTGGTTATCAGTGTCACTTTGCCACTTCAACACTTTATTACGCAGGCATTAAAATATATTAAAATCATCAATATATTGGACTTTCAGCACACTGCTTACTATCTTAAAGCAAGTCAAGGTTATTGACTCACACCAAGAATGATCCATCCGCATGATATCCCTTTATCTCTCTCACTTATTTAGCTGTAATAATAGGATATCATTTGTAACACTAGCGCAGAAAATTTCAATTTTATGCGCGGAATGGAGTAATCTTGTATTTCTATCATTCTTACAGTCTTACACATGCACATGTACTTTTGCACTCATATATCACAACAAGCACAAAAGCAAAATGTTTAGTGAAATCAAAGGGGAGCTTACGAAATATCACAAGCAAAACATAAATCTAAATTTAAATCTTATTGATAGAAAAATAAAAAAACTAAGCGAAACGTAAAAAAAAGTTAAACGTTGATGGCTTTTTTTCTTTCTTTCTTACTTAAACGCAAGTAATGCAAGGAAACTGGTTGGTGTTGGTATTTCTTACGCAAAAAATACTTTTAATAAAAGAAAAATTCACTGTAAAAAATTTTAAAAATGATTTGATGGATTTTTTTTCTTTATTTTACTTTAATTTTTTACCGAAAATTCCTTTAGTAAGGCAAAAGCATGTAGTGGTATTTGTTAAGTTGAAAAACACTCATCATACGAGGAATGTTAGGAAAGTTTAATTTGGTTGGTTACTGAGCGTGAGACAGGAAATTTCCTTTTCGAAATTTTTTTTAGTAATAAAATTCTATTGTTTTTTTTTTGCCCGGTCTCGCCCGGCCCTTTTCTTTATTACGTGATGAGTCGGTATTTTTAGAGAACGTATGTACCAATTTTAAGCGAAATCCGCTTCAAATTGAACTTTAATTACTAAAATTTGTAGGGGATTAATATCGCTATTAAATACTTTATTTTTGTGTTTTTGTGGGCATTATTATCAGAGGCGCCAACCAAAGTGATAAATAAAATATTTCAAAGCATAGTTTCAGGCTTAAATTAAGTACTGGCACAATTCTTTTTGTACAGTGGCGAGTTAAAACCGTTGAAAAGAGGGCGTGGCCAGTGAAAATGTACATGATGGCCTTCTTTGAAGTATAGAGACTATATATACCAAATTTTAGACAAATACAAAAATTTTTATAGCGAACAAAATTTGTACGAAAAACACCCAATATTTTGAGTACTGTTGATCGGTTTTGTTGTAAAAACAGAACATAATTATTTTTAAAACAGTGAATTTTCGATCAAATAATTATTAATAATTCTCGTATTAAATTTCTAATTTTCCAAAGCTGGTGACTCAGATGGTGCTGATGAGGAGAAAAAGATTTTTTCGAAAGTGATCGCTCCACAAAATATTAATTTTTCTACATTTCAAATAATATCAAATTATCAGAAATTGAATTAAAATCAAACAATAATATGAAATTGTACGGAAATATTATTGATAATAGTTACATATATAAAAACTAAAGCCCAAAGTATAAATATATACAAACACACACACAAAATTCTATTTTTTACGGTTTTTTTTTATAGCAGAACTTGCTTATTAAAGCTGTAGGCGGTGCTTTTCTTTGTTATAAATTGAATTATTTCCAAAACTAGAACGCAGGATTTATTTGTACATTACAAATGCATGTTTTTTTTTTAACATGCACTTTATTATAATTTATATTCTGTTCACTCAAAATAATTCCAAATTAATAATTTTACTCAAATGAAATCGTAGTTACTATTTTTTAATTAACTCCTTTTCTTTTCTAAAACATAAATTAAAATTAAAAAATTTATTTTAAAATCTAACAAATGAATTTTAAAAATACTTTTAAGAATGCACATTATCAAACCAGTCTCGCTTAATGCAATTGCCTTGATGGCACAAAGTTAATAAGAAAAACAAGTAGAACACTTTTGGGGGCAAAACACCGACATGTGTGAAAAGTTATTGCAGAAACATGACAAAAATTTTGTAACCTGAAGGGAAAGGGTAAAATTTAACACAAGTGGAATAACAAAAGTGGTGCTACATAAATAGCATAAACATACTTGTGGCATACTTCGGTATGACAGAATTAATTTCCCTGTATCTGATCTACCCAGTAAACAATAAATTAAATAATTTAAAATATAAAATAAGTTTCAGAGTATTTATGAATGAACAAAACAATTATAATGTTCAAGAAATTGAGTGGTGGTGTGAATCTAACTAGAATTAAATTTTCTTTCCTTAAATGTAACAAAATGTTTTTTTTTTTTTTTAATAATTTTGCTTAGATTTAAATTGTTGACAATTTAAATGCTTGTTGCTATATTATGTTTTTGAATAACAAAAATATCTATGAATGAAAAGTGTAGTACATTTGGAAAAACGTGAGGAAGACTTATACCAATAAAAGTAAATAAAGTAAAAATAGAAAATAAAAATAGAGAATAAAAAAAATAAAAATAAAAAATAATATTTTAAAACCTTTATAGATGGCTGCAGATGAACAACTTGTGTAGATTTATTTGAAGTATTACAAGTGTAACTTGACATACAATAATAAGCGCCAAGTTTTATAAGTAAAGTAGTTACACTAGATCTAGTATAAGAGGACAGGCACAAGCGACAACTACACCCTAGTCAGTTGTCGTGCTCGCCTTCATTGTCGTCTTCATCATCAAGAATTCTTATGGTACAAGTATCAGCCAAAGAATGTCTAAAGTAGTTGCGGCAGCATCATCATCATTATCATCCTCATTTTTAGCATCTAGTACTGCTTTCTAGCAAAAAAAAAAAGTACTTATCGTATGGTTGTGCATTTTATTTACAAAGATTGCTTGTATTAGTATACATGTGTCACATGTGTGTTAGTTTTTTCTTTAGCATGTATTTTAAGGTTCTTATAACACGTACATAATTTTAAAATGACAAAAAATAAATTGACGAAAAGTTGAATTATGCTAACGTAACGAGCAACAACATGCTGTAAAGTGGCAAGGTGGTAGAACGAAGGGGAGAGCAGTAACTTCTTAGAAAAAAGTCATTTAATTTGAATAATAGTTCAATATTATTAGGGGAGAAGAGAAAACATATAATATTTTTTTTTCTATTTCTAAAACCAAATAGTTGCAAAAAAAATGTTTTTAAATTTAAAAAAATAAATTAATATTTTATTTAAATAAATTCTTTAGGTCAATAAACTGAAACTTAAATCAAATTATAAAAAAAGTCTGTCTTCTCTTCAGTTGTAAAAACTGTAATTTAAATTGATTGAAGTGAACTGTCGTTATAAAAATTAATGTTTTTGATTCGAACTTAAAAAAGACATAAAAGAGAAATAACTTAAATAATTTTAAAATTTTTAGAAATTATTTTTTAATAAACATTAAAAACAAACATTCTATAGAATTTCATTTGATAAATTTTCAATTGGGCTTTTTTTTTAAGTGATATAAATCCAGTTTTTTTAAGGGCCAGCAGAGGTTTTGCTAAAACTTATTTATGCTATATCTAACTGAATAACTCAAAATTTTTTTAATGGGCTTATAACCACTTAATTAATGAAAACTATGTATTTGAGCTAGAGTAATATATTTTAATTATTATTTTTAATCTTTTTTTTTTGGAAATTTTTTGATTACTTTGGCTCTTTCAATTTTGTTTAACTTACAAATATTTTTACTTGTACAAATAAGCTCATTTAGAGGGAAACGACCACCGAAGAGCTTTATAAATCCTCTTGCAATCTGAACACACTAGAAAAAAAAAGTCATTTGAACACAACGACAAGAGCCACAGTGATATTTTTTTATACAAAGGACTATGACAAAACATTAAGCTGCTGCATAGTTCTCTTTTGCTTTATACAGAGACACGATACAAAACAATAGAAAATGCTTTACTACTCAGGCAAGGATTTTCTTTATTTATACAGCAAATGATGCCAATTGATGATAAGCATGCTGATAGCAGAAATGTGTGAGGGTGGATGTGAGGGTGTGTCGGTGGGTATTTGTGTGATTTTACTCGTATTTTTGTCTAAGAAAAACTGCTAATACAAATAAAATAGATGTTAAAATTGCTGCACATGCTGGGGATGATGATGATGATTATGCTGCTACTGCTGCTGTTGCTTATGATGCTGTTAATAACGATGTTGTTGTTGATTTACAGCTACAACTGCTGCCTGTAATGCGGCAGCTTATAATGAAAACTAAGATTTTCAAACTGAAAATTGTTTATAACTCAAGTGCCAATAAAAATGTTAAGTGGCTTAGAAGACTGAGAAATAAAAAAAATAAAAACGACAATTTCTATGAGCAATTTCTTCTATTTTCATAACAAAATCATAGAATATATTTCTTTTCCTTATTTTATTATATTTGAGAAAAGTCAACACTCGAAGATGAAAGACAAGACCCAATAATAATACTTGGCGATAAATAAAAAAATTAATAATAAAAGCAATGTGCAAGTGTGGTGGTAGGTATAAATATACCTTACAAAAATTGCCACACAGAAGTAAATTGTACTAGAACTAGGTTTAGTTCCAAAGTAACAAAGAAAAAATTAGGTAATTTTAGATTACTTCATTATAAATATAACCTTATGAAGCAACTAAATAATACAATAATACAATAAGGTTGTCCGCACAATAAGTGCTTGTGTGCAAAAGTTTTACTTTTACCACACAGTCAAATATTCGTAACTACTTGATTTCAATTATATATTGTAACACCTCGTCCAATAATTTCTTTAGGGTACTTTTATGTGTGTTTTTACTCACATAAAAGTAGGAAAAGAGAAGAGACACTTATTTATTTATTTATATTTTTTCTATTCATGTACTTATTTCTAACTTTCATGTTTTTAAGATGACTTAAATGACAAATAAAAGTGTCAGCTTGACAGCAACAGCAAGAATAACTGTTATTTACAATATTATTATTAAACAAAGAAAAACTATAGTAGTAGCAACAGTAAATTATTAAATACCAAGAATAATAGAGAAAACGCTAAATAGATAGCTAGTGGGTAAAATAATAAATAAAAGCAAAAAATGTAAAGAAAGCTGCAGAATAATTTTTTTTAAGTACTCCCACGAAAATACAACAAAATGATGATGAATGATTGAAGTGACAAGAGTACAAAATCCTAATGAGTTTTATTGTCGAAAAATAATTAGGCTTCGGTCAGTCCTTTACTTAGAAATATAGAATTTTAATCCTTAAAAAACTAATTTAAATTTTTTCGAGCCTATTTGGTACAAAACTATATAACGATTCTCATTGAAGTATAGAGACTACAAACCGATTATGAATATTCTTAGGTAGTTTTTTTCCCACACAAAAATTTCTCAACTCCGAGAATTTTCTACACCAAAAGTATAAGCAAAGAAAAGAAGCTGTGTCTTTTACAGACTAATTTTATTTAATTTTAAAAAGGCTCAGGTAGCTGAGTAAAAATAATAAAACAGTAATAATTACTACCACAATTATAAACCATAGTCACTCAAATTAAAGTCAAATGACTTTACAGTTAAGTATTAATACTAAATACAAAAATTATAACAATATTAATATACAAACTATTAAATAAGAAAAGAGAAATTTGATTTTTTTGGTCGGTCCGGTCTTTAATTACATGAGACGGCATCCTTAGAGCAGATAGAGTGTATTTTTAGAGAAAAAATATTGTTATCGTTAAAAAAAAAGACCCTCCTAATAAGTACAGCCTTTTCTTAAGTTTTGCATGCCTTTGTTAGCATTAGTAGCAGAGGCGCCAACTAAAGTGGTAAATCAAATATTTCAAAGCCTAATTTCAGGCTTAAATTAAGTATAGATACACATCTTTATGAACCAATGAAAAATTTGCGTAAAATGGGGATGGCTAGTCGCAGAGCATATGACAGTCCTTCCTTAAATACAAAAAATTTATGTACCAACTTTCAGAAAAATTCTTTGAGAAATAGGATTTTAATTACTAAAAAAACAATGCAATTATTTTGGTAAAAAGTAGGCTAGCAGTGGGCATAGTCAGTGCAAAGATATATGGCAATGTTAACTAAGATATAGTGAGCATATATAAAATATATTAGAGCAATCGAGTGAAAAATATAATTGTAATTGACAAAAGATTCATCTCAAATGTCTTAATCAAAAGTGGGCGTAAAGCTTAGCATACTAGTGACCGTAAAGAGGGCGTGTTTAGTCCAAAAGTTTATGGCAACCTTTCTTGGAATATAGAAATAATTGCTTCAAAATTACAGAAAAATTTTCTGGAAAACACAAATTTTTATAGTGAACAAACAAACACACAGAAAATGACCACAATTTGAATAAAGAAATTATTAAACAAGATGTCATCTATTGTAAAATGTGTGTCAAAAACTTTTTTGTTTAAAACAAATAAGCTAAATAAGAGAAGCATTAACAAAATAAATAAAACTAAAAAAAAAAAAAAACAAAAGACTTTTTTAAACACTTTTAAAATAAACTTTATAGAAAGTCATGCTGGTGTACTCGCATTTTCATACTAACGAAAATTAATTTACTCTTTATATAGTTTCGTTTTAATTAATTCATTAAAAACTCATCAGTATTATAATCATGAAGAAAACACAATTAAACAAAAACTATAACAAAAAAATAATTAACAACCATAATGGATGGCTAAAATATTGTTGAAATGTGAGTGAGCAGCAGTTTTTTAGGGAGATTGTTCTTTTAAAAATTTAATAAAAATGACAAAGTTTTTGGGTGTGTGTGTGATGCAAAACAAAGTTTTTTATTTAAGCAAAAATAATATAGAAGCTCATGTCAGAAGTTTGTTTTTAGTTTGTAATCAAACTGCATACAAGTACATAGCAAAAAGAAAAAAAAACTAAAAAATATTTTCTAGTTTTAATAAACAGACCTATTAAAAAATTTATAAAATTTATTTCTATTATAACATTTTTTTTTTTTTTTGTAAACTAAAGTATGAATTTTCAACTATAATTCTGTACCATATGGATGTATTTTTTTTATTTTAATTAAATTATTATGATCAGAACATAAAAACCTGCCAGACACATAAAATAAAATAGATTTTTTTTCAATGAACTTGTGAACTATAAAAAAAATTATGTTCATAAATTTTGAGCTGTAGAAAGAAATTTTTTTGAATGCAAGAAAACAAAAGAGAAATTAAATTAAAAAAAAAAAAACATTGCTTGGCACAAACAAAAAAGAAACTAAATTAAATAGCCGCAAAGAAAATTGGGAAACTGTTGCAATTTTATCGACCAGCTGAAAGTTTCACAAGTTAAAGAAACAATTGTTTTTTGTTTTTAAGAAATAAAATTTAAATTGCTAAATATGGATATTCAAACAGTCAGTTCAATCAAAAATACAACTTAAGAAAATAAACTGCATGACTGTAAGTTAAAGTAGCTTTATCTTTACACATTTTCGCACTATGGGGGGTAGATACCCCACAGTATCATCACATCATCATGAAATGTTGTGGTTTGCAAAAACACTTCAATTCATTTGATTAGAACTAGATAAGATTTCATTTTTAAGATCAAAAACCAGTTAGTTTTAGTAAGTGATTTAAGTAAAATTCTGTTTGAATTATTTTAGACCTATTATTTATTTATTATTATTAAAATCATTTAAATGTACTTAATGCTTTAAAGAAAATATATTTTTAATAAATTATTCAGCAGTGAAGTTATTTACCAAATTTCTTTATCAGTTCATTCACTTTTTTCCTGCTGATTTAAGGGGCAAAGTTAGTTTTAGGGTAATTTTATTTTTTGTTTAGCTTTTTTTTTAGCTTTTTTTTTAGCGTAAGCAAAATAAAAATAAAAGCGAAAAACATATCTTACACCGAATAAAACATTTATGTCAAATTTATGTTAATGTATTATGAAAAAGCAATAAGAGCATGTAAAAAAATGTTTGCATACATCAAGGAAAATAACAACCTTTTTTGTATTAACAGCCAGCAAGGCGGTAAAGGAAAAAAATGTTCATATCAAGCAACAACAACATATTATCTTATCAATATTGTGCATATTTCATGTGTTTTTTTAACAAGAATTTCTTATTTAAGGGTTTAAACTTAAGACGAGGTGGTGCTAACGAAAAATAAAATAGAGTCATAAAAATTGCCACAAATTGTTGAAGTAAGGAAAAGGGGTAGCAAGAAATTTAATCTTTAAACTGGGGTAGAAAATGAAAAAGGAAAATTATGCATTAGGGTGAGTTGTTTTAATGTTTGCAGAGAAGTAGTTTAAGTGGCCTGTTTATTTCTTGGTTGTAGCAATTTTATTTCAAGCAAGAATGGAATAGAAAACAACATGTTTGTTTGAAACGAAAATTGAGTAGCAACTTAAAGAGGTTCTCTGTTCTTGTCAAAGTGATTTAAGACTTTTATTTTCCTTTTAATGTTTGCAAGCATATAAAAAAGATTTGATATGGAAATTTCAAGGGAGAAAATATAAATTGAGCGTTATTAAATGAATCACTTGTGTAAATGAAAGAAATGTTATACACATAAATATGGAATTAGTGGAGCCGTGAAAGTATTCTAGCATATCCTTTGACACAGTTTGCCTTTATTTTATTTACGCCATTATTATTTAAAAAAAATATTGTTGGTCATCTGATATTTTATTTAATTAACATTCTGAAACTAAATGTTTAAAATCAAAACAACAACATTTTTTTATATGGAAATTGTTACTGGAAAGTAAACCTATATTATTTTAAAATCAAAAAACCTTTTATTTTGCATTAAGTAAATAGTGGGTTCTTAATTTTTTTTAAAACAAATTCCATACACAGCAAAAAACTAGTGCCCAGGGCAAAATAAAAAAAAATGTTGGAATATATAAAGTGACTACATGACGCGTAACGCAACACACACAAAAAAGGACAGAAAAAATGAGAATTTGGTTATAAAGAAAATATGTTCATTTATTTTTCAAAGCTGCTAACTTTTTCATTTGACAAAACCATTACAAAGAAAAAGAAATAAAATAAAAATTGCAAAAAAAAAGTAATGATGATGGACAGTTACAAACAGTTTTAGAAGTTGCAATACTAAAAAAAAAAGGTTTGAGACCATAAAGTTTATAAAGCATAATTTTGTTTTCACTAACCCTGAACTTTTTAGAAAGTTTAAAGAGAAAAAAAATAAAAGGTGAAATAATTAATGTAGCAGAAGTTATAAAAAATAAAATGAAATGATTTAAAAATTCAACTTTTTTTTTGAATAGCTTAGAATAGAATCTAAACCAATATTTTTACTTACAGCTTTGTGAATGAGCACACACAGACACACAAAAAATTAAAATCATTTGCATATTAATTTTAAATCAACTAATAGAATAAATTGAAAGCACCTCTCTAACATTAAACAAGCAATTGCACACCCACACAAATTTTCCAAAAAAGAAAAAAAAAATCATTTAAAAACCATTAACGATATCTGGGCGAGCAAAGCACCAACAGCATCAGAAATATTTTAAAAAATATAACAGCAATCACAGAACCAACAAAAAAAATCCACAAAATGATTTTTCAATTTAATGACCCTCTGCTGAGCCTAGTGATATTAGCAAAAGAAATTGGACATCTGTTGTTGGCAGGCTCTAAATACCACCAACAGATAGATTATGATTGTTTTTCTATGCATGAGTGTGAGTGACCTATTCTATACACATTTCAATAAATACACTGGTGTACAATACATTTAACAAACACTAAAATTTTTGTGACGCGTCATGAACTTTTCAATTTAAATGGAAATTTTTGTATTCTCTTCCTTCCTCTGGGGTCGTGTACATTGTTCATACACACTAAAAAATAAATATATATATATATATATATATATATATATAAAATTAATGTATTTTTCACAATTTTAAACTATTTTACATATAGATGTATAAAAGCAAAAAAAAAAAAAATGTGTATAAAAATTTTACTTTAAAATATTTATGGCAAACAATGTTTTCCTTTAGGCATTAAATGAGAAAACGAATATTTTAAATGTCATTTACTATGTACAACCAAGCAAATAAGCATAAGAAATTTACCAGATTTATATTCAGTTAAGAAGGTATTTTTAAAAACCAATTGTATTTAGTTGAAAGCAAATAAAATTACAGAAATAACTTTGGATTTCAATAGTAAGTTCAAGCTCATTCATTATGAAATGTTCAGAATTACATTTTTGAATCAATTGAAAGTTTAAATTTTTGCTTAAGACTTCATTTTAGCAGTGTATTTTGTTAATTCATTAAAAAAGGATATATGGAGAGTAGCAGTATCCTTACTGCGATTGAAAGGAAACTTGCCATTAAGCTAGATAACATAGTACTAAAAGTATATAGTGATATTTTATTACATTTTGATTACAGTTTCTGTAAAAAAAAAGGAGTAGATTTATTTTGTCCCCGTTTCAAATAAATTTTTTTAAGTGACTAAAAGCAGAATTATAGCAATATTTTTCAATGTTCCCTGCATTCTGTTAACAATTTCAAAAAAAATTATTTTTTTAATAAAGGATATATGAAAAGAAGGCTTGTTTTTGCATCATATATAAATACAATTAAATTAACTTTCACTGCATTACGGCAAAAATTTTAGCAAAAAATTAAAATTAATAAAAAAAGGATATATGGAGGGTAGTGGTATAATCACTGCGATTGAAAGGAAACTTGCCAGCAGCTTAAATATCATAGTTCTGCAACTACTTAGTGATATTTTAATGCATTTTGATTATAGTTTTTGTCAAAATATTTCAAAACGTTTTGCAATTTTCACTACAGTCTGTTTGCAATATCAATTATTTTTATTTATTTTTAAAAAGTAAATAGGCATGTCTTTTGCATTAAATATAAACAATTTTTTAATAAAATAAACGTTTGCTGCATTTAGATACAAATTTTAGCAAAAAATTCAAATTAATAAAAAAAAGGATATATGGAGAGTAACAATACCCTTGCAGCGATTGAAAAGAAATTTGGCAGCAAAATGTATAGCATACTTCTACATGTATTTAGCAATATTTTAATATGTTTTGATTATAAGTTCTATAGAATGAAAATTAAAACTAAAAAACTCAATAATCACAGCTGAATTTTTCAAGGATAGTAAATTGGGTTCTTGCATTTGAATTTATTTTCTCAAAACAAATTATGTACATTTGTTTACTGGGCTTTATGCTCACTTCCAAAAAAAACAGTCAACAACAACATCAGTAATACTTGTTACAAATAAGGCTGCTTATTTGCCAGACAATGATGTTTTATGTGTGCTACACATAAATAATAATAAAACATACTGAAATTGTATTTAAAAACAATGCAGACTACTAGAGTCAAAAACGAGAAATAAAATCACACTCAAAAAAAAAATTACAAAAAAAAATTTGTTTTATTTTTGTTAATGTGTATCTACTGCACTGCATGATGCTTTTTTGCTACGTTGTGTTAAATATATGACAATTAATTTGCCATAAATTTAAACACTCTCACAGCACACCAGCTTATGAATCGTATGGCTTCCTGCACTAACTAACACCCACAGCTATTATGGTTCCATTAATTTAAAAAAATACATGAAAAAAATATCAAACGTATTTTATTATCCAAAAACTGACAGTCAGGCCCTGATTTACAAAATGCAATTTGTTTATTATTTAATTTTCTTAGTTGTGAGTTAAATTGTTACCGGAAAAACTTAAAAGCATGAATGCTTTAAATTGGAAATAATTACTTTTTAATGAGTTTAAAGTTTAGATACATAACATGCATTATATGAATACAACGAGAGAACACACAGAAAACAACTTCGGTTTTGAGAAATAAATTTGTTTCCAATCGAAAATTCATTTGTAATAATCAAATTTTTCAGTTGTAGTGACTAGAATTCGATAATACAGGCCAAAAATTAGTTTTGTAAAAAAATGTTTCGAGATATAAGACCGAATTTCTATTGTCAAGATTAAAAAATTCGATTATCACAAGTGAATTTTTTATTGGAAACAAATTTAATTCTCACAACCGAAACTGTTTTCTGTGTGTAGTTTTTACAGTCGAATACTGCCACGAGCTAACCAGCTCAATCATGAATATTTCCAAGTAATTATTTTCCAGTGAAAATATAGTTTTTTGGGAAAAAAATTCGAAAAATGACATTAAAAATAGAAAAGGGAAAAGAGAAAAAACACTCAGAGAATTGTTATTCATATTTGGCCTTCATATAAAGTATATAGACAGCCTTGACTAATATTTATCACTACTTAATAAATAAAAAATAAAAAATAAAAAACTAACTCATTTAGCATCAAATTTATGGTCTTTAATTGAAGATTGTCTATGGTGTAGCCAATGTTATTGCTCTTCCCCTTTTTTCTCTCTCTTGACTTATAATTAAAGAGAATTAATAAAAAAAAAATAAGAATGAATTCAATGTTCGTTTTTAAAATTTTGTAAAAAATTCCAAATTTTAATTACTTTTTAAATAAAATATCATTCTGTAACACGTCTAAAAAAATTACTTTTTTTTTACTTGAAAACTTGGCATTTTCCGTTATAAATTCATTTGCAAACTTGATGCTGATTACACTTGAATTCAATTATTATTTTTTTTAGCACAAAATATAATAATAAAGTTTGCCCCAATTTAAATTTTTTTTTTTTTTTGATATTTTGTTTGTGAGAAAAATGTAACCTTTTTTTCTAATAAATTTCCTGAAAACAAATTAAACTTAAAACATATAAAAAAGTTACTTTCATTTTTTTTTGCTTTCCTTTTTGTTAACAACAAACAAAATATGGATTTATTTAATATTTTTTTTCTTTCTTATCATAATTGCAATCAATGGTTTGCTTTAGTAGTCGTACCTTTGGTCTGTAATGTCGTAATTTTTATTGACCCAAAAGGTGCCTGAAGTGACCCAAAAGGTGCTTGTCGTTCCTTTTAATATGGAAGGGTATTTTTTAATGGTATTATTTACTTTTTTCACTTAGTTATTGTTTTAATGGCTGGACCTTTTTAAATGTGTTGGTTTTCAATAACTTTTTTATTCAATAAAATATTAAGAATTTCTTTGATTTTTCCAAACAAAGCTTTGGACTTTTTTGTAGCAATAAAAACGAACAGAAAAATCAATAAAATTCATTACATTTGCAAAATTTCTTAACATTTTACTTTAAATGTTTTTCGAAAACTTAAATTGTTTTATATAAACAAACTAATTCTTGCGTCTTTTGTAATGCAAAATTGTGTCAATTTTGAAAAAATTCATTTGTGTACTTAAAATGACAGTCAAAGAATTTTAATTTTATTTAAAAATACAGAAACTTTCAATAAAATCGCTTTTGTTTGTTAATTTATCTTTCCTATAGAAGAGGCATTTTTTTAACAATTTTTTTAAGTAGAATAACAAAATGAGCCATGCACTTATTTGATAAAGGCCCCTTTGTTATTTTAAAGAAGGTTTATACATTTTGGCCATAAACGACATGTTACGTCTGTTAACTTCCCAACGAACCTATAAATATTGTGGGATGGGAAACATATCATTCTAAAGGGAAGGTCGTCTAGATTTGTAATCTACCACCCAAATACTCAGAAGTTACTTTGGAGTAGTTTTAAAAAAATTTTTTAAATTTTCATATACGATTAATTATATGGTTAGAGAAGGGACCAAATAAAAAACAATTTACTTTCAACCATACTTTTCTCATTATTATGTTTGCTATAAACATATTAATGGTTGCAAAAATAGTATGGCTAAAAATAATTAGAAACATGTTTATCGTGATCATAATAATGGTAAGATGCTTCAAATTAACAATAATATTTTTGAGGAAAACACACTATGTTTGTGGTGACCGTTTCCAAGCATATTTTTCTTTACTTGTATTTACAAAGCGACCCCAGATAAAAAAAATCGTTGAAGACTAAGCCTCTATCTAACATTGTGGTACAAGTGGGGTCTACTGGCTAGATTTTTCAATTAAGTTGAGACATACACACACACAACACATGTACATGCATAAAACCTTTATATCGGTTGTTTGTTGTGCCAGCATACATGAGTTTTATGAGTTTGTACATGCCCTAGTAAATGTTTTATTTGAATACCTGATGGAATCAACATGAAAACATTAATTTGCGTAAAAAAAAGTTAAAATGAATAAATCTTGTATGTGTGCTTATGAGTTTTTTTAATATCACTCTATGGCAATTTAAAATAGATTTTCCAGATTTTTCATTTCTAAAGTACTTTCCTCTTAGGAAAGCTTAAGTTAAATAGCAATATTCCACACCTTCTATACAATTTCTTCAACAAAGAAAAACTTCTTTATACATTTTACTAGCATTTGAATTTAATAAACATTTATTTATTTACGCACATTATGTTAATAAACAAACACATATTGCCACAGCCTGAAACCTTTCATATGTATAAGCAAACACACGGTATTATGTATTTAGATATAGAGAAAAGTAAGCATAAACGCACATACACTTGGGCCCATGGAATATGCCTCTGTAATGTACTCACTTATTTATTTTCAAACACTTGCAAGTGTTTACTACTAGAGTACAGCTTGTTTGTGATATTTTTGTTCTTTCTCTCTTTTTTAAACAAATAAATACAAGCACCTACATACACTTTCTTATTCAAGTGTATCATGTAATTTACATTTAATATGTCATATGGGTATTAGAAAGCGTGTTTACAAGCTTGTATGTGTTTTATAAAGTTTATGTGTGATTTAAGTAGGCAAAGTCATTAAGAACACACACTAACAAACTTTCCCTTTAAATCTATATATTTTATGTCATTTATATAGAAAAATATTCAGTGATTTTAAAGTTGCACAAATTTAGCAAAAAAAATTTAAAGTTACAAAAATTATTAATTCATAAATTTAAAATAAGCATTTGTTTTTGTAGATAATCTAAGGATTTTTACATTTTAGTTGTTTATGAAACATTTTATGGTCTCCCACTGTTTAATGTATATTTGCCTTCAATTTTACTTAAAAATTTATTAAAAAAATGAAAATAGAAAACAACAATAAAAGTTAATAAAATATTAAATATGTGTTACAAGATGTGACAACTTCATGCTAAGAATGTAGTATGAAACAGGGTTGGGAAATTTAGTGTTTGTTTTAAAAATCTAAGCAGCATTACAATTTTTAAAAAAATGTTTTTTTATTGACAAATATTTTTCAAGCTTAAGATCTTAATAAGAATTAGAATTGGAATGAGGAGCGGGAACAAGTCACCTGGTCACTGCGGCCAAAATAGAACTATTACAAATCCTCATAGAGTCTAGTATTCATTAAGAATTCAGAAACTTTTTAGGGTGATTTGTACGACGGCTTACAGTGGTAATATGTGCTCATTACATAAAATGCAGAAGTCATTTTGTCTAATCCTCATATTAGAAAATCTTAATAAAAACTGTTTTTATTTTAATTTTATAATATTTCGACTTTCCTTCAGGGAAGAGCTTGAAAAATATTTGTTAATATAAAATTTGCAAGATCAAATAATTTGATTAAGGGTCTTTTCAGCTAAATGCAAACGAAAGCTTCGTTTGCATAATTGTATTGAAAACAAAAACAAATTGTCCTGTGTAAGAAAACCAGGTGACACCGAGACACCATCAGCTGCAAAAGTAAAGAGGACATCAATGTGTTAAAGGGAAATAACAGGAGGAGCCTCAGTTACCTGGTTTTCTTATACCATGCACAGGCAATAAATATTTTTTTTTATTACAAAAAAGTAAAATTCCAGAATTTTTTTTTTTATTACAAAAAAGTAAAATTCCAGAATTTTAATTTTCCGTTCCTGATTGATACATATCAAGCAAATGGTTAAAAAAAGTCATGTAGGCATACACACGTATGCTGTCTATCTTTGCATTTGCATATAAAACTTTAACAAACTTTAAGAAAAATACATATAAATCTGCTGAAAAAAAATGAATGGAAAATCTCTCTTGATAGCAGAAACTTTCATAAGTTTTTGTCTTATTCAGGGTCGCATATTCGAGTTGACAGCATTGTTTTGTTCAGTAATTAACTCATTTTTAAAGCTGTTATTTGTAGGACAAATTGATTTCAACAATGATTTTCTATATAAAATGTCTAATAAACAGGTTCATTCACTATTTCCAAAAAAGCAAAAAATTAAGCCAAAATCTACATTCTAGTACATTACGACTCTACTTAGTCGTTAGAATCGTACCATCTATATTTGGACACATTTTTTTACTTAAATTTGTTTTCTCTGTAAAATATTCTGCATGAAGTTAGTCAAAATCTGTACACTTTCTCAATTAAAGTAAGCAGCTCAGAAATCTACATTCCAGTACCTTTCGCTTTTATTAATTTTTATGAAACTATTTCCTTTGTTTCATAACTTTTTAAGAAATTATTGAAAATATTTCAATTATGTTAACTGAACAGACTGACATCGTTTAAACTCCTTTTATGTGAAAGTAAAATAAAAACTCTGGACATGGTAAAAGTGAGAAAACAGGCCCAAATCTCTTCAATCAAATATTTTGAAAGAACAATTGTATCTCATTTGATAACAAATGCCCAAACTTTAGGCCCAAACTTATCGTTAAGCAAACTTTTTTGTCAACGAAGCCTATGAAAACAGAGACCAAAATCACATCTGAATTAATTGTTTGACATGGTTGATATTTATTTATAATGAGTAAAGAACACTATAGAAATTATGACAGTACTCAAGTAGCTCATCAATAAACGTCTACTTATTTTGAAAATTTATAAAAAAAAATTTCCATGAGAATACCATGTTGAGAATAATTGGAATTAAGCATGAATACATTTTTTTAAATTTAATTTAATTAAAAAAATTTTAATTTTATTTTTTGTCTATTTTTCAAAACTTTATTTTTGGGCTCTTAATTCGTATTATTATTATTATTTCACATTTTCTCATTGTACATTTCTTTTATTACAAGTTATTTGATTATTTTCATTTAATCATTTTCTTATCATAAAAGAAGGAAATAAAAAAATGTTTTTTTATATAGAATGTGCTGTAAAAAAGGTAGATTTTAATTTAAGGAAATTTGCATCATTTATATTGTCAACTTTTACATGTACTCGTGCCTAGATTTTTTAATTCCAAATCTAACATAAACTTTAAAAATTTTTTTTTTCTTCTACAGCGTTCTCTGTGACAGTCAATCTTTAGGTTTTTTTTTTTTTTTTTTTTGGAAAACGTCTGAAACACATTTTTTTCTCTTAAAATGAAAGTTTGTTTGTTAAAACTTTTATTGTCGTTAGCAAAAAAAGTGTTTGAACAATTTTTTTTGTTCACTGTTTTAAAATCATTTCCTTATTTTTTTTTTTTTTTTGTGACAGAACATTTAAAATTTATTTCGTTTTAAATAACAAATGAGAATTTATTTCTCAGGCATAAAAAGTTAAAAGAGATTTTAGTGGAAATTTTAACAAGAGATTGCAGTGACGAAACCGATTTTTTTTGGAATTTGTTTTCTAGCATAAGCAGAAAACTTTTAATTAAGTGAAAACAAGTTTTATACTTTTATATAATAAAAAAAAAAAGAAAATCTTGTAATAAATAAGGCACCCTTAAATAATTTGTTAAAATTATACAAATTGCTCATACGCTTAGAGGTCAATTTTCTCTCTATATGAAAATGTTGTGTTTTTGTTCTGCTTCTCAAATGAAAATATTTTTATTTTATTTACAAGTATATCTTTTAAATTGAATTTTTCTTTATTGTAATGCTTTGTATTTTTATTGCCCATTTAATCTTAATCTCTTAATATAATAATAAGACGCAAACAAGAACTTGTTAAAATTTATCAGGGCATTTATCTTGCCAAACACATAAATTTTACCAAATTAAAATCACAATACTGTCTGCTCTGAGCTTGTTAATATGAACACAATTTGACGAAAACATTCGAGATAAAAAAAAACTAAATAAATTGTCTAATCTTAATTACTTAAAGAAATCAAAAAACAAAAACAAAAAAAAAAAGTTCTCATGAAAATATGATGTTCATATACCAGTTAGAAGTTTGATGCTTAAGGTAATTAAATATTAAAGGAAAAATATTTTTCGTTATAATTTTAATTTGCAAGACAGACTACTTAAGCGCCAAGATATAGAAATAGATCACATTAAATAAATTATTAATTTAATAAATCAAATTAAAAAAAAATTTTGGCACTTTCTTTTCAAATCATTTTTCAACTTTTATTTTTTCAAATAAAAAAAAAAAATCAACATTTCTCACAAAAAAGTTTCTATTTTTAAAATTTAACTTAAGCTTAGAAATAATGTAAGAGCTTTCAATGAAAACTTTTTCTTAAAAAAAATCATAAAATGTGCGGAAACGCTACATTTTATCTAGATAATTGTAAACAATAGAATTCCTTTTGGAACACTCTGGTTAAGCTGAAAGAATGTTAAAATCTACTCGTAAAACAATAAACAAATGAAAATACATTTCATAGAATAACTAAAGCAACAACAACAACAATAATAATAGCAGAGAAAAGAAAAACAGAAAAAAGTCCTTTGGGCCTTTTGTGGCTTTTCAGTAAAACACAACTAGCGGGAACACACACATTGTGAATACAAAAAATTTATGTATATTTAAGGTAATTTAAAAAAATGTACACCATTTCATTGCAAAAAAAAATAAAATAAAAACTAGCATTTGCAAAAAAAAAAAAACTTTTATAATTTTTTTAAGTTTTGCTAATAACGAAAATTTATTAAAGTTGACTTAAGTAAGTTCAGGGGTGATGTGGCTATATATTTCACTATTAATGAGATGGCAATGAAAACAATATCGCTTGCTAGAATCGAAGCCTGAAGCTTTAATATTAATAGTTTGTAAACTATTTTAGTAGCGTAGAAGCAGCAGCGTATGTCAGGGCAGGCTGAATCTTACCGCTCAATCTTAATTTCTAAAATCATTTTTAAATTTCATTTTCTGCATAAGAAAAACATTAGGTCATAATCATAGTCAAGGAAAAGTAGACTTTTATTAAAAGCTTATTTTTGTTCATAGGAATTTTATGACTTTAACTTCGTTTTTTTTAAATAAACTCACTTTAGTGGGACTATGGCTTTGCGCCATTGTTTCTTTAAATAAAAAAAAATTAATATTTTAAATATAAAATAACCCTCGCAGTTTAGATTTCACAAACATGATAAAAACCAAAATATTTTTGTTTTTTTTAACTTTCTTTGTTATTCGTTGAAAACCTTTTTATGTGCGTTTGTCTGTTTATATGAAAATTATTGTATGTTGTTATTTATTTTTTTATTTTTACTACTTTGTCTTTTTTTAATATTTTTTTAAGCGTAACATAACAAATATGTATTTCAGCAAACTAGTAAGATACTTTGAAAACTGAGTCATGCTTCCATATGCTTAGTCTCTAACTGATGAATTTTAAATATAACAGTTTTTTACTTATAAAGAAAGTAGCACAGTTAAACTCAGTTATGACGAGTTGGGGTTGTTGTAGTATAAAGTTTGTGAAAAAAACACAAAAGCCAGAGATACGAGTATTTTGCTGCTAAAAAAAAATTATCTAAGGCCAAATTACCGCACCCGATAGCGATCGCATTATCAATCAATAATTCGGCTTTGGATGCATTTTTATTTTCATATGACTGAACGTATTATACAATAAATACAATGAAATGATTGGCTCCGTAAAATATTTCATGAATCGAAAATGTAAGATTTTTCATAATTTCAATAAAATGATATCATCAAAACTTATTCATTAATTTAATGAAATACTTCATTAATTATATGAATTAATGAAATATTTTTAAAATGCTTCACAAAATTAGTGAATATATCATTGAATTAATGAAATGATGTCAGTGAATTAATGAAATAATTTCATTGAATAAATGTAATAAGAATCAATGAAATAATTTCATTGAATTAATGAAATAATTTCATTGAATTAATGAAATAATTTCAGTGAATTAATAAAAACAATTCATTGAATTAATGAAATAATTTTAGTGAATTAATGAAATAATTTCAGTGAATTAATTAAAAAATTTCATTGAACTAATGAAATATTTTATTGATTTAATGAAGTATTTCATTTATCTATTAAGCCGTGTCATTGCTGCAAAAACAATGAGAAACTATTTATATAAGAACAAAATTCTTACAGTGGTGAGTAACGATCACGTTAATTTTTTGTAGGTGTGTGTTCGTTAGAATGTAACTCAAGTATTAACCCTTTAAGGACCATAAGCACACCGGTGTCCCATGCCAACAATTTTATAAAACGTAAATTGTATATGATTTGTGTGGATTTTATGTTTTCATATTGAATTCACAGGTATGTTTCTCTTTTTTATAACTATGGCTTATGGTTCCCTGAAAATTGTAAAAAAAATTTCCTCCCGGATTTAATTATGCACATTGTCATAATTGCTTGAATTGAAAATTAACAAAAATAAAATAAAAATGAAGACAAAATACATGCTTCTCCTATGTCACATGTAAAAATATTCTTTAAAAGAAAAGATTACGAAATGCAATACAGCATTGTCTTTCATTTACCATATGAAAATGTCTTCTAACTAACATGCAATGTAAAAGCAACAAAGCTTGACAAATGTTTGTTGGTTTTCTAATAATATTTTTGGTTGTGTGGTTGATTGTGTAAGCATTTGCATGTATGAGAACATATCATTACATGTTTTAAGCAAACTTTTGTTTCTTGAGTTAAAGCTGTTTTTTTCTTGTTGCCGTAGGAAAATTGCTTATGCTTTCTTGTCATTATATGTATGTGTGTGTTTTTTCTTTCTTTTAATATAGTATTGTGTCCTTGTGGTATAAAATATCATACCCTTACTAAAAATCAGCCCTACAAGTGTATGAAAGTGAGTGTGTGTGACTGGATTTGTGTAAGTGCAACATGCCATACATAATGTACCACCACACATTGTATGGTTTTCATACACAAATTTTATTTTTTCTTCTTCAACTTTCTTTAATGTTACCTTGTATGTGTGTGTAAATGTTGCATTATTACTATTTTGTTGTTGCCTTATTTTAATAATTTTAACAACAAATTTGTTTGAATTAAAAGATGATGAGCATAGCAACAAAGAACAACAAAAAAAAAACACAAAGATAAATAAAACTTGTAAAAAAAATTTTAAAACAAAAAAGCTATTATAAATAAAACTAAAAGTTTTTTCCTGTTGCTGTCAGTATGCATTCTGTTGCTTTGTTTTAGAATTCTTATTATTCTAAATCAAACGAGAGTAAGAGTCCATTTGTTGTGCTTATTTTTTAGTGCATATTATATTATTATATTTAGTCATTTTCTTAATAGTCTTCTAATATTTGCTACGTATTTCTCTCTCTGTGTGTGTGTGCGTTTGTGCATTGTTCAACACTTTATAGTTATTCAAAAAGTTTTTTGTGAAAAGTTTGTTTTATATTTTTCAACTACCACTTCTACCACTACTACAAATACAACTATATACTACAAATACGAGTATTTGCACACTTTGACTGCTGCTCTATGAATTGCCAAGAAATTTTTTTATTTAAAATTCAAGCAATATGCTTATTCTGTCTCCTTTTCTCCCTTTTAACCTTTCTCATTCTCTCTCTTTTTTTTCTATTTTATACATTCTTTACTTTGTTAAAATTTAACAGCAGGAAAGTGTCCAAAAAAGTTTTTTGCAAGACATGAACAAGACATTGTTGAAAAGTTCAAAATTTAGTTTTAGTTCTTCTTTTTTTTTCTTATCAGAAAATGGATGGGAAAAAGAATAAAAATCTATGGATTAGTGTAAACCTTGTTAAAGGTTAAATTCTTTAGGATAGTTAGTTTTTCAACATTGTTGTTTACGAGTACATCAGCAATAATTGGCTTGATTTTTGTTGCTTATACGCACGCATTCATGTGTTATCTGCGGCTTTTAAATGCCTTTTTGTGTTGTGTATTCTGCTTGTCAGCTGATTTGAGCCACAAATAAAAAAAAAATTTGGAAATTTTAAAATTTTTATTAACTCTTGAGCTAAACTTTTATATTTGCTTTTTTGTAAAAACATTTGTCAAGCTCTTTCATATAGAAACAATTATACAAAATTCAGTTAACTAAGTCGGAGAACATGCACGGCAAGTTTAGTTAAGCAACTTTTTGTTCATTTTTTTTTAAATTTAAACCAAAGAGCTGCGCAAAATAAATTGCCGCATGTGATATGTGACTACCAATTGGTTAAGCCATTATTTCTTACATTATAATAAGTAGTTATCTAAAAATTACGTCTTCCAGCTTTAACTGTTAAAGAGATTATTCTGATAATAATCACAGTTCCGCAAAAGCTAAGCTACAGTTGTGTTTAATGTTTGCAATAATCGAATTTTTATATTAAAATTTTTTTTAAATAATATTATTGGCTGTAACACCGAATTTCTATTGTTACAACCAAAAAAATACAAACTTAATCGCTGCATGAAATTTTGTTTAGAAAATGTACACAAATTTTTGCTACAGCGAACTGCCAAATTAACAATGATTGAATGGCTACATATTTTAAAAGCCAGCTTTTAACATTTAATTAGGCTTATTCTGAATATTTAAATCAAAAATTTTTCACTGCAACTAGGCTGAATTTCCATACACTAAGAAAACAACTTTGGTTGTGAGAAATAAATTTGTTACTAATCAAAAATTAAGTTGTGATATATGAATTTGTATTCGTGACAATAGAAAATCGGAAAAGAGAATGAAAGCTTCGTTCGCATTCAGCTGAACAGGTTTTCAATTCTGTGACTATATTATCGAATTACGGTTACTAAAACTAAAAACTGGGAACAAATCACCATATTTGATATCGAACAACTGGTATCGAAATATTCACCATTCGTCTGACAAAAACACTACAATTATTATAGTTATAGTTCAATACAGAATAAGGCTATTGGAGCCCTGAATTTTTGGCTGCAAACAAATTTAGTTCTCACAACCAAAATGTTTTCTGTGCATAGAAGCCTAGAAACTAGTTTAAGGGAAATTAAAATTGAACTAATCTATTTGCTTGATGGACCTTCGCTTGTGAGAAATAAATTTGTTTCCAATCAAAAATTTAGTTATAATAATAAAATTTTTTAGTTGTATCAACCAGTATTCGATAATGCTTTTCAAAATTTAGTTCTTTAAAAAATACTTCAAGCTGTTTGACCGATTTTCTATTGCCGAAGTTGTTTCTCAGTGTAGTTACTATATTATACTGAAATACAATTAAATTCTCGTACAATTAAAAAATTATAATTGGAATATGATAAAATGATCTCATGAATCAAAAAGCACTTAATTTTTTTTATTTGTAGATTAAAGAAACCACTTTACAAAAAAAATTTAACCTTTTATAAGTAATTTTCATAAAGTTTAATTAACTATCTTATATTTGAGGTATGTTGACACAAAACCGTAATAACCTTTATCAAAAAGAAAGAAAAAGAAGGGGGAAGAGTAAAAATACTTAAACAAACATGATAGAAAAATGTATGAGCATAAAAAAGAGAATTTGTACGAGATGGTATTGTAGGGATTTTATGAGTACAATTTTATTTCATATATTCAGAGTCAAATTAATTATATTCTAGTTAAATCTCTGCAAGAAACAAAAGAGTTCACTTCTTTTTACTGAAAGCTTTTCTTAAAGGAAATTAAAAAGAAGTTATAACGATAGTCTTTCTGGGTTCAGCAGGTTTGCTTACTGTTCACTACCTGAGTGTGTACTTTTTTTGGAAGAAACTGCCAAAGAATTAGTACTAATTTCATTACCATTTTATGTGCAATACTAGCCAGCACACAAAACAAATGATGTTAAAATAAAAATGTAGCAACCGAAACGGTAGATATCTAAAGCTGAAGCATTTTGGTGTTAATGGCAAAGCATTTGGAGAGGAAGCCGAGCAGCCAGCCACAATTACCAACACTTAAACTATGCCACTCATACATACACCCCAAGCGCACATGTATGATTAAATCAATGAAACAAGGCATGCAAACTACACACAAGTAAAAGAAATCTAAGAAAACTTGCTGGAAAAGTTTTATTTAAAAAAGAGTGTGGGTGGATGTACTCGTATGTAAAGTTTTCTTTTGTTTTTTGTTTTTTTTTAATCTGATGTTTGTTACAGTTACTTTGTTGTAGTGAAATAAAATACATAAAAACTTATTTGCACACAAACTCACCTAAAATTTATAGTGGTCTAAGGATAAAAGCACTTTTTTTGTTTAAAACACCAACTCACACTTTCAACAATAGAATGAGAAAAAAAAGATAATAAAATAAAACAAAAAACCTTCAACAGACAAACACTTTGACCAGCTTAAATAACCAACACAAATGCAAAAAATTAAATGCAGAGCAATATTTTGTTTGTTTATATAAAATATGAACGCCCAAAAGGCTTAAAAAAACACAAAATGCAATATTTACAGCCAGTGTAGAGAAAGGTTGAGCATTAAAGTAATATAAAAAAATATATTATTTACTTAATTAATTGAATTTAATAGATATTCGGACCAGGCGGTGCTAAAGATGAAGATTACGATGATCCACCAGTAACGTTATTAAGAGGACCTCCAGGTCCACCCGGAATACCAGGTAAAGATGGCCGTGAGGGCAGAGATGGCATGAAGGGTGAACCGGGAGAGCCCGGTGAACCTGGTTCCTTAGGTCCAAGAGGCTTAGATGGCTTACCAGGTGAGCCAGGCATAGAAGGTCCTCCTGGTTTACCCGGCTATCAAGGACCACCTGGTGAAAAAGGTGACAGAGGTGATATTGGACCACCAGGCCTTATGGGTCCTCCCGGTTTGCCAGGTCCGCCAGGCTATCCGGGAGTAAAAGGTGACAGGGGAGATCGTGGCGACTCAGTGAGTATTTTAATTAATTACAATTTTACTTAAAGAAAGTGTTTTGATTAGCCCTTTCACTAGAAGTATAGAAAAATGCGTAGACGCCAAGATCAAGATGGTATGTCAGATGCTCCACACATGCCCACCATTGAATATGTAAGTAAAATAATTGTGCAAATAAAATTGTCATACAATTTTAATTTTGTTTTTCTTCTTATTAAAGTTATATGGCCCACCTGGACCTCCCGGTCCAATGGGTCCCCCCGGTCATCCTGGTCAAACAGGTGAAAGAGGGCTAGATGGACGGAAAGGTGATCCGGGCGAGAGGGGCCAAAAAGGTGATCAAGGACCTATGGGTTTACCGGTAAGTTTGACTTATTATTTTCAGAAATATTTTCTGAAATATTCAGAAAAAAATATGTTTGATCTAAAAAAGGTTTATTAAAAAAATTTTAATTTAAATTTAAAATTTATTCTCACAAAGAATTTCAAAACAGAGCGTTTATAAATCCACTTTAAAAAAAAAATTGTTATTGTTTTTAATCGACTTATACCATTTTCAAAACTTAAAGCTCATTAATTATTCACCGAAGCTCAATTTTTTATAAACTTATAGCTGCAAGCGCTAATGTTTTTTAAACTGTAAAAAGTAAATCGAAAACTTAAATTTTAATTAAAAAAATGAATTTGAAAATAACATCAATTATATAGCCACGGCGGCTGTGCTTGACTAATGGTCAGAGCCTGAATTTTAATACGAATAATAATTCAATAAATTTTGATCAATTTACACATTCCCATTTATACAAAGACATTTTCTTCAATACCAAAAATCGTGTTTATGCAAGTTTGCTTTTAAAAATTTTGAGAGTTTGAAAGTAAATACGAGTACTGAGCGAATTTACTAATGCAGTCATAGTTGTATAGATTCACCTCGAGCTATTCCTTTTAGAAAGTAAAGTTATATTATTATTTGGAAACTTGATGATATATGAACTTTTTTTAAAGTCAGTGTATCTTAGTTGCTAACAAAAATTACATGTCATTTAAGTGAAAAGAACAAACATTATTTTGTGGTATAGTGTTATTTAAATTTAATTAAAATTTAAATTTTATAAATTTTAACTTTATTATATATGATATTTTTCAATATATTTGTAGGGTCCTATGGGCATGCGTGGTGACTCTGGACCAACGGGTCCCTCCGGAAAAGCTGGTTTACCAGTAAGTGTTGCATAATAACACCAAAATTAAAAAAGAAAGAATTTTTAATATTTTAACTCAGCTTTTTTTGGCAAAATTAATTTAAAATTTGTTGTAGCTAACTAATTTGAATTTAATTGTGACTAATATTAACTTGAAATATTTTTATTATTTCTTCTTTCTTACTGTCTCTCTTTCTCTCGTCTAACAGGTGTGGGGCAACTACTAATCCTAATAAAATAAAACACAAACAAATTAATAATCAACTAAAAAAAAACAAACATTTAAAAGAAAAAAATATTAACCCTTTAAATGCAAAACAATTCACATAAATGTGTAATATAAACAAACTGAAAAACTCACACCAGCACTTTTAAATGCCAAAAAAAAAAAAAATTAACTAAAGCACTTTGAAAATAAAATGAAAAGAAAGTGCAGTAAAATGAAAGCAAAATATGTATTTTATGTAACCAACAAACTTAACAAACCTAAAACTACCAAAATAATACAAATCGCAAACAAATCAAAAATTCTGCATAACCCTCTCGCATCATCAAAAGAAAATGCTACAATAAAAACAAAAATCATTTTATATTTACTCGTACCCACTCGTTTATAAAACTATTTAAATACATACATATTTAAATGCATTTATGTTTAATTTAATATAAAAAAAAAAATTAAAGTTAAAGTTAAATATGTATATGTACACAACAATAACATTATTAATAATGATAATTTCTTCTTTCATTAATTAAAAACGAAACAAAACTTAACAAAAAACAAAACCCGATGAAACATACAAAATTTATTGTTGCATTAATTTAAAAAGAAATTTGGGCAGAAATTAAATTTAAATAATAAAATAAAATTTAATATTAATAAGTATTATTCAAGCTTAAGATCTTAAGAAGACCTTCAAAATAAAAACAATTTTTATTGGCATCTTAAGTTTGAATAATATATATTAATATTAAATTTATAAGATCAAATAATTTAATAAAATTCAATTAATTATGAAAACTTAGTTAAACTCAAAAGAAGCAAATAACTAAAAATTAAGAAAAAAAATATATAATGAAATGGCTTTGAATGTTTGTACATTATTTTCTTCCTAATTATTAAATTTAATTATATCAAAATAAACAAATAATACAGAAATGAAAGTTTAAAGTGCAAACCCAATCATATCAATTAATTAGAAAAGAAACCAAAAAGAATTTTAAATCAAATGTTTACCTTTCCATTTAAAAAACCTCAAACTTAATAAAAAAAAAAAAAACAAAGAAAATGTTAAACTTGTAAAAAACTAAATACTTATGTAAATGTAAAGTATAAAAAGTTTTGTCTTTGTGTGTCTTTAAATTTGCGTATAACAAAAAAGTGAGAGTTTTGGTTTTATAAGTTTACACCCTTAAATAGCCGTAAGGCATAATCAAGTAAACTCATACTTTGCAGTTATAAAAAAAAAGAAAAGGAAAAGAAATATATAGCGAAATTAGGGAAGTTGACTGTATTTAATTTAAAAGCAAATATATTCCACAGGCATTATACCGTAGAGATACAGATTCGAAATATAAAATAAAGGAGCAGAATTAGAAGAACATTAGAAGGCTATTAAAAGAAAGTCCGATAATAAGCCGAGATAACTGGTAAATAGTAGAGTTAGATACACACATTCTTAGCTACACTAATTATATTCGTATTTGAAAATTACACAGGGGAACAAAAGTCTACTTTATAAATATTTTTACAGTGTTTGTCAAAAATGGTGATTTTTTGAAATGTTTGTATGGGGAACCCCCCAGGGGTGGTTCCAGGGGGTGCGCTAATGGAATAGGTGGGTTGGCCTTCCAAAGTTAGTGGGGGTCGGTCATACATTTTGACTCGATTGAGGCACTCTAAATGGGTCAAAGTGAGATTTTTCAAAATTTGACCCTTTGGATCAAAAGTCGGGACATCAAAATTCATTTTAGAGGTATGGTTCCTTCGGCAAAGTTTCTTATTTTGATCCCTAGAATACGATTTTTCTTGTAATTTTGTGCGATTTTTAAATCGTCCCGCCCTAGTGTTTGTATTCGTTTTCGCTTAATTCAGGTGTGTGTAAAAGTTTGCAAAAGCTTTAAAACTAGAGCTGCTAGAAAAAAAAATATTGTTATTTTTGTAATCTGTACACTTAACTTAAACGAAAAAGAATTCAAACACTCTGGCAAGTTTTTCAGTATTGATCGGTATTAATTTTAGTGAGACACGTTCTTAAAATATCTCACTAAAAACGGTAGATTCACTAAAATGTCATTACTTTGCAATAATAATTAAAATGATTTTGAAAAAGAATTGTTCTTTTGCAGCCAACTTCAAGTCAAAGAAGATAGTTTCTTTTTTTAATTATGGGTTTAAAATTTATCACACTGTAAAATATTCAGAGAAAAATTCCTCAAAATCTGTACAATATCTTAATACAGACCAATACTGAATAATCATAGAACAAGTCTGTTGTTCAGAATAGCTCCAGCACAAATCAAGAGCAGCAAATACCCCTTTCTAAGATAGAGTGACTTCCCGTCACCTGACTAAACTATTACATGTAAAAAAATCAGCTGCTTATTGAAAGAATTACTTAACACAAGCCTTAAAAACAAAACATAAAGCTCATTTACTTCAATAATGTCATAACTCAAAAATATGTTCTTTAAAATTTTTCTACACAAGAGTACTAACTAAATGGTTTTTGACTTACGATACTTTTGGGGTAAAATTTTGAAGACAACAACAAAAATTATGCAAAATTTTAACTGCAACCAAGAATTACAAAAAAAAAAACAAATTTAAAGAAACAAAATAATTCTTTTTTGCTTTTACTTTAAATAAAAGTTCCAAAGTATTTTGTTTTTAAATTGGTTTTCTGGGACTGCTTGATTTAAAATTATTTTTTATTAAAATTTATACAGGCACGGCCAGGTTAAAGATTAAAAAGAAACAGAAAGTTAAGTAAGGAAGATTTAGGTACCGTCCATGGGCTTTGAAGAAATAATTAAACAAAATAAGTGGAAATAAAATGCCAAAGCTTCAAAAATAAATATACAAACATATATAACAAAACACAGATCCAAAAACAAACACATTTAAAACGAAACAAACAAAAATAAAAGTTAATAATGTACAATAATATACAAAAAAATAATTAAAATTAAAATAATAAAAACGGCAGTGACAATTAAATATAATTATTAATTCATTTAGAGATTACAAGTCTAAAAGTAATTACTCTTGTTTGTAATTTGCACAACAAAACAATAAAAAAAAATTCCACTGCTGTTTAAATTATAAATAAAAAAAAAAAACTATATGAATGATTTAGATAGGTGTATTATATAATATAAAAAGTAAAAGCAAATTATTAATCAAACGCATACATAACAAAATACATAATAAAATTTTGATTTTAATTTATAAATTGTATTTATCAAAAAATACAAACAAACCAAAATTATGGGTTTCAAGTAAAAAAAAAGAAAGTAATGAAAAAAAAACAAAGAACTTTAAATAAATAATCATAACTAATAACTTTATGAAAATATGTTTTAAATAATAAATGAAATTTAAAAAAAATATGTTTATTTATCTAAAAAGTATTAAGAAAATAATAAAAAAAAACTTAACGCAAACAATAAAAAGAAAAAAAATACTTGTATTAAAAAAAAAGAAAAAATTGAACAGAATCCTAGTTATGCAATTGTAAATTTGTAAGAAATTAATATTTTTAAAAAAGTATCCTTCCATTTTTTCTCTCTTTCAAATCATAAAAAAATATTTATAACCCAAAATTCTTAAAAAAAATTATAGATTTATGAAAAGTTTATTAAGCAATTTTCCCTAGAAACCTTGTTTAATAAATTTTTTTCACAAATAAAAAGCATTTTTTATGAATTCATCCTTTAGTAGGCTTAAGTAAAATTATAATTTTGAAAAATGCAAATTAATTATGTAACTTTTACATTTAAAGTCAATTTTGTTCAATTATTATATGCAAATATATACATACATACTATATATAGTATATCCTTACATAAAAAAAAAAACAATTTAATTAAAGAAACCAAAGAAATTAAATTCATATTTACCCTAACAAAAATTTTGAACAGCATGTCAATTTTATTTGTGTATATAATTATTGAGAAAATCTAAAATACTTATATAACAAACAAACTTTATTTTATTTCAATTAACTTTTTAGCTTTTACAATTTAATAAACTTCATAATACATACTTAAAACTTTACTACACACACATACTACATAAATAAACTCTATGAATTTTCCTCGAACTATAAACTATAAAATTATGCTTTCATAATTCTTACTTAATATTTACATATCTTTCTATCTCTCTCTCCCTCTCCCACTCTCTGATTTTAATAAGAATTAAATAATTTGAAATAAATTAAAATTAAAGTAAAACATCTAACGTATAAAATAGTAGCACGTAAAGTGAAAATATCAAAAATCCTCTAATGGTTTTAATAAATTTGTTTTATCACTTTCAAAATATAATTTTATTCACTCATTTATTTTACAGCCAGGCTCTTTATGTAAAAATGTATCGTTCGCTTCTACAGCTGATTTGCGGTTCACTAAAAAAATTTTATACTAAAAATTTAACGATAACGTAAGAATTTCAGTACATAATTATGGCTCACTGCAAAAAAGTTTTTCTTCTCGTACGAACAAAAATGTCAAACTCTGTCACTTGCTTAATTATTGCCCTTAAAATATATTTTTTCTCATAAAACTTACACAAAATGCACAAAAAAGACTTACATTTGCAATTAATAAAAAAAATTTATCTTCTAAAATTAAGTTTCTAACGGTAACTATAAAATATTTTTTTTTTTTTAAATTCAAATTTAAAACTTTTTTGTTTAAAATTTCCTCTTTGTCACAGTGTGGCATTTATTCATAGCATAATTCGTGAGGTATGCTCTATCTGTCCAGGGTCTGCTTTCTTTATATTTACACCACTGCAGTCGTCTAGTACTTCCTCGGGTCTTTTATGAAGAAATACAAATAAAATACTCTGTCGAGTTAAATGCTACAGCCTCGATCAACCAAATACCATTTTTTTTAAATAAATTTAAGCAATTAGATCCAAACAAAGGTAAATGCTTCGGTGCCCGAAGGCTAATTGAAATAATATGAAATTATACAAGTAAAATGCTCCGTCGAGTTAAATGCTTCAGCCTCTTGTAACTAACTATAGTATAAAATAATAGTAATAACTACGATGATAGCTTCCACCGCAGCAAAATTCGTGTGGAATCAGAAACTCTGCTCCAAAACTTGTTAGTAAACTTGATGCTTTATGCATTCTCTACTTTATACTTAATGAGAATTATAAATGTTACTTTTGTATGGCTAGTATCATACAAGATTTAGGTTGTTCTGTTAAGTTAACTTAAGTGTGTAATTTCACGTTACAGGTTACGTTTTTCAAAGAATATTTACACATTACAGTGGTTTTTCTTTTAAATTGGCGATTAATTTATGAAACTCTTATGTTAGCAACACTAGTTATTGACATGGATTATGGTAAAAAAAATAGTCATCCGCTTTTTCAGTCGAAAAAGAGTGAATGTTTGTCTTTCGCTTTCGTGTGGCATCAAAATAGAGAGCCCGGCTGTTAAATTTCAGTTTAGTGTTTTCTATCACAGCTATTAAATTACAATTATAATTTGCTTGAATTTATCGTAAAACAGAATCCTAATTAATATATAATCTTTTTGTTTTAATTTCTAACTACTCGTATGATAAAAATAATCTCAAAGTAACCAATTTTACCTTGGACTATATTATCATAGATATACTTTAATTAATTTTATAAATTTTTTTGTATTTACGACTCCCATTACCCTTATTATACAATTTTTTGGCATAATTAAAAATAATTAAATCGTTTGTTAAACAAACCATATGATGCTATTGTCAAATAAAATTATAACGTTGCTATGCCCGTTTTGTTTTTCATATACATAAAACGTGGCCGTTAAGGGCTAATCACAACAAATTATATATTTTTTTAAAACAGCAAAAGAATTGCTTTGAATTGGAATTGAATTTCTATAGAAAATAGAGAATATCCTCAGATTAATCACCGAGTTTAAAATTTGTTTCTGTATTAATTATATCTATTACATGAATTACAAGAGGATTTAGTATAAGCTGTTAGCTAGTATAATTTATCATTTTTAATTTTATTTTTATATAAAAACAATCATTCTTTCTTTGCCTTTACATACGAAAACTTAAGCAGCCAATATGCGACAGCAGCATTTGATGCGCAATCAAGTGATTGAGCCAAAAAGCTCGAAGCACATAACATATCACCCTACTGGTACCATATTCATTTCATTAAAGCAAAATTACTAAAATTATCAATAGCGACAAATTTTTTGCCAGGAATTTTATAATAAAATTATTTAAAATATTAACAAATTAATAAGTAAATAAAAATAAAATAATAAAACGAGAGGAAATTTTAAAAAGCAATCATTCCAATTATGTAAGT
This sequence comes from Thelaira solivaga, assembly GCA_947397855.1. Taxonomy (NCBI): domain Eukaryota; kingdom Metazoa; phylum Arthropoda; class Insecta; order Diptera; family Tachinidae; genus Thelaira; species Thelaira solivaga. The sequence continues at coordinate 27,279,536 of OX377610.1, forward strand.
CGTCAGCGTGCACAAACGAAGTCAATAACATAAAAATGGTGTAATAGATTACTGTAAAAGATTATTCAGTATTATGAAAGGCGGTTCAGTGGAAATATCGACATATTTATAGCCACATTTTTTTTTAACGGCAGAAAGGCCACAAAAGTTTTTGTAATTTTGAAATTAAAAGTAAAAATTTATAAAAATTACAAGTGAATAATTTTTAGAGTGGTGGTGGATTGTGTATTAACCTTCAAATCTGGTAGTCACAGGTTCGATTCCTGTAGACAAGCAAAACTAAGCTTAGCAAAATTGTTTTACAGAAGAGCAACTCAAAAGAATTTTAAAGCCGACTGGCAGGAAATCATTACAAATTTGTTTATAAAATAGTTTTTAAATTTTTTATTAAATTTAAAATAAAACATATTTTATTAACTCATTTAAAAGTATATTCTGACTTCGTGATATTCTTTACGAATTTGTTACCCTATCTTAAGACTTTCCTTTGCAACTTAAGATTTTTATGATACCCTTTATCATCAGAACTTCCACTTACTCACTTAAAAAAACATGTTTTATTTTAAATTTAATACAAAGTTGGAAAGCTTTTACAAAATGTGTAATAATGATGCATAAATATGACACTTATTTTTTAAAATTTAACGATAATGTGTCGATGATAACTCTCTCTCCAAACGACTGTATTGTAACTCAAATATGACAGTGATAATAAAATTAATACATAATAGGCACAAATGTTTTTAATGCGTGGTATGCCGATGTTTGCTTCTTGATAAGTTTCCTCGGCTTGGCTAATTTCACCATACACAACACAAGCAAGCTGGCCCTATCAGCAAAATATAAAAATATAGCTACAGCATATAATCACACAAATTACTCATACACGGCCAAACCACTAGCACAAACTCATGATTACTCATGGATGCTGCTGTCGTGTATGTGCCGCTTTATTCAAAATTTATAATAACAGCGAAATTCTTAAAAAATATTTTTGTTGAATACGAGCTTATTAAGCAATATATTTATAGGAATTTTTTTTAATAAGCCCTCATTAGACAAAAGTATTTTTTATAAAGTTGGCCGCTATTATATAGTACATACACATATGTATTTATTTAAATAATAAACAAATGAACTTTGCTACTTGTAATTACTTTTTTCTTACATTTTCATTTTAAATATCATTTTTTGTTTCCTTTTCTTTTTTTTTTTGCTTTATAAAGAATAGTAATTAAAACTATTCAAAAATGATGAAAAAAAAGGAATGATTTTTACACAAAAAACGTGCTTAACAAAGCATGTTCATACAAATAAATGCATAAAATGTTACATAAAATAAGAAAAATTCTCATGGAATGTAATTTATAATTTGATGTAGTGTGAATGGAATTGCTATACGGGAGTATGTAGTAAATATTAACTATAAAAGTATTAAAACTTAATGTGTATTTAAATAAGGAATGAACAGATGTCAAATAACACAAAAAACAAAAAACATAAACTAAAATAAAATGAAAATATTATTGTGAATATGTTTCTTATTTCTTTTCTAACATTAAATGTAAAACATTTTATTTATTATTTTATAAGGATAAAGAATGTTTTTTCATCTCTTAGTTAAAACTTGGTATAAAAATAAACAAAATTAAAAATAACTGAAGAAACAAGTTAATTTTATGTATGCATTATTCAATAAAGTGATGAGTTTTTTACAGAAAGATATAAAATATATAAGAACGTAATTGTTTTATATTTACATAAATGGCTAACACGTATGTATGTTTGTAAATATGAATGTGTAAATGTTGGGGAAATACGAGTATACCACTAAATGCATTAACCAATTATTTACATAATATGACACTAACATTTTATTTTTTTTTTTTATTTAATTCTTGATTTTTAATTAATTTAATTTGCCTCTGTGTTATTTATAATTAATTATTTTTATTTAATACCCAATTGGTTGATTTAATTAATTTTATTTTATTATTTATGTTTTTTTTTTCTTTTTATTTCTGTTTACCCAACTACATTTAGGGACCGCCGGGTTTGGATGGCATGAAGGTAAGTGCACTACAAAAAAAAAATTGGAAACTCACTTTTCTCTGACGCACTATGGCTGACGGCCACAAACTCATCAGTATTTCAATTTCTATGGACAACAGAGTGTGTGTGATTTACTCAACACACAAAAATATCATGCACATAATGAGATTAAATCTTGTTAGAGGCACCATTGAAAGCTAACTGTTTTTATGTTGTTCAACATGATTGAATTTAAAAAGCAAAATGCAAACAGCTCTTAAATCAGCAATCACCAATATTTTATTTACTACATTATTGCGTAGTAACATAGGGGTGGTTTTTTTGTATATATTGGTATTGAAATATGGCTTTGTAGTATTGAATGTTTTCATCAAGGCATATGTAAATATTTGAATTTTGATGATAACAGTTTGTTATCGTGCCTCGAACATGATTTAATCAAATATTGTGCACGATTTTTACTCAAATTCTTTATTTGTGCAGTTTGACTACTGATACATTAAAGTTTTTAATCATACACAATCAACTAAAAATGCGATTTTTGTAGTTGTCTGCTGGACACGTCTTTGCTGGAGAATTTTTTTTTTTTTTAATATAAAGAGGCTACTTTACACATGTTATCAGTAATTTAAAATAACCTATACGATTTTATTACAAAATATCTAAAATTTTAAACTGTATTGCCTTTAATTTGTTTTTTCAGCGTTTCGATTAATTGAGAAATTTGTTATAAAAAAATTAAAAAAATTTTTTAACTATGAAATTTCAGATTTTTTAAATTTACAAAAATATAGAACTTTCCTAATAATTACCGGTTTTGTTATTTACTCTCCAAAATATATATCTATAATAAAAAGTAATTAACTCACAAGAAATCAAAATCCATCTTTCTATACTAATAAAGTGAAAGTACTCAGTTTTGAGAAAAAAAAATTTACAATATTTCGACTTTCTTTTGAAAGTCTTCTTCAGGGAAATTTATTTTTATTACCCTGAAGAAGACTTTCAGAAGAAAGTCGAAATATTGGAAAATTTAAATAAAAGCAATTTTTCGAGATCTTAAGCTTGATTAATATTAAATAATAATAAATTTATAAGATCGAATAATTTATTAAAATTATTAAAATAAATTTTAGTTATTTTCAAAAATTCCAACAACATGTAGGCGGGAGTAGATATTTTCTAATTCATAAAATTAAGAAATAATTAGCCTTATTACGAGTGCCGTTGTCGTAGGCGAATTCACGACAACCCCATATAATATAATATATGATGGGCGTTGCCACATATTACTGTTTTTGTCATGACTACGACATTCATAATCAGACTTATTAATAATGCTTAACAAAGTTGACAAAGTGTGGTTAAAAAATGAATTCGACGGCTGTTACGATAACTCCATGACTTTTTAAATTTCCTCCAACCACTATCTTTTAAAAAACTACTGTCAAATTTTGATATAGGTGCGTTTATTAGTTTGTTTTTGGCAGCCATTAAAAAAAGAATTTTCGTATATTGATTAAACATTACGATAAACCCCTAAATTGGATTACGAAGTGCTAAAGCCTCCTGCAACTATCAGGCATATTCTGAAGTCACGATGATTTTAAATCATAAACGATTTTAAAATTTGGTTTAGAAAAAGAAGAGCAAGAAATGAAAATCACAAAAAATATAAACAAAACGAAAAATTTTCTTCAAAAAATAAAGGGTTTTTTAAAATTAGTAATTTTTTGCGGTTCCGTTGTGTAAAATAATTAATTTTTTGATAAAAACTAAGTAAAAAACCATTCAAATTAAAATTGAATTTAAGAATTTTGTTAAGGAATTCAAAGCAAAATACTTAAATTTTCCCAGTGATCATAAAACAGTTAGCTGGCCAGTTTGAAATTACGAGATTTTAAATGAGTTTTTGAGCAGAACATCTTTTTTGTTATTTGAAATTACTTTGAGAAAAAGCGATTATCAGAACAAACCGGTTGGTAAGAAACATGGATGGAATGAAAAAGTCATTACCGAAACAAGCGCCTATTTTGAGGCCTTTGAGAAAGACTATCATTTGGAAGGAATAAAAAAATTGGAAAAACGCTACTTTAAATGTATTGGTCTAAAAGAAGATTTTTAAAAAATAAAACGCTTATTTGACAAAACAATTTTTTTTTATTCAAAGTCAAGGAGTCCTCGTATTTCTTCTGTAATTTTCATTTTAGAATTCTTGTATAAAGAACCAAACAAAATTTCCCATAATTTTTTCATTCTACAATCCATGATAATGATATTTTTCGAAAAAATGGTAAGAATTTATTATTGCTGATATTTTAAAATTAGCATTGAGAAAATGAAATAGTTTAAAATTTTTTAATAATTTTTCAGCAGATCATAAATTATTTTTTCTTTATTTAAATTTAGTTATAAATTTTTGGAAGCTTTATCAGGCTTTCTTTTGTAAATTTTAAAAAATCTAAAATTTCATCATGTTTTGAAAAAACTATTTATTTCTTTATAGAAAAGTCTCAATAATTCGAAAAAAAAGCAGATGCACTAAAAAACCATAAATTAAAGATATTTAAAAGCAATTTAAAATTTGTTGAGATATTTTCTAATGAAATTGTATCAGTCGCTTCAAAGTTATGAAGCTGTCTCTACCAAAAATCTCATAAGAAAAAAACCTATTCATAGAATTTGAAATGCTTGTGATTTTTACAATTGGCTGATCATAGTGCATTAGAAAAAGGGAGTGTTTAATACAAAAATTTTAATTACAGGGTGCTCAGGGAGAAACTGGCCAAAAGGGTGAACGTGGAGATCCTGGTTTGCCCGTAAGTAGATTTATTTAATTTAAAAACTTATGAAATGTTATAAACAATTACTTGTGCTGCATGTTAAAGGTTTTCCACTTTCTTACTTTCTCTTATCTCTTTCAATTCACTTTATGTTTTAAAAAAATTTATTTTTCTAAAAAAAAAAACGATATTCACAAATACTAACTCAATTTGTAAATGCTGCGTGTGTGTGTGTCTTCCAAATTAAATATTATATGTGTCGGTACTGAATAAAGGGTACTGATGGCATACCCGGTCAAGAAGGTCCTAGAGGTGAAAAAGGTTCTAGAGGTGATCCAGGACCACCTGGAAAAAGGGGTCGTAAAGGAGATCGAGGTGATAAAGGTGAACAGGGAGTGCCTGGTTTAGATGCACCTTGTCCTTTGGGTTCTGATGGTTTACCTTTACCAGGCTGTGGTTGGCGACCGCCTAAGGTTAGCATGACTTCAAAAATAACAAGCAAAAATCTTAATATTTTAACTTTTCAATAAATAATTTTCAATTGGTTGTTGGTAAAAACAAAAAACTTAAATAACACTTTAACACAAGTACTAACAGTAGTGTTTTCTAACGATTTTTGTAATATTTAGGAACCGGTTATATCAACCCCGGTCCATAAAGATTATTTGCCTGATGTAACAGGTCCTGAAAGTAACAATGCCAGCGATTATGAACAAGAAGAGGAAGAAGAAGAACAAAACGAAAACGAAGATGAATATGATGAATACCAAGATAATTTACACAACGACTAAAAACCAGATTCAAAACATAACAAAAACAAGAAAACATTTGAAAGTGCTAAAAGGCTTACAAAAATAACAACCATTAAAACACTCACGCTCATAGTTCAAGCACCACAAAAACAAAAAATATATAAATAACAAAATTAAAACAGACAACACTTTTGTAACTACGGCTATTAAACCATTAGCACCTTACATTACACTTTTTTGAGGATGTTGACATTAGTAATTAACAACATAAAGTATCTTTTATAACAACTGAAAATTGTATGTTTACAATCACATTAATGGAATTGAGAAGAAGCTGACAGCCATGTAATTTACACAACTGAATCTAATGGCAAATGTATACTCACAGAAATTTAATGTAGTTTAACTAATGTTTTCTTTAAATTATTAAAACACTTAAGAAAGAGGCACCAGAGCACCTACAGGGATGATTTTAAGTGTAATTTGCTTGGTGGCGGCTGAATCATGCTTATTATTAACTTCTTTATAGTTTCTTTATTTCTTTGTCGGTAAATTAAAAACCTAACAGTAAAGTATTAATTGAGCTGTTATTTTTGAAAGTAGTTCACTTTAAAAAAAAAAATTAGTTACCGCTAAATCATTTTTATTAAAGTGGACTTATACCACTTTCAAAAATAAGAGCTCAATTTATTAATTTGTTTGTGCTAATTATTTTTTAAAAAGGTTAACAAGGAAACTTTAAATAAATCTGTGACGGCTTTGTAATTTTAGAGGACTGCAACTTTAGAAGTTGTAGTTATAAAATTATTTTGACCCTCCCCCTCCCCCCTTTAATAACTATAATAAAGTTACTTAGTTAATGGCGCCAAGTCAATTTTTACTTAAGTCGACTTCAGCAATTTTTTTCTTATTAGCACAGATATTATTAATCCTTTGAATTTTTTTATTAATGCAAAGACACTTTTCATCAGATAAATTAAATATTTCGTTAATTTACAGAAAAATTCATTCATTTAAAGCAACAATTTAATTAATGCATTGAAATTAATTTATTAATTGACATAGTTTGTGAAATATTTAATCAAATCAATGAAACATTTTTAATGAACTCGTAACATTGGATTTATGATTTAAACTTCCCACTATTTTCGCACAGAAATTTTTTTGTGTGAAGATAAATTCGAATCAAACAATAAAAAATAAATTATTTAATTGCAAATAATATTTAAAAACATATTCCCTTCTGTATTCAATTAAAGAGAAATTAAAACGTGTTAAATTCGATTTATATTTTTTATTCCAGAAATTTTTTTCCACCCGAAATAAAGTACAAAATGGAAGAAAAAATTTTGAAAATTGATACAGAACCGTTAAAATACTTTGAATTTATTTCGTTTCGTCTTATAGAGCTAATTTTGGCGATGCCGATCCGCTCAGAAGAATGTGCAACACATTTAACCAAATGTATAGATTCATTGATTTTTCCACAAGTCGTAATGTTATTAAAAAATTAATAATTGATTTTCGAAATTCATAATATATCTGGTATTTATATTGCTATGAATCGTTGTTTCTGTATACTTTTTGTTATATTCTTTATAACGACCTTTTCTGTAAATAGAATCGTTTTAGAAAAATATACTTTTTAAACCCCTAGCAGATGGTTATTTGGTGTTCTGCTAATCATTCGAATTTTTATTTAAACATCAAGTCAATTTTTTGTGTTATAAAATTAACAAGTTGGTTGTCGATCTTTGAGCGAAAATTTAAAAAATTTCAATGATTTTTAAATAAATTTTTTTTACTTAAATGTCTTAAAAAGCACGTAATTTTACTAAAATGAAAAAAAAGTGGCTTCAAACTTTTTTCATTTTTTTTTTATACATTTAATACAATAATAAATCATTCGATTTACTTTCTACAAGTTTGTTTATTGGGTTTTAAAGCGAATAATATTATGTGAATCGGTTTTAGAGCACACCAAAAAATGTGAACTCGTTTTAAAACGAAATATTTTTCTAGCAATCGGTTTACAGAACAAGGCCGTATAATTTAAATATAAATAATTCTATACAAATTTTAAAGTACAGTTTCCTCGTTAGCCTTTTTGTTTCTTTATGCTTTGTTTTTTTTTGCATTCCAAATTAGCTTTTTACATAAAATTTTATTAATTAACAATTAATTCTTTTGCAGGATAATTGGCAAGAATGGCTTAGGGATGAAATTAAAGTAGTTATCAAAACTATGCCAAAAAATGGTCGTCGGTAGATGATGTTGTTGTCTCTAATTAGCCCACCCCTCCTGATATACAAAACTTCCTTAAAGCTTTTCTATGTATGCACTCGTATGTAGCTTATGGTAGTTAATTAAAAAAAATTAAATGCAGCTTTAAGAAACCCTTAAAATGTATTGCAATATTTTTAATGATAAACATATTTTCTAACAAATTTACTAATACAAATATAACTTTAGCATTTTAAGAGAAATAAAAACAAACGAAGCGAAAGTATTGTTATTTTTAAAAGATAAATAAATGATTTTGTAATTTAAAAGAAAAGCAAAATGAATATATACTACTAAAAGCCTTTAACTACAATTTATTTGCTATAAATCATAGATATAATGCATAAAATTTATTTATTTACTCGTATATTTATGTAGTAGGTACGTTCCCTTATCAAATGCAATTTTTATTATATGCCAAAATAACTCAAAGCAAATAATGAATTATCTCTTTTTTCCTGCTATAAATAATGTTTATCATTTTGCAAGTAAGGACTCACAACATAACACTTTTACTACAAAATAACATGTTTTTTTTTTTAATTTATACAAATACAATAAATGTATAATTAAATAAAAATAGTTGAAGAAACATTTCACTGATATTCATTCAATTTGCATGTATATTTTTTTCCTAAATATTTTTTGTATGTAATAGTATTAAATAAATTAATTATATTTTAAATGCCTTTTATATTTTATTAATAAACGAATAACTCATTTTGTGTCATAGTTTCCATATACAAGCATACATACAGCCAGACATACAATACATGCATACATATTGTTTTCATTATTGTTAATTGATAAACGATTACTTTAAGTATTATGTATTATATTTAGTTAGATTTTAATATCAGTTTTTATGACGACCATGATTATTATTAAATTATACATTTTGCCTATTAAATAAAACTATAACTAATTATATTTAAAAAAAAAATTGAGTGTTTTTTTTTAAACAAAACTAAACATATTTTAAAAATAAATATTTTCAAGGTAATTAAAGAATTTACACGTATTTATGTAAACAGGTGCAGAAACATTTCTGATATTTTATATTAATAAAAAATGTTTTCAAGGTATGCTTGTTCAGAACTCTACACTCAAACATAGTTTGTTCTCCCAAAAAATGCTAGCTCGCAATTTCGTCAGCGAAGTACCATACTGTCGTAACTAAAATTCAAGTGAGTGAAGATAAATTTGCCGAGTTAAATATGTTTTAACGTAACCCTTTACGTTTTTTAGTATTTGTAAATATCTTTTTAGTATTTATGGCATGTTTATCAAATACGTTTTACGTCATTAAATATTTCTAAATGTGTTTTTAGTATGTTTAGGATAAATATAAATGTATAGGTACAAATATACATAAATACCTTGATTTCTCAGGAAGATTACATATAATTTTAAAGGAGAGGTGGTCTAGATTTATAATCTACCGCCCAAATACTCAGAAAACATTTTGAATTATTTAAATTTTTTTTTTTTTTTTAATTTCCATATACTCCAGTGCTGTTACTCTGAAGAGTTTTGGCAATAAAATAAACACTACGAAATTATCCGAAAATATTAAAACACTTCCAGAAAGTGTAGAACCTATAGATTTTGTTAGTTTTCGTGGGCAAAATCTGGAATGCTACATCGGCAAAGTGCGGAATGGTAAAAAATCCCTCAAATATTTATATGGAAATTTAAAAAATTTATTAAAAATAGTCCAAATTAACTTCTGAGTACTTGGGCGGTAGATGACAAATCTAGACGATCTCCCCTTACAATGATGTGTCCCATCCCGTCGCCCACTTTTCAAAAAGATGAATGCACGTACTTAATTTAAGCCGTAAATATTGAAGAGGAAACTCCGTCACTAAACTTAAAAATGTTTTTAAGTCCGTGTACATTTTTGGACGGAATTATTTTTGTTCTAATGAGGTAAGCTCGTAGTCCACTTACGAAAAAAAATTATGTATTTGTTATCGCAATTAGCTCAATGAATTTAGTACTGTAGTTCAGGGATTGTAGGGTAATATATTATATAATTAACAAAATGGCAAATGAAAACAATTCCGTTTGAAGAATCAAAAAAAAAAAAATATTTGTTTAATAAAACTAATTTTTATGAATATGAGAGTACATAATATTTATTCACAATTTTTTTATGTATTTATCGACATGTAATGTGTTGGTGCTGAAGAATGGCATTTCTGCATTCATGGCGCCGGCTTGAGTCATATGAGTCATATTTACACCTACTACATACATATGTAGGTATTTTAATTAATGTAGACGCCACTTCTTAGTTTCGATGATTTTTATTTCATAACACTAGTTAAATTTCTTCCAAATCTCTTTATGCATAAGCTACAAGTACTATAAAAAGGCATATTTCTGCTTCTTTTAAAAGCAAATTTGAACATTAAATCGATCAGGATCTAAACATTGCCAAACTATAGGAAAACTTAAAAAAAAAAGACCTCACATCTATGCGTGGTCTTTTTTAATCATTCACTTTATAATATAAATTTCTCATAACGCAAATTTGAAAATTTTTTAGAAAATCTAAATTTGCAAAAGGAAAACCTATTGCATTAACTTTCAGTAACAGCCTTAAATATTTTTCTGTCTCAGTCATATCCCCATTTTCTTAAACTTAAAATAGTTACTATCTGCTTATTGCAGCTGCTTGAGTCTTGAATTCTTTCTTCAGTATCTTGATTTCTGGCATTTGATTAATTTTTTCTTAATCCTATTCTCATTGCTGCAAATTTAATTTTGAGTAAACTGTAGTCCTTTCATTAAAATTGTTTTATAATTAAAAACCACTTCCTCGAACACTAATCTAAACCCGGAACGAACAGCACTCCCGTACAAATCACCGCAACGAACGAACGAAGTTTTGCTACAGTATGTTTGTTTCTAGCATAAAGTAAACAAATTTTAATCTTTTAACAATTTAAAATGTTTGACATATTTATGGACATCTTCTTTAGCATAAGGCTTAAAGGCAATACAGGTTGGTATATTCTCTGGCTGCTCTATCCACAATTTATAATGAATGTCATTTTCTTTTAATTTGTTGTCCAACTTAACAAGAGCAGCTTCATCTTTTGCCTGTAAAAATTAATATAGGAAAAGTTGTTTAATTAATGCAAGCAATTTGTTAATGATGACTTACTTCCAACACAACTTTGTGCATATTATTTAAATCCGACAAATATAATTGTGTGGTGTCATCTTGTGCATGCATATGCATGACGGCAGTAGCTGCATGGCAACATTGAGCAATAACTGCACCCAAAGGCCAATTTAATACGTCTTTCAAATCACTGCGTACAATTATATACTGTACGATATTTGACATTTTTAAGCTACACTGTGCACATATTTTATTTTACATTTATTAATGAAATTAAAATTTTTTGCACAAACTAAATTAACTTTTTCTCTCACAGTTAGAGTTGTAATAATGAAGAGTACCTGGGTGTTTTGTATTCACTATACATATTGTGACTTAACACAAGCTAATTTTGCCGCTATAAATGGCAAAGTGTTTTAGGCTTAATGGTGTAATGTTATTGTGATTTATTTTTAGCAAAGACTTAAACCAAATAATAAAGCAGCTAATTTTAAAACGAATAAAATTAATATTTTATTTTATTTTTTTGTAAACATATCAATTCATTTTTAAATTAATAAAAAAAAATACATTTTAATTATATATAATTTTAAAAAATTCGTAGGGGAAAAATATTTAAAAAATATTTACAAATTTGTTACACAAATCCTTCAATAGTGTCATAATTCAAAAAACATGATTTTACAGTAGGGCCAATTAATGTTTCGAATTCGCTGACACGCTTATGGTAAACATTTTAGTCAATTCGCCTTGTTTCAAATATTTTATTTAAAAAATAAAAGTGTTTAACACATTTTTTAATATTTTTACCACCCACACACACACAAATTTTTTGAGGTATTGACGTAATTGAGCGATATGTGTGTTATCCAATTCTTTAATCGTTAAGAAAATTACAGATCTTTCTTTTATAAAATTTATATTATTCATAATTTGTTAATTGTGAATTTAGGTATCCCTAGGATATCTAGGAAATATTGGGATCGGATAATACAGGTTCTGTGGTTTAATGACTTATTGTTGACTTCTGGAGATAATTGACTCTTAAAGAGTGCACTTATGGGCTCTACCAATTCATATTTACTTACAAGGTAAAAACAATCCTACAGCATATAAATTCTGACATCCCAAAGGTAAATAATTTGTTTTTGTATTCCCACAGCTACCTTGTAATTGAAAATGCTTTGCCCTCAACAAAGGATCTTCTGCATTGCCGATTAATTTACAATAATAATAAAATTTAAATTTTAGTGATATACAGGGTTTAATGAAAATGACCGTCTTAGTAGAAAATATTACAAATTTTTATTCGTATTTTGTTATTAAAAATATATCTATATAATTAATGATTATTGAAAATAATAAATAATTTTATAAAAAACCTGACTAAAGCTCAATAATCATTAATTATATATAAAAGTAAAAGTCTAAGTATATAATTATATAAAGTTATTAAAAATACATTTATTTTGTCTTTGCAACTTTGCAAGAGAACTTTTATCAGACGCTGATAAGCTGTAACATTTTACTCAATTCGTAATCGTATAAAAATCAGTTTTAATTGCTACATTTTTATAATTCTCTTTATAAGTGTCTATTAGTTTTATATTCCAAAAATTTATTTCAGTATTCATTCTATTCTTCTTCCCTCTCTCAACAGTTGAACACTTCAAGGTACCCTATATCTTCTCGCTCTAATTTACATTCAATAAACGTTATGTTAAAAAACTTATTTCTGACTATGGAGCGTATGATTTACATGTATTCCTGCCTACAGCCATAATAAGTATACGTACACACGAGCACAAAAAAAATAACAATAAATAAATTTTTTGGTTTGTTATTGAAATTATAATTCTTAGTTTTTAATATCTTACATTATATCTAATGTACTGTCAAGGTCATTTAATACTGCAAGTTGCCATAATCCTACTCTTTAGATACATAAAGGACATTTAAATCACAGCAACACTCTGATAAAAGCAAAACTAAAATATTTAATAATCAAATCCAATTAATACAACCAAAAATAGTTACTCTTGTTTAACCATTTGAATAATTTAAGATAAAATATTTTAATTATTTTTGGTTTCTTGTTATTTATTAATTATTATTAAAATCTCAACAATTCATTTTTGTTTAAATATTTTCATAATTACTTGAGAAACAACAGGCCAAAATGGCATAGCATTCACACAAATTAAAATGGAATAGAGAGAAATAAAAGGAGACTGTTGAAAAATAGCTTCAAGCCATGAGACATGCTTGTATACACAAAAGCACTTAACAGAAGCTAAAAACTCGAGTACGTTAAAAGTAAGTGCAGCTACAATGAGAACAACCAAAATTAGAATTAACAAGAGCACATTTTAAGGCAAATTCAGTATTTGTATTATAGACAAATGTTTGCAACATTTGTTGTATAAATTAAGATAGGCATGATGCCAAACACACATACTCAAGCACACATAGTCATATGAATATATTAAAGCAAACATTAAATGATCTGTGCCTTAATATACATACAACCACGCACATGCACACACCTATTTTCTGCCTCATTCTTGCATTTAACATAAACCACTTTTGGATAAAAGAAAAATGCTCAGGCAAGCATTTCAAAAATACTTGAACTGTAGTGTGTAGCAGCAAGCAAGCAAACAAATAACCCAAAGATACACAAACATACATTCTCATACACAAACAAACTTGTATGTAAGATACATATACATATGAGCACGGACACAAACATTTAAGGAACCACATAACAAATTAACCAAAAGGACATCAGCGTATAAAATACGTTTTGATTAAGTGGGTGATGGTTAAAACAAAAGACTAAAGATAATTGTAAATGTGTGCGTATGTATATTCATATTTATTAAAAAAGCATATATTTATACCAGTGTAGAAGGGTCACTAATGTGTGTGTGTATGCATCTGCGAATGTACTTACTAAATTTTGTTTATGGAAGAGTGTTGTGCTAGTATATTGTGTGTGTGTTCTTCAGTGACTTTGCTAAGTCTTTATTTGCACATATTTAAATTTTGAATGTTTATTCGTCAACTTTTACTTTAACGGTGGTAGTGCAATTGATAAAGTTGTGATTGGAAAATATTAATATAAATTTTAATTCTCATACATAAAGTTAGGAATAAAATTAAAAAATCAAAATAAAGTATGAGGCTGGTATTCAGACAGACTAATAAAGACTTCAAGTATAAATTATGACAAATTTTTCATACAAATTGGTTACAATGTCGATTTCAAGTTTACTTTAATTTTCTGTGAATATAAGCATAAGTCTTATAAATTTATAATAAAACCAAAATTCTGTTATTTCTTTGCCCAATATTTCAAATATCAATTTTAAGACTAGACAATATTTTTGAGTCTACATTGTGCTGTTTTTTAAATTGCTAATTTAATTAAATTGTAATAAATTTGTTTATAAACATTTTTTTATAAATATAATGTTATGTCCGAAATTTCGAATTTTGTACAAAAAACTTAATATTTTAACTACTTAAGCTGGTATTGTTAATAATTTTTTTAATACGACATTATGTTCGAATTTTCGAAATTATAAACTTTGGAATATAAATTAGATTTTATGTTCGAAATTTAATTTTAATTTTTCAGTTATTCATTCTATTATATTTTCCTTCAAAACTGTTGGATTAATTAAATTTTGAAATTCGAAGTTAAGTTCAAAAATTCGAACATAAATTCAAATACATAAGTTTAAATTAGGTAGCATGTTGGAAGCGTACATTTGCAAAAATATTTGCCAGAATATTTTGAATATGAATTTAATAAAAAAAAAAAAGAAAATTAATAAAGGTAACCTAAAAGTAAGAAAAAAACAAAAACCTTATGAGCCAAATAACATTGATTACATAAATTAAATAAAAAAATTATAAGTTTTCTTTCAAATTGGCCTACTTTGGCGTGTATCTTGACTTAAGGCATCAAATTAAGATTAACAACAACGTTCTGATTTGTTATTACTTGACGTTATTATTGTTGCTGCTGCTTCACTATGTTTCAAAATGTTTTTATTTTATTATTATTATCGTTATTGTTGCTCTTGTTATTATGATTATTATTACTGGGGTTGTTGTTGTGTTTAGTAATAAACTTATATTGCATTTAAATTAAAAAAAAAAAAAAAAAACCAGCACAATCAGGATAAAGAAGTTAGTTTTATGCAATTTATGCAAATATTTGCAATTTTAGATAAAAAGGTGATTTTTAAATTTCACATAGAAAACGATTGCAGCAGCTTACAGCAGCAGCTGTAGCAGTAATATTGACACAAAAATAAAAATATCAAAATTAATTTTTAACTGAAACAAATCAAAGCAAATTAAAAGAAAACCCTCAAATGGATGCAAGGATACATTTTTTTTTTGCAAACATTTTCATTCAAGCTTGATTGCATTGGAATTGATTTTTGCTTTGGTGTTCATGGATTTTTTTTATCAGATTGTGTGGTTCAATTGCAGGCATGCACTTTGTTGTCGTTGTTTGCTTTTATAATAATTTTTTTATTAATATTTTTAATGTTAAGGGCGAGGACAGTCACATAAATTGTGCACCAAGATAAATATCAGTTTGTATTTTTTTAATTTTCCATATGTTACAGAAAGTAAAAGGAAAGGAATTACTTTGATTGTTTTTTTTTTTTTTTTTTTTTTTTTTGTACAAGTTTTTGTCATATAAAGATAAAAAAGCAAGCAGATAAAAAATCTTAACTAAGCAAATTCTTGGTAGAATAAATAAAAATTGTGGCTTGATTTTGTTTTTTTTTTTTAATTAAAAGAAATTTGAAATTAAATTAAAAGTGAAATAAAAGATTTTTTCTATTTCTGTAAAATGAAATAATAAATTTTAAACATTCTCAACCACAACACTAACTCGGCAAGACCATCAGACAACAGTAGTAATAAATAGGTGATATAGATCAAGTTAACCCCACTATAGCTTCTTAGTAATTTTATCGTTTTTATAAGTTAATTTAGGCCTTTAATTAAATAAAAAAATTTTTATACTAAAACTCTCCTCAATAGCTACTTTGTAAGCTAAATAAATCATTTTTTTCAATCAAACTAATTGCCCTAATTGGTGCATAAAAACAATACAAAATATTTAAAATTTCCATTTACCTCAATTTTAATTATTTTCTGGAATATTCTTGGTACAATTGAAAATAATTTAAAAATTCATTTCAATTTCATCTAAACTTTTGTTATCTATTTACCATAATTGGTAGTTTCAATTAGCATTATTATTACGTGTTATTATTATAAGTTTTTTTTTAATTTAAATTATTTTCAACATAAATATCATGTTAATTGGTATTTTTGAAAACCATCCAGAATCAGCAGTAATTAAATAAACTCTATAAATTTTGTTGAAAAACTGTCTGCCACAAATTAAAAAGTGTTGCGTGCAGAGTCAATTAAATAAAAAATATTTGGATATTTTTCCAAGTAACGTGACCACACAGAGAAACTTTTTTTTTTTTAAAATTAATTTAAAGTAAAATTTCTTGAACTAATAATTAAATTAGTTGTTGATTTGTAGCCTGCAAAAAATTATTAATTTCAATTGGGTTTTTTTAATAATTTAAAAACTAATATAATTTATTTTTATTTTATTGGCCATGTTTCCCTCCAGGCAGAGGATTTATTATTTATTTGTTGATCTATGGAATATTTTCCTTACAGACATTGATAACATTGAGTAATTTAATACATAAATTATTATGATATAAAAGTATAAACAAACATACAAGATACACAGCAATACATTTGTATTATGAATTTAGAAAATCAATTAATGAATGCAGAATAATCAATGAATCTATACACTTGGTTAATTGTGTTGTACATCCTTTTGAGGCATTCGGCATCGGCATAATTAGCTCTACAAAATGATATTGCTAGCAGTACGTAATAACGAGATAGATAATCGCTGTGGCACATTTAATGTTATTTCATTTATCAAAAATCCAGAACTTGTATCACCTTTAAGAAAATTTAATTAAGCTACGGCTCTTTCATATTGTAAGCTTAATAAGAGCAAGTTGGGCAGAGTATAAAAATTTAGTTTTTTAAGACAAAACAACAAAAACCTTTTTTTTCACTGAATCTATTGCATAGGAATGCACTCAATGCAACTGATCCCAGATAACAGCACCATATTCCATAATTGGACATATTAAAGTGTATACGGATCGCCAAATTCTTTTGACCAGCGTAATATGCAAAGTGAAATTTAGCTTGGTGTCAAATAGTATTCCAGGTTAAGGAAAGTGTGTACAACAATCACTTGAAAACTACACATCCCATCAAAATATTTACGGCTGTTGAATTTTATCTTGCAAGTCGAATGAGCCTTGAGCTCCATTAAATTTACACTTCACCATACCTAAAAAGAATTCAAATCAGTTTCAAGATGCTGTTGGTACAATAGATGGTCATAGGACATGAAAATTTTGATAAATATGACTGATTCGAATTAACAGTACAATCGGTAAAGCCCTACTACGACTGTTGTGTTATCATCTCACCGGATCTCAACCCTTCCTCTGATACGCGCGGAGAATATAAAATTTGTCTCTAAAAAAATTTCACAAATAACAAAAAAAAAAAAAAAAAATAAAATCACAGCGTCGTACAGCACCAGCAATTTTTATTCATTGTACTGGCAGATGTTTTGCCATTCATTGGCCCTCCCAAGCATGTAATGAGCTCTTACTTTTACATATTTTCTCTGCATGACCCTTGTCCCAACCAATTTTTCCTGCCTTAACCCTCTCTCATGCCTTACCACCTTTCACAATTATTCCCACATCAATATTCTTTTATTGATCTAAACATATTTAAAACTCTAACATATCTGAACTAGAAGTATATGATTAACCTTATCAAAAGCTTAACTGAAATCTGTCTGTTTGGTTTGTAAAAATCCGCAATGTAGAACAGCTCGTTTCAAATCCATGTTGAAAATTAGATATACGATTTGAAATTGTATAATATAACCGCTTGGTAATTAATTTTACAAATATATAGTTGAGATATAATGCTTAGTTTATAGCCCTTCTGTTCACTATTCCAGATCTAGGTTTCGGAAGAAGCCAATTATCTTGTTCAGTAAGAGCTTTCATATCTCTTTGGGAGCCAACAAGTGGTATTCCAGAAGTTTTAAACTATTAAGGCCCTAAGGCTTAAGTTCAATGTTGTTGAGTGCTAGTGCTTTCTAGAATTTGTACTTCAGCGATTCCCAATTGTTATTCGACCCAGCAACCAGGTTTTTTTTTAATATAGCCCGCAGAGATGCCAAAGTGCCGTTATGAATTAAATCATTTAGTATTAATTAATATTATTCACGCTTAGGATCTCAATAAAAAAAATGTTTTCTTCAGGGAAATTAATAATTCAAAAGAAAGTCGAAATATCGGATAATTAAAAATAAAAACTTTTTTTTTATTGATATCTTAAGCGTGAATAATATTATTTAATAATAAATTTATAAGATTGAATAATTTACTAAAATTATTATTAAATCATTTAGTTGATAGCGAATCATTTGAAACCAAATGACAATTGAAATTCAATTGCCTTAGCGCAAAAGTATAAAAAAGCACTGACACACTTAAAAAAATTTTTATTTTTTTTTTTAATTTACGAGTTTAATTGGAAAAATCAAAAAAAAATATCAGACAATAGTTTTTTCTATGCAGCTTGAATTAAATATTGTTACACACAGAAATCAACTTTCCCTGTCCCAATAAGTCTCCTTGATTGTAGCATTAAGTGTTCCAGCAATCTTGTGTACTTAAACTACAGCCGTATATAAGTTTATCGTAAATTTGACCACGAGAACGAGATTCGTAATAAGTCTGAATAATTTTAAATAATTGATTTAAAACTTTCAAATCAATTTTATTTTGGTGCATAGGGCAGTCAAATAATAATAAAGTTAAGTATTTATTAACCCTGCCCGTCTAATCAACAAAAGCATATTCTTTTTTTTTTATAAAACTAAAATTTAGTATAAAGTTGTCATGTTACATGAATAAAAATTTAATTAAATTGATATTTAAAAAAATGTATTTCCTTATATTCTGCTGGATCTGGGGCGGATGATAAATTACCTCCATCTATCCGACTAAAAAAGCATTTAGTGTTTTAAAAATAAGAAAGGACTTTTAGGGTTCAGAAATAACAATTTTATTATTTTAGTGGAACTCACACACACATATTATATTTTTTAAGATTGTTAATTAATACCTTACAAAAATTTTGTACGGTCACGTTAAACCAGAAATTTGTGGTTTACCTACTTGATACATTGAAAAAATTATCCTGCAGTGAAAAAATAACATAAATTTTACAGACACAAAATAAAAAATAATGACAGAATGACCATTAATTTACCTTTCTAAATTACTTTCTTTCCTTTTTTTAATTTTTTAGTTAAATTAAAATTTAATTTTAGTTTTCATTCAATTTATTATTCTTTATTTATTTATTTTTTTGTTGTTAATTTATTAGTACGAGTTACATTTAAAATTTAAAAATTGACATCACATATCTACACACATTTAACATTTATTTATAAATTTATAATTTTAAATATTTCATTTTATAATTTGCAATATCTCTTTTTTTATATTTATTAAAATTTAAATTGTTGTCTTTTTATATTCGTTAATATTTTTTTTAATTAATTACACAAAAAGAATTAATTGTGTTGCTTGATTTTCCAAATGTTAGCAAAATTGAAAGTAAAATAAAATTACCTGCTTTAAAGTAAAATTAATTAAGTTTTAAATAATTAGTTAAAAGGATCCAATAGTTATAACTTGTGGTGTCTTTTAAGCAACTGCAATATTTTTAGTAATTTTTTTCAAGATTTATGTGTTGTTTTCATAATATATAAATATGTTGTCTGAAAATCTTTTAAAAATTGTATTTTTTTTAGTCTAAAAGTTAACGATCGATTACAAAAAAAAACACATGAATTTTTATGTATTTTGTTCAGGTACATTTGTAATGTTTTAACTGAAACAAGTTTCAAAATCAATTCAATTAAAATAAAAATGGGGAATACTTAGTAGCCATTTATATTCATTGAGATCTTATGCTTAACAATAATCGAAAAAAATTACAAGAATTAAAAGTTTTCAAGCTGAACAATTCAATTCAATTAATATCGAGTCATTTTGATCAAATAATTTTTACTAGGTATCATTGGATATCGTACAAAAGTAAACAAAAATTGAAATGATAACTGTGGATAGCGAGTCCTAGATCGAATAAAACCAATGTAGCTATTGTAAACAAAACAGTTTCAAATACACAAAACCTTTAAAACGATTTCAGTAAAATTTTTCATTGATTTAATGAAATATCTTAGCAATATTGTAATGAATATGTCATAGAATTAATGTAAGCATTTCATTAATTTTTTTCATTGACTCACAAATTATGTGAATCAATAAAATTATTTCATTAAATGAATGAATGTTTCCTTGATTTAATAACATTTTTTAATATGAATAATATGCATTAATTAAAATTTTTTTTTTTTGAAATTTTTTAATTAATGAATATTTCATTAAATGAATTTATGAAATTATAATATTAAATGAATGAATGTGTCATTGAATTCATGAAATTTTTCATTAAAATTAATGAAATTTTTTTCTTAAATTTTTTTAATTGATTCAATAAAATATTTCACTAATTATGTATTAATATAATTGTTTCAATAAATAAATAAATTTTTCATTGAATTAATGAAATTTTTTCATGAAATAAATAAATATTTTTTAAATGAATGAGAGTTTCATTGAATTAATGAAGTTTTTTTTTAAAAATTAATAAATAATTCATTAAATTAATGTTATTTCATTGAATTAATGAAATATGCAGCGATTTCATTAAAATTTTTTAAAATAATTTAATGAAATATTTCACAAATTATGTGAATTAATGAAAATATTTAATTAAATTAAGAATTATTTCAATGAATTAATAAAATATGTCATAAGTCTAATGAATTTTATCATTGTTTGAGAAATAATGAAGTTGTCATTGCATTAATTAGACAAAATTCTCTCAGTAAAATAAAGTGACTTGAATTGGAAAAAAATTCTACATTCATACACGCTTAACTGAAATACAAATGACTAAAATGTTGGTGAAAAATTCTCAAACGCATAAGTTCTGTTGAACAGACAGAAAAAAATTTCGGTTGAGAAAAGTAAATTTATTTCCAATCAAAACTTCATTTGTGATAATCAAATTTTTCAGTTGTAGCAACCAGAATTCAATAATATAGCCCAACAATTAGTACTGTTAAAAATATTTCGAGTTGTAAGACAGCACAATTATTATGGTCAAGATTAAAATATTCTATTATCACAACTGAATTTTTGATTGTAAACAAATTTAGTTATCACAACCGAAGTTAATTTGTGTGTGTATGATTAAGTCGTTTATGGTTTTTGGCTCAGAAGCTACATTATGCTAGGAACGCAACTGGAATGTGCAATGAATTATTAAGCTTAAAAAATAGTCTAACTATGAGGGATCTAGGCAGGAATCAAATCTGCGATTCACAGACTGATATATCAGTACTCTACCCACTAATCTTTTTTTTCAAAACACAAACTTCTACAGAAAGCATAAAAAGTAAAACCCCTACTGTTAAATGTTAGCATGGCTTTTATAAATTCCAAAACGGCTTTCTAATTGAAAAAGAAAGTCGACAAAATAAAGATAAATTTTTAAAAAGCTCTGACTTAAATTCTTTTACACGATGAATCCCCTTTTAAAAATTATTCGCAATTTATGCCAGCAAATATTTCAATGTGTTTTTTAGCTACAGTTGCTTTTACAATATTTTTTTTTTTTATTATGTGTAACCAATCAATTCTTTAAGTGTATTTAAAAAAAAAAATTCAAATTTCATTACAAAGATAAAGTTAGAACACTAATCTGGTTGTTACATAAAATATTTAATTTATTTTATTAAATTTCTCATTTCTATTATATATATAATTTTTTTTTATATTTTTTAGTTTTAGTTTTTTGTTTTTGATTTAACAACATTTATTTGAAACTAATATTGGAATTAAAGTAAAATTAAGACGGAACGTATATATTTTTCTGACGATTTTAAATTACTTTCCTGCAAAACATTAAGTTCTTTTTTATTTTTTGAAGTCAGTAAAGTTTTCTATTTCTTTATAGAAAATACTAGTTTTTTGATTTTAATTCTTTCTTGTTTTAGTCTGTTTGTTAAAAATAATAAATTTTCTTGGTTTGTTATTCTTGTTTTTTTTTTTTTTTAATTTACCAATTCCACATCCTTTTGTTAGTTTTTACTTTTTTATTCTTTTAAAAATGTAGTGAAATAACAAATATTTTTTTGTACTAAAAAATTTTTTTTAAAAGAAAACTTATTAATTTATTAAAAAAAATGTGCTGTTAAAAGAACAATTCCATCATCTAAAAAATGTTTATGAAAAGCACTCGAAAATATTTTAAAAATTGTTGTTCATACAAATTTTTTACACGATGTGCTTGTTCGTTTCCTGTGTAACAGCACATAATTGATTTTCATATTTTAGTTTCTTACATTTCTTTATTTATTTATTTTAGTTAAATCAGTTTAAATATTTTATAATACTTTAATACTAAATAGTTGTTTTGTTTGGTTTAATTAAATTTACTAAGGAATTATAGTTAATCCAGTGTGTTTTAGGGTTTTTGCTTGTTTGTTTTCATTTTATCAAGTCAAGTTTCGAAAAGATTTTATTTGTTGTGGCCACATTTAAAGTTGTTAAAATGAAGTTTTGCCAAAAATGAAATTACCAGGAGCTGAAGGTTCTTCAGATGAGAAATATTCTTCCCACAAGCTAGCAAATTGTTCACGTGTTACTTCTGCATTACCCTGAGCCATTTTTTCAAAGGCCTCTTCACATTCTTTCTTTTCTAATCCATAACTGGAACACACTAAAGCAAATTCGGAAACATCAATGCTGCCATCAGTGGAGGCATCTTCTAAATCAAACATAAAATTCATGTATTTATTTTGCCAATCCATAACAGAACTGGGATCTTTGGCATAGGCATCCCACATGTTGCACCACTCCTCCACAGACACCTATAAGCAATTAAAAAAAAAAAATAAATAAAATAATTATAAAAAGAAGCTTAAGAATGCAAGAAAGACAAAAATAATTATTTTTAATTTTTTAAAGTTCAAGTAAAAATTAAAAATTTTTATTAAGGAAAAATTGTAAATGTTTACGTCTAAATTCATAAAAAAAATTTTTTAACAAGAGTTTATTAAGGGCTTATGAATGTTTTTTCACAATACATCTATTCTGGCCAAATGGCCAGATGACTTCTTATTCCAAAAGACTTATCTTTGATCATCCGAATATATTCAATTAAAAAAAACCAAAAAAAAAAAAATAAAAAATATTTCTATTAATTTAAATTCAATAAGAAAATTTATTAAGCAAAAAAAAAGCAAATATTTCCAAGGTTTTTAAAATATTCTTTGTGAAAGTAAAAGAAAGAAAAATGGTGCATAAAAACGCGTACAATGAAATGATTTGATTAAAATTAATTCAATGAAACTTTTCATAAATTATTTTAATTAATTAAATATTTAATTAAATTAATGAATAAAATTCATTGAATTACTGAAATTATTTCATTAAATGAATGAATAAAAAAAATTCTATCAGTAAAGGACATGAAGAAAAGTTACCGATAGTTAAAGTAAAGTGTTGTTAAGATACATAACCGGCTTTTTTGGTAGACCTTGAATTAAAAGCTAAGTCAGTTAGTTAACCCTTATTTCAGCAATGACTCTATTTTAATTTTACAGTTTGGTTAGTTTACGTGGCTATCTAACGGCCTACAATTAGAATTGAAAGATTCTACTGTGAACCACCTACTCGCTGAGACTACGTAGTAGTAAAGTAACTTAGATACACTCTGTGGCATTAAGATATCTGGTAATCCGCTCATTAGATGTGCACCGAAAAATCAGGTAGTTCCAGCTTGCTGGCGTGCTTACCAAAAACCGGTTTTTGCCTTACAAAATCTTCACTATAGTTATCGGTAACTTGTAATAAAAGCACTTGCCATATTTCCTCTATTTTCAAAAGCAGACACTCTACAAGACATTTTTTTGCTTTTCTTTGTTTTCTAATTTAAAAATCTTTTTTTAATTCCATTCATTTCACTTTTCACTACCAGACCAGAACTATTGTATGCTAAACATTTCGTAAACAAATTATTCTACAATTTTGTTAATTTTCTAAATACATAAAACTATGCTTTAAATAATTTTTATTTAAGCATCCTTTAACTAGGCTTTACAAATTGTAAAACATTTTATTTGAATAAAAGAGAAATACTTTTGAAAATTCGTATTAAATTTTTGTTCACAAATAAATTTAAATAAGAATGAACAGCAAAAAAAAAAACAAGAAAATCTTAGCTTCAAAATACAAATTTTCTAAATAGTTTATAAATTTTTGTGTGAGCAAACAATTGTCATTTTTTAAATTAAAAAAAAAAAAAAACTTTCTTTGCTAAATGTATTTACAGTTGAAACTTTTAAGCACAAGTACAAGCTTTGCAAACTAAAAGAAAACAATATTCTTGTGAATGCTTTTGTTTTTGCGAAATTTATAAATCAGGCAAGGCATTTGAATTATATATAATCCAAAAAGTAGGCTGCATTTATGTTTAACTAATCTTTTTTGGCAGAGATAAATAACTTTAGGCTGAAACTGTTATTATAAAACGACTTAACCTTCTTGAATATTTGAATATTTTTTTATTTTATTTGCTATAGATTTTATATTTTCATATTTATATTTTGTAGGAACAAGTTTTTTCAGGCACCAACAATTTTGTTTTACTTTTATATGAATTTTTTGTTGGTTAAAAATATTAAAATAAAATTTATTATCTTGTGCCTGCAAAGTGCTCTTAAGGGTCAATTGTTTTTGGCCAAAAATTTTTATAGTTTTTTTTTGTTAGTTTATTATTTTTGCAGAGCGACTTTTAGTGTTAAGCCATTTGGATGATAGAGTGTTTGGCTTGTATTTTATTGAATTGAATATGATAACAAGGTCAATATATAAACAAGCAATTTATTTACTTTCCCAAATTAAAACTAACAGTGTTTTATAGGCTTTCAACATACCCATGCAAGGCTGTGCTTTTAATTTAGCAGCCCTACTATCTTTACCAAATAAAAAATTATGGGCTTAAGCCAAACCACAATCTAAACATTAAATGCATATTTTATTTATATTTTTCTTTTTTTTTAGTTGTTTCTTGTATTGTATGGACTTATTTATTACACATTGAAATGGTCAATAATATTATTTTATACTTATGCACGGGTACTAATGCTTTTAACAAGCACAACATGTCAGTTTGCTCTTCCTACTGCTTTAATAATTTTACAACAACTTGGCTTACATTATTTTATTTGAGTGCTGAGGTAGAATAGATGTGTGTGTGTGTGTTGGGCAAGTATTCTTTTGAACACAAGCAATTACTCGTACTATTCATATGGATTTTCTTTTATAATAAATCTGTTATCATTAACACTCCTGCTTTTTTTTATTTTTTTAATTTTACTAAAGCACAAGTGGCAGCTGAAAAGGTGCTATAAAATGTATAACAATATAACCAGTATAATTCCTTACATTTTGGGCAGTTACAAATGTGTTTTATTTCATTTAATACCTACAAATAATGATCTCATATATATTTCGTTACAGTCGGCTCTTAATGATTGTTTAGGTATAAATAGAATTACGACCATTCATTCACCTTTCATTTTGTTTAATTTTTATTGCTACTTTAAGTTTGTTAAAGCACATCCAGAGAGAGCCATTTTTTAACTTAAATAATTGTACTCTCCACTCAGTTTAGTTTAGTTCAGTTGTAGTCATTTAAAATTTCATTAAAAGAAATTTAAAATAAACCTTCACTTTTGTTGCTTAAATCATTTTTGTTTAAAACGCAAAAATAACCTGTAATTTTCAATTTTTGTGTGCTGCAATTCTTCTTGTTTTTTCTCTTTTTTATTGTTGATATCTTCTTCCTTTAGCTCTTAATAAAACATTTAAGTACCCATATGGCTTTGAACAAACATTTAGTAACAGTAACACGCACAGTGTAAAATTTAGTAAAAAATTAGACCAGGACCACACACAGCAAGTTTAATCGGGCAATTCTTTCTCAATTCTCTTTTAAAATTGTCGTGTTGTTCACACACAAATTTTTTGTTTCGGCAATTTTAGCATTTTTATTAAGTCATTCAAGCTACCTGTCTCTTTTTTTTACATTTTTATAAAAGAATACGAAGAGAGAGTAAAAGGAAATTGCCGAGTATGAGCAAGTTTTTATCAAAAAACAAAAATTGCTGTATGTGGTCCTGGTCTTATAAAATTATTTAAAGTTTTGAGCAGCATCTTTTATAAAAAAAGGTGTTTCGCTAAAAATATTGTTGTTTAAATAGAAGAAGAAATTTTGCATAGAGACTGAATTTTTAATCATCAGTCACTCAAGTCGCTCAGTCATTCTACCACAAGCTATCCAACGTATTAAAGATTGAATCAAACTAAAATAAAAAAAGCATGAAAGCTGAACTTTAAAGTAAAATTATAAAATAAAGAGTTTTTAATAACTTATGATTTCAAAGAAGATTATATCAGAAGAGGCTCTTAAGCAAACTATCCAGTTTAATAAGGATAGAGGAAAATTAAAAACAAAATATGAAAACAGAGTTTAAAAATAGAATTAATTGTTAATATTTTTCAAAGCTCAAGAGGCTCTAGCAGAAGTTCTAAAGCAAATTATCGAGCTTAAAGATTATGGCAAAATATAAAAAATAAAGAAAGCATGAAAGTAGAGTTTTGAAACAGTATTTAGGAGAGACAGTCTTAATTAATGATAACTTCAAACGAAACTTACTTCCACCAGTTTTGATTTTTTTTAGTTCGACTTTACTAAAGCTACCAAAAAATTTCAAAACTTAAAATAGTATAGTGGGTTAGCCTTTCTTTTTTTTTATAGAAATAATTAATTTATTTTTTCTATTTTTATTTTCCATATTTGATTTTTTAAAAGCTGACGGAAAATACCGAATAACGCCTAAAAAGTAAAAACATAAAGTGATAATTTTAGCTTAACCTGAAAAAATTAAATTGAAAGGCTCTTTTGAGTACACTAACTTCAGATGAAAAATACTGCACAAACTGAGATGAACCGGTCAGTAGCTACACTGAGAAGAAAAAATCCAATCCTCTAAGTCCAATGAAACAATTTTATTGAACTTGTTTCATTGATTGCATGAAATATTTTAACAAAATAATGTCAATTAATAAAATATTTTTAAGATATTAATGAAATTATATCATAAAATTAAATAAAATTATTTCATTAAATTAATAAAGTTCATATATCATTAAATTAATGAAATATTTTATTTCATAAATTATTATAAAAAAATTAATGAATTTTTGTTTTGACTACTGACAGAAATAAATAATTGAATATAATAAAAAAAATTTTTCTCAGTGTAGTTGGTTGTCGAACATTTATGTGCAAGCATGTATAATTAATTTTTTTTAAATCATAACAAAAAAAATTTAATTGTTACACTTGTTACAACTGAATGAAGTGTTGCTTGATAACAAGTTCGATTGTTAAAACCAAAATAATTTGTTCATGCAACTTATAAATTAAAAAAAATTTAATGTTAAGCAACAAACAGCTGATTTACAGGACAATGAAAATCAAATTGAATAATGGTAACGTTAGAATTTCAATACAAAATTGCGACTCACTAAGAAATATATTTTCTTTTGGTACAAAAAACTAAATTAGTCGTCTATTAGTTGTTGTCGTTTTGATATTTTTTTTTTTTCATAAAACTTACATGTGGAATTAGAAATAATTTTTATCTTGCAAAATTGATTTTTTATTAGCCTGAATTAAATGTTCTTTTTATGTAAAAATAATTTTATTTTTCACTTTTTTGCTGGTTTACGTAGTGTAGCAAGTTGCGTTTTTCAAAGCACATTTACTCATTGTAGCAATATTTGTTAGAAATTGACGTTTAATTTATGAAACTATTGTTGTAGCAACATGGTATTTTGAAGTGGTTTATTTTAAAAACCGTAAAGCCAAGCAAACGATAGGTCAATCGAAAATGAGTGACTGCTGGTTGTAAATCTGAGGGCTATAAACATGAAAATTATAAAAAAACATAATTTTTATTAAACAAAATTTATAAATTCTGAACAATTTTGCATTAGAGCAACTGAAAACTATTTCAAAATTAATTTTGAAATCTGCACTTTGTTGTTTGTTTAAGTTGGTGCTGGATATGCAGATGTGCCACTCACTTTTTTAAAGACATACGGCACACGTTTTATTCTATTTGTTAAAAAAAAAAATCGTTTTAAAATGGGATTAGTAGTTTAAAAAAACTGTCAGAAAATTAAAAAAAAAATTATACAAAATTTATAAATTTTTAAATTAAAAAAATAATTTTTTTAAAAAGAAAAGACAAACGTCCACTTGTTGGCTTAATTCAATCTTATTTAGCCATATTTTATTAAAATCGCTACACGAATTTTCTGTTAAAAAGGTTCAAAAGCGTGTTTACTCAGGCAATTGAAACGCATAGCTTAAATTTTGTGCAGATTCCAACTTTAAACTAGAAAAAACTATTCATTTTAATTATTAAAAAAAAAAACATATTTCAAATATGCAGGTAATTAAACTAAAATTAAATTGTACATTTCGCCCACCGTACTTGAAATGCTCCTACTACAAGTTTACGATTTGGTATGACTACGTAAAGTAATTTGTTTCACATTCTCCATTGTATTGTATTTAAGCCTAGTTTTGAGTTTTCCATTTTTATTTTTTTTGGTTTTGTTGTTTTTTTAGTAACACTATTCTGGCCTTATGCCAGTAGGTGTTGACATCATGTTGTTGAATGCTAGTGTACGTGTATAAGTAAAATGGGATGTTTGTATGTATGTCATATTCTACGGTTGTTGTATGTATTGAAATGTTTAAATTGAATACAATACAACAGTTCAACAACAAATAGTAGGTAAAGAGGCTAAATACAAGTAGTCGGACGCAGTGAATTTTATATACCCTTCAAACAGTTGGGTGCAAGTATTAAACACATCATGCTGGGGCATGCTATAATGTTTGGTGTCATATACTGCTTGAAAAGAAAAATGTATAGACAAAAGAAGCAAAGGATATTAAAAAATACCAGAAAATAATTTTATTTTATTTGTGCACGATTTGAGGTCTGTGACTATTTAAAAAAAATGCAGCAAATTCAGGAAAGTAGGTAAAATAAAATATAACTATGCTGAAAGAAAAATTATATTCCTTTGATTGCTAATGAATAATGAAAATTTTGTTTGATATCGAATGCCGTAATTTAATACCTCATCGAATTATTTTATTTTTTATTTAATTAAAATAAAAAAAAAAAAAATTACAGAGTTTTGGCCCTTACAGCCACCGCTAAATTAATTTCCATTTTACATTTTTGTTATGACCAAAGAAAATGAATTTATACACGTAAATATTGTAAAGGCTCTCGAATGATGAATACAGCAAAAATTACTTACAAAATGACAAGCTTAAGGCTGCTGGCCAAAGGTATAGCAACAACATACAAAAAACATACCCAAAACCTGTAATAAAACTAAGTCCGGCCAAAAGGCTCACAAATTACTTCACGTTGTCTTCATTATATTCTCTTTTGTACAAGTGTGTGTGTGTGTGTGTGTCTGTGTATAAGTGTAAATGTTTGCTGTAGTTTTTGTAGCTTTTGGGTACGTTTATGTTATGTTAAATACAACATCATTACCAGACTGGCAATAACCCATTAAAAAATTGATATTAAATATACAAAAGAGAACCAAAAAAAATTATCTTTCTTTTGTTTTTGTTTCAACGGCTAACAGCAGCAACATTATTTTGCGAAAAAGGTAATTCACGAATTCAAAGAAAAAATTATATTCAGCTGCAAAAGCCTTAAATTAAAGTTTTAAAATAATGGG
Organism: Thelaira solivaga; assembly: GCA_947397855.1. Taxonomy (NCBI): domain Eukaryota; kingdom Metazoa; phylum Arthropoda; class Insecta; order Diptera; family Tachinidae; genus Thelaira; species Thelaira solivaga. Next base: position 27,309,708 of record OX377610.1, read on the forward strand.
AAGTATGCGCTCATAATTGAATTTGTTCTGTCAAAAATTCTTTAAAAATAAAAAAGAATAAAAGTGAATTTGTCTGGGAAAATCTTTATTTTTTGTGAAATTATTTTATCAAGGATTTCAAATAATGAAAAAATGTTTAGTGTTTTTTTTTCACAAAAGCAGCATTTTTAGTAAAATGCTCTTTAATATAAATTTCCTTGTTGCAAAAAAATTATTTACATCCAGAGTGACAGCTTTTGATATTAAATTTATATTAAAACTCAAGCCTTTACTCATAAAAAACGCAAAACCGACAGTTCTGGTATATTAATGGCTGAAAAATAGAAGATGGCAGTTCTTAAATAAGAGTTACAGGATCTTAAATAAGAACTACAATAGAAAAAAAAGCTTAAAGCTTTCAAGAGTAGGTCTACTTCAAGCTTTCAAGAGAATGTCTACAAAGAGGCAATAGTTGTACCGGAATATACCTTCCCTCAGACAGCCAAGCAGCTTGAGATCTTGAGATCAAAATTAATTTGGAATTGCTACAAATTTCTCAATGCTTTAGCAGAGAGGAAATAGGTTACCTCACTATCTATACCAGAGTATGAACGTCATATGGGCAATGAAATGGCGGACTATCTGAAGACGAATACCCTTGCCATTGTTGCAAAGCAATTCTGCGGAACTAAACCCGTGATTTATTAAGAAAGGAGGAGAAACGACTACTAAAAAAGAGCCGAACTGGTCATGCGGCAGTTAAAGAGATTCATTAACCTCAAAAACATTAGAGCAGAAATACGTTGAGCTGTTTAAAGGCAAATGAGTAAAATCGTTGTGGTACAAAACGACTCTTACAGTTTATTTGTCAATTTCTTTTAAATAACTGTTTGCTTTAGCAATTGATAGCTTTAAGTCCGTTATTGCAACGGAGTTAAAGTTAAGATTTTTGTGGGATAAATAACCGGTTTTTGGTAAAAACTTTAGAACCTAATTTGGGTGGATAATTAAGGATACACTATCTGATATTTAATTTATAGATTTAGTTTAATGTCCAATCAAAAGCTTGATATTCGAATTATAAAATTTTAACTTTAATTATCGGTAACTTGCACTAATGACCTTTAGTTCAATTGAATTTCTAAATACCACTTTTAAGTCAAAATTCCTAATACGAACAACTGCTACAGATTAAAGTGACCATAACTTGAACTGGAGTTGGTAACTTGAGCACCGGCTCAATGATATTCTGGCATTATTAATATCAATATTGAACCCTAGATTATCTCTGAACTCACTATTCCATGTACAGACTTAGTAGATATCAATTACTTTATTCAGTGAGAGCTTACTTATTTCGCTTCGTAAAGGTTTTACAAAAATCTCCCAGGAGACTCTGCTTTATTTGATCGAACAGTCAAAAAGCAAATGTTTTGAGGATTTTTCATGCCATAGACAGAAATTACAATTTACTGCTGATATCAAAGACATTATCTGAACAATCATTTAATTTGAAGTCTGAGATCACAACCAATTGACTGCCAATGTACTGCGTTAGTCTTTTCACCAGTGTTAAGGCTGAGAAATAAATTTCAAAAATCTGTTTTTATTTTTTAGTTTCTCATGTTCCAACCTAAAGACTTTTTAAGCATCATTTTTAACATGAACATTAGGAAACATGAAACATTATGTTCATGATTAAAATTAAATTATATTAAAGTAATTTAAAATTCATTTGGCCTTTGACAAGACTATTTGCCTTAAACACTGAAGAATTCTGCTATTTAAATGTTTCTTAGCAAAATTAGCTTCCCCTTATGTACGTTTGTAACACTAATAACACTTTTCTATTTCTATTGTGAAGAAATTTTAATAATTTACATTGTTAAACATAAAATATAATGTTCTAGTAGTGATAGTGAGTTAACATTCCTCATTTTGCAAATGGGACATCTAAATATATTTTGCACGTATGAATACAAATAATTATATCTGAATGTTCATGTAGAATAATCATTAAAACGTGCATATGTAAGAATCAAAAGTGGTATTACAGCTTCTTTAACATCTTGTTCACACATACACACAAATAGTCATATATTAATATTTCAATACAAAAGTATGAATTTAAATAAAACATGTTTTTAATATGTATGTTTTCATGCGAGCATACAAGTTTTTAATAAATTTAATTCTCATATAAATTTATGCATACACAAAGGCACACACACAGAGGCAGCTGAAGTTGTATGAATTTTTTTATTATGGAAATAATTTCTCTCCATAATTGCATCTTTGTACTTTTATATTTTATTTATTATCATGATGATTACAATTTTCATGTAAAGAATTGTAGTTTTGAAAACTGAAAAAGACATTTTCGTTTATACAGGCGTGTGTAATTATAACGCACACTGATTCATGAACCAAAAAAAAAAAAAAAGCTGTAATAAATTTGAAAAAAAAACCTGTTCTTCCTTTTAAAGAATTTTAAATAAAAAAAATATTAAATTTTATAAGAAAAAAATTTTTTTAACTAGTAAAAATAACTTAAACCAACAACAGACTTATAAACCGGCGATTGACTGTGATATATGCATTTCGGGGCTTAGAGTAGGTAAAGGCATGGAATGGTTTTAACGAATCGTGCAATATTGAAGTAAATTTTTTAAAACTAAAACTCACAACTTTTATTTGATGGCCAAGTGAACACATTTATTATTATTATCATGGGCTATAATCACAATTCCCAACTATAATCCGAGACTCCTTACGAATGCCTGGATCTTGTTAAAAAAACGTTCCACTACCTACGAAGCTCACTCTTGGCAGAAACCAAAAGATTTTACTCATTTGGTAGTTGGGTGTACAAGGGTCTGTCAGCAGATCAATGCAGAAATTGATATCAGCTTATTTTGTTATTTTTTTTTTAACTTTTAAAAAATCTTTTTAAAAATTCATAAATAAATTCTTAAGGTATTTCAAAGTTACATTGAAAACTGAGTTTAAATATTGCTGCTGTTATTATCATTATGGGCTTTGATCGCACCGCGACCGTTAACATCTATTGTACAGCCCAGTTCCTAACTACAATCCTAGACCCCTTACGAATCTCGAAATTGTTGTAGGACTAATCTTGCTCAGATCTTCTGGGACCAATGCCACCACTATCTAAGCAGCTTCTTCTGCATCTTGCCACCGCTGGGCACTTGGACGTTTCATGTCCTTCCCGAAAAAAGCGACAGGAGTCGTCTTGTACCATACCCATTTTGCTCAATGGCCCGTAAGTAGCTCAACGTAAAGTTTAATGTCTTTCTGCTGAGGTTCAAAACAACATCTGCTCTAGTGCGCTGAATTAAATAGTCTTGAGAGCTAAATTATAAAAATCTATTTTTATATTTTAAATTGTCATATGCTTTGGTAAAGTATAAATATTCTCTGATGACTCACCTAAGTGTTAACGAAAACTGTATTTAATAAAAAGCTTTTAAGTGTAGTTTTCACTGATGCTTAAGAGAGTCATTAGTGAATTTTAAAATTTTTAATATTCTGTAGACGAAATCGGTTCATTATGGCTGTGTTCTACTGTACGAGTATGCATTTGCTTGTGTAAAAATAGGATATATTTTTTAATTGATTTGTAATTTATCAGTGTGGAAAAACTGCTAATATTTACTGTCATTGCCATTTTATTTGTTATTTATTGTCACATTAATGCTCTCTTTCTTTCTCTCTGTAACGTATTTTATATAAATAAATAATTTCTGTTTTATTAATTTTTATTTTTAGGTAAATTAAATTTATTAAATGTATTCTAGTACGTGGAATAAAAATAAATTAGCCGGATTTTAAATGCTAGTAAATGTGTAAAGGTTTGAAGAGAACGGGGTTCTTTTGTAATGAGGATGAGCTTAAGCGACTTTTAAAGGTTATGCAACGAAGCTGAATAGGCAGCAGAACATATATTGTGCCATTGTAGGGATCTAATTGGATCAGGCATAACGAACAAATGACCCAAATAAGTTTTTTAATTCTTAATGAATACTAAGCTTGGGGAGTATTTGTAACATGACAGTAGTATTAGAATATCTCTATTCTGCCTATAGTCACCAATTCTAATTATACTTTCTCTTCTTCTCTATTTCTCTCCCTCTGCTCTTCTTTCTATAATTCTCTCTCTTTCTCACTCTCCTTCTCTTTCTCTCTCTCTCTCTTACTCTTCATCTCTCTAAATATCTCTCTCTTCCCGTCTCTTCCTTTCTTTCTATCTCGCTCTCTCTCTCTATTTTTAATCACTTTCAAGTAGACTTTATAAAAGCTTTAGAAATATAAATGTAATTTAATGTTTATGTAAGTAGAAGCCATAAAAATTTACAAGAGCTTAGTATCCTTTCCGAGTGTATGATATATTTTAAATTTGTGTTTGAATTAATGTTACTCATACGTAACCATTCCACGTGCAAGCAAAAACAAAAAAAAAATTATAATTTTTGAAATGTTTTGCGTGTTCTCTTTTCGGTTTCTTTGGTTTTATTTAATAAATTCAAATGCAAAATATTTTTTGTTTTTCTTTTTTTTAATATTCTAAAAGAAATATTTTATTTTTTCCATTTCAATAGCACTTTCTGAAGCCACAAATCATGCACTTTGACCGTGCAATGCATAGAGAAATAAAACATCATCATCATCATCTTAATATAAAAATTTAATACAAATTGTTTTCTAATTTTTTACGTTTTAGTTTGTGTTTCCTTTTTTTCTTGCAATAATTTGCCAACCAATATGATTTATGAAAGTGTGCAAAACTAAATGAAAATGGTTTTGGTTTGGCAATGTTTGAGCCAATTTCTTTTTTGTTTCTTCTCCTTCACTTGTGAATGCATACAAAAATTATACAATTTGAAACAAAATAATGTTTCTATTTTAGAAAACATGCATATGGTTAGCTTACATTAGAAAAGGTGGATTGTAACAACTGAATTTTTGAATGTTGACAAATTTAGTTTTCACAACCAAAGTATTCACAGTATATTTGTTATAAGTTTTTGCACTGTAATTGTTTATAAAATGGAGCAACTAAGCTGTCCTTGCCCTTTCGTTCTATTACCGATCCTATTGCCTAAAAATAAACAGACATATTTTTCTCGGTGCACATTTTATAGATAGCCTATCTGAGGTATTTGCCAAGCCTTTCTCAGATATGTCAATGCTTGAAATAAAATCTTAAGTCATTTTATTATTCCATTAACTTGGAGTAGATGGTTCAAAACAGAATTTTGTGATTCTAATTGCACCGTAAATCAACCAACTAGTCTTTTGGCATTTATGTATGACCTAATTAAAAGGAATAATTCAATAAATTGAACGATTCTGCTGCTTTAAATTTTTTTTTTAATAATTTTGTTCATCATTCACTGACTCTTACTTTCATTTTGCACTATTTATCATTCACTATGTGAAAACAAAAGGTATAAAGGTGGCAAAACCTTCATGCCATTCCAATCTTAGAAAAGAACGAATGAATGCGGTCTAAAATTTCAATTTTTACGGGATTCACTTTCCCAAAAATAACCTCTGCAGGTTCTGTAACGAAGATGAAGAGACAACAGAATACATATTATGTTACTTTAATGATAGAATTTGGACCCGTTTTTGCTACTTACAATTGTAGGACATGGAAGACAAATCACCCAGGAAAGTCTTTGAATTCTTAATTAAAATTTGTAACTTGTCACAATAACTCTATTTTGACCGCAGTGTCCAGGTGACTCATTCCCCTTCATCATTCTAATTCTTATTCTTCTTATCCATACAGAAAAAAAATTTCGGTTGTGAGAACTAAATTTATTTCCAATTAAAAATTCATTTGTGATAATCAAGTTTTTCAGTTTTTGCAACTAGAATTCGATAGCACAGGGCAAAAATTAGTTTTGTTAAAAACATTTCGAGTTGTAACAACGAATTTCTATTGTGAAGATTATCACAACTGAACTTTTAATTGGAAGCAAATTTAGTTTTCACAAATTAGTTTTCATGAATTAATATTAAAATATGAAAAATTTTATAACCGACTTAAACATAAAATGAATATAATCGCCAAATTGCAGTCATTTAAAAAATTGCTAGTTAATTTAAAATCACATTTGGTTGGAGTCACTAATTAGTTGTAATTACAGTTCATTGCGTAGGTAGTAGGATGTATAATAAATACGATGAACTAAAGGGACTATGAAAGAAAGTTCGAAGTCATCGTACAGTTTAAGAAATTAACGAAGAACGTACAGTGTAAAAACTAAGCGTTGAACGAAATAAATGCTCTAGTTTATTTATATGGGTTGGACAATTCAATGAAATGAACCACATAATGGCCATATTCATTTCAATTTAAGGTTGTTCTTTTTTGAAAAAAAAAAATTTAAGAAAAATCAGTACGATCAAGCCAAAATGGCTTACAAAAGGATCTTAAAACTGTTTATAATAAAAAAATATTTAAAGCATATAGTTTGCTTGTGTTTTACTTTTTGTAAATAAAATATTTTTTTTTTTAATCAAAATTTTCTGTAACTTTTTGGGACTTCAATAAGCCTTCTATTGATTAGAAGGAAACAATTTATTTTCTGGAAATTTTAAACTTTTATGCACAAAATTAAGTGAAATTAGAAAATTTCAAAAATGGTAGAGTACTCGTAGCTGTAGAAAAATAATTTTAAATGCTTTTGCTAACATGTCTATTCAACTTAATTTTTTAAATCGTAAATTAAAAGTCAAAAGATAAAATAAAAATAATTTCTTTAATTTTAGCAATTATTATTTTTTTTTTTTTTTTTTTTTTTTTTGTAATACAAGTTTAGAGCAATTAAAGCTTAGTGCCAAATATTAAAAAAAAAGAAAAATTATTAAAGAAATTCTTATGCCTACCTAATGGCCTTAATAAATCTGTCTTTGAATATAAAGCTATTCAAAAGGAACAATACTTTTCTGCATAGAAATTTAAAAGGAAAAAAAAAGAAAAAAAACTTGAACGTGTACAATTGAAATGTAAAAAATTGTAAACTAAAAAAAAAGGGAAATAAAAATATTAAACCTCAATAGAAAGAAAATAAGAAATTTAGTAAAGCAAAGGACAATGAGGCAGCAGCAACACAAACTATTTTGCATAATAAAAACAAGGAAACATATTTCTGGCCACCCAAAATATTTTATCGAAATGCAAATTCTTAAGCATTTTACACAAATCACAATCATTTTCTTGGGTTGAAGTTTAGCAATTGAATTTTTTTTTTTTTTTTTGCAATTTAAAAAAAGCAATTGACAAGTATTGATAGATGCTAGCAGTCCTTATATGTTTGTGTATTTTCTCTTATTTAAATTGAAACGAAAATGATTTTTTTTAAGCAGTAGTTTGCTGTTACTTACATTAAACCGCATTAAAATTCAACTTGAAAATGTTTTGCTTTCAATTGACCCCAAGCCCTTTTTTATAGTTAGAAAAAATTTTTTTCCTGTCTTTTTTGCTTAAATTTTTTCTTTTAGTTTCTAGTCAACAAATTTTGTTTTGTTGTTAAAAAAAGAAAAAATAACAAAAGTAATAGAACAACGAGGCAAACAAATTTGCATACAAAAACATTTTGCATATTGCACATGGTACTCGTGTATGCATAAATGCATTCGTATTGGCACATATACATACCTGACCATCATTGTCCTTGTCAGCTTTGGAACGTAAACCTTCCCAAATTTCCAGCATAACATTATGGATTTCTTTATTCTTTGGTGTATCCTCAGCCCAGCCACGTAGTGTGCAGACACGCTGTGAAGGTTAGGAAGAAAAAAATTGAAGAAAAAAACCAACCATCAAAATTTGAGTTATTTATTTTAAAAAGTGACAAATACTGAAAGTATTTCTAAATCTATATCAAGAGTTCCTTAAAAAGAAAATAAACTTGAGCAGCAGAAAGCATAATTTGTAAGTGACAAATAAATTGCAGATGAAGAACAAGTCAAAATAAAAAAATTTAATCGAAAGAAAAATGTAGTCGAAAAACAAATTTGAGTTAAATAAAGTGAAAGTATAAGACTGAAATTTTTATCAGTCAAAAATTCAGTTGTCACAATCAAAATTTTGTAATTTTAACGATCGGAATGCAATAATTTAGAGTAAAATTTATTTTTTTTAATACTCTGGATTGAAACACATTCACCTTATTACTACTGTTGTCTCCTCACTAAAATGGCATTATCTACGAGAGTTGTGTTGCCGGCGACTTATTTTGAAAATTTAAAAAAAAATAAGTATGATTTCTATACACAATCCCTGCATACTTGGGGAAAGTTTTCTAATTTTGTATTAACTATAAAATAAAATAGGTTTTTTTATGTGAGAAATTGAAAATTCTGATGAAGAAGTATATTAAAAAAATGTTGGGCTGCAAAGGTAAATCTTAAGGAAAGAATCGGACAGTTTTAACTTGCAGGATAGCAAATACATGAAGACAATTGCAGTATACCATTATATACATTTAATTAAAGTTTTTGAAATTTACTTTGTGTAAGCCATTAACATCCCTTATTGTTACACAAATCGAATTTAATTTTGTGGTGATTTTTCTCCAGTCGACTTTAAAATTGCTGGACTTTGTGCCTCTATAAAACCGTTTTGGTAAACTTTACTTGCATTCTTGTTCAGTAATTAGTTTTTCAAATTATTTTATAAATTTTATTTAAATTTTTTTTTCAATTTTAAATTTTAATTTTCCAAAAAAAATTTCTTTTGAAAAACTTACAAAATTTTGAAGGCTTTCGGATTTAAAAAAAAATATGGCGACAAATATGTCACTATTTCAACTCGACGACGACTTTGAAGTGTTTGAAATATTATCAACAGTAATCACTTACTGTCAACACCGTCAATACCATTTTTATGTTTTCGCCGACGATTGCCTTATGCTTATCGCTTTTGCTTCCTAATCGAGATTTTCTTTTTCTGTCGGGAATAATTAAACTGCAAAGTTTACATCTAAATTTATGGCAAATTGGGATTTTAAAGTTTCCTTTTTTTCAAATTTAAATTTAAAAGGCAATCAGGCGAATCTTCCATTTGAGGTGCAAAAAATGTTCAGCGAACTTATGTAGAACACTACGAGTAGCCCAGAACTCATCAACTAAAGGGACTTCTTTGACTCTTATTTAAAAAAAAAAAGTATTTTATTTTATATTTATGGGTAGGCCATTGACAAGCTAAGTTAATTTAACTTTGCAGCATGGCATTGATCAGACTAGCAGATGACCACTGTATTAAATACTTATATGCAGGTAACCATGCAAATCCTAAATTTTAATTACAAGAAATTGTCTGAAAGTTTATGTAAAACACTGCGATAACTCAATAGAACTTTTGTGAATAATATTTTTGAAGAACATTTTAACCCTCTAACTCTTCAACTAAAGGGGCTTTTTGACTCCACTTAAATAAAAGACCTAAAAGTTGTAGATTTAGTAAAGGCTTAACTACAAAAATATTACTCAGGAAGTTCTATTGATTTATTTAATTTTTTTTAGTTTCGCTCCTAAACTATTCGGCTTATTTTTTGTTAAAAGAGTGTCTAGAACATATTATTTAAGCATATTTACCAAATAATATTTCGTGTATGTTTATTTATATATTTTTTTATTTTATTTTATTTGATGTTGTTTTAGTTTTGTAACCAACTTACCTCAATGGCCAATTCAAAATCTTTTATGTCAATTTCACCACTTTGGTTCACATCTGTTGTGTTGGAGAGTCATATAGGAAATAGAAATACAATCATAATAATACCCAAACACACACACACATACATACACAATTAACCGTAAAACAAACAAAATGGTGTACAAATAAATAAATATAAGTAAACGATATTTAGTGTGTGTGTTTTTTTTATTGTTTTGTCATACATATGAATGTTAACATTCAAATATACCAATACACATACACACATATAAAGAATTGTTAGCAACAGCATAAAAAGTAGTTAAGTGGCAGTAAGTTTTCCATTCGATGGCATTTTTATGGCAGCAATAGCAACAGCAACAGCAACAACAACAGAAACAATATTTGATTTTAGGTGTGTGTTTCAGAAAGTTACCAAAATACCAAACAAACAAAAGTAGAGCAATGCAATGGCACACACACATAAACACAATTACAAATATCCAGCGCAGAATTTTATTTATATTTTGTTAGTGTAGTTGTTTTACCATACGAGAGTAATGCAGCATAGTTGAATGTATGTTGTCAACAAACCCAGTTCACATGGCAATAAATTGAAGAGGATTGAAGAGGAGTAAAAAAAGAAAACATTTTAAATGAGTTTGAAAAAGAATTTTCATGCAAATTAAATGCGTTTAATGTTCAAGTGCGCGTGTGTGTGTTTAAGTGGGAAAATGTAGGAATAACAGTGAATTAAATTTAAACGCTTGTAAGTGTATGATGTAGTTTATTTGTTGCGTTTCAAAATATGAGTACGTTTGTGTAAAAAAATATTGTTAGTTTATCTAAATGCGTACGTACATTTTTAATATCTTGTTTATTTAGTGTTTGCATTTAATTTTTGTCAATTTGTTTATTTGGCGCTTTAGCTACAGCTGTCGTAGTGTATCCGGTTAGCTTTTTCCAAACAAGCGGAAGTGACTTGTTTTAAGTGTCAGTTAGTTTATGGCATAAAAGTTTTGAGTTTTCAATTTATCTTTTTTCCTCTGTTTTTGCCAAAAGATTTAAATGTTTGTTTAGCAAACAAAAATGAGAGAAAAAAATTGGATTTCATAAAATTAAGTTGAACATTTTTGTTTCAATTTTTTTGAGGCCAAATCATTTGAATTTAAATCGTTTTTCAAGGTTGTAATTAAATTGTTGTTAGTATGATGCTTAAGCTTTAAAATCAAATTAACAAAAGAAATTTTAGACATTTAAATTTGAAATGTTTAATTAAATAAAAGAAATAAATTCTAGTGAACAATAAGCGCCTACTTTTTGTATCTTAAAATTATTTGTAGTAAATGGTGAATAGCAGATTAAAACCAATTAGTTTTAAGTCACTTTAGTGAATCTCCACAAATTTAGTTTGATACTTTTATTCTTTTAAATGCTTAGTTGTCATCTATATAAATAAAATAAATTTTTTATTCGGTTGTTTGTTTATTCGCTATAAAAAAATTTTGTCTCTATTCTCCTCTATCCTCATTTTTACGCCCACTTTTCAAAAATTTGTAAAAATGTAGGCCCGTATTTAATTTTAGTCTGAAATTATGTTTTAAAATAATTTATTTATCGTTTTGGTTGGTGTCTCTGCTAATAATGCTAGCAAAGGCATGATCCACTTTTTAAAGCAATATTTGTTTGTATTTGTTTGGATGGCATTTTTAACAATTAAAATTCTCTTTGTAAACAAATTTCTTTAAAATTTTTTATACCGACTCACGTAACAAATTACCGAGCAGTGCGAAATCGTTCAAAAACACCTAGTTATTTAATGAAGCATTCGTGTTAGTTTGTGTTGTTTTAAATTTGTATGAAAATGATTTAAAACAAATGATTTCTAATACTCACCAAAGAAAACATTGAACAAGAACAACAACTTCTTTTTGCGGAAATCAGAGATGGACATATTGATTGAGAGTTTATTTCAAAAACACAATGAAATAAGAACAACTGCAAAATAAGAAAAAACAAACGCAAATAGTTTTAAATTATTTAAGAAAATTAATAATTTTATTTTTAAGATTAATTTTATTCTCTATTTAGCATTTGTATGGCCCCGATAGGGTTTTTAGTACAATTTACAAGTTGACTGTTTAAGATCATGATGTCGTATGAAGATATTTAATTTATTTACTATGTCTCTGGGAGCCAACAAAAGGTATCCCAAAAGTTTTGTTTTATAATATCCTAAGGTCAAACAGTCACAAAGCGTATCTATTGAAACCGTTTTTTGTATAAAGATCGTGTGAAGTTATATATTTTATTAACAAGTACAACAATTTTATTAAATAAGAAAACCTAAAGCCAGTCACAAAGTTTATGCTCAGAGGCTTGGAGATGAAAACCATACAAACTACTCTAGCTAAGCTTAATATTTCCTGTATTACAATGATGGCCTAGTAAGAAATGTCAAGAGATTTTGTGGCTTCCGTTTTAGCGTTTCACATTTATAATAGACTAAAAGTCATAAAACTTTTCTAGTTTCCATTGTTAATCGCTGTGCAAAAATTTAAATAAGTCTATGATAATAAGGAAAAATCGCTTAAATCGGGTTAAGTGAAAATTGACTTGTCACTAATTTCATGGTGGCGCGATAAAGAAATACCGTTTATTACAAATGAAATAATTTTATAAATAAAAATTGTTTTAATTATAGTTTTTTAAAGCAACTTAATGCGACATAAGCGGTTTTTCTATATTGCCACAGAATTATTAGTTCTTTTTTCTAACCCAGGGTTTCAGTATTAGTGTCACTTTGGCTTCAAGTCAAGAGCTTAATATCCTTTTGTAAAAATGTAGAGATGGCTGACTGTAAAAACAAGATACAGCCCTTGACAAAAACACACACCCACACATCAACACAGTTTACCACTTTAAGTGGCTTATTGTTTGTAAGGTAAAAATTATGGTAGTCTTCCCATTCCATGTTTCTTATTTTTAAGATTGTTTAAAAATATAAACAATTATAAGCCTGAAAAGCAGCTAAATTTTTTTCTTTTGCATAAATTAGAAATTTAAGTTTTTTTCCATTTTAAAGAAAACGTTTCATTGGACTTATTAATTCCCTTCATTTTATGTGAAATAATAATGCTGATGATTGTGTGTATGAATATCTTACTAAATTAATGAAATATTTTGTTTATCTCATGAAATTTATCAATAAGTGAAAAATAACGAATTTATTTTAAGAAGAATGACAAAATTTATGAAATTAAATAATTAAATTAATAAATATTTCATTGAATTAATTAAGTATAACAAATATAATAATGAATTTTTCATTATATTAATAACAAAATTTATAAAATAATTTCGCTAAATTAATGAATATTTATTTCATTGAATTAATTAAATATTAATTTAGTCTAACAAAGCCATTGGTTGAAAAGTAATAAATTTTTGGTCAGCATAATGACAAAATTAATTAAAAAGCTTGATTAAATTAATGAATATTTCATTGAATTAATGAAATAATTCATTAAAATACAAAATTTTGCATCAGAATAATGAAAAAGGTAATGAAATAATTTTTTTAATAATAGTTGGTGATTTTAATGAATTGGATTTATTATAAAATTCAGGCGATATAAGAATAAATTCACAACCATAAATTTATGTCTGTTAGCAAAATTTAAATGTTAATTCATTTTTATAAAAATAAATAAATTTAAGCAGAAATAAGTACTCTAGCATATTTTCAAATCTGTAAAAATGCGACAACATTTTACTTTTGAAAATGCATCAAATAACATCTTAAATAAGCAAAGACAAGCAAACACACTCTTTGTGATTTCTTTATACATAAACTTGTGTAGTGTATTTCAAATAAAAATAAATGTGTGTTCATGTATAAGTAGAGTATGTATGTTTTTGTCATTATGTTCAAATAATAAAATTTATTTCAATTGAATTCGTTTTTTTTCCTTTTCCTTATTTGAGCATTTTTAGTTGAAATGTTATTCTGTGGAAGTCAGCAGAGCACAGCAAAATTGAATGAAACTAGAAAACAGTAAGTATAAAAAAGTTATATAAAATAAAATAAAGAAGAAAAAAAAGTTAAATAATAACAAAAAATTTTTTAAATATGTGAGAGTTAATAAATTTTAAAATAATAGAGAAGACTGGAAGGGTAATTGTAAAAAATAAAAGCTGAATTATCGGTTTCTGTTTTCATGTTAAAATGAAACAAAAGTGCTGGCTGGATTTTATGATGTCTTTTCAACGAAAAATATTTCATTTTTAAAGCTTTAGTTTTAAATTTTGTTTAAAAATTTAAAATTTTTTTAAGTTTCTTTTTACTAAATATTTTTCAATAAAAAATAATTACAAACTTTGTAAAATAAACAAAAAATTCTTAGAGCGAAATTTGAGATTGCAAAATAGTTTGAAACAATTTTCTTAATAAATTTAATTATTTACGCATAACCACGCAGAGCAACACCTAAACATGCTTCTTGTAATTTCCTTGAACTTTTAGTTCTTTTTGTCTAGCCTTGGGTTTCAGTGTTAGTGTAACTTTGGTTTCAAGTCAATAGCTTAATATCCTTTTGTAAGAATGTAAAGATGGCTGACTGTAAAAACAAAATACACACCCACACATCAACACAATTTACCACTTTAAGTGGCTTATTGTTTGTAAGGTGAAAATCATTGTAGTCTTCCCATTCCATGTTTTTTATTTTGATTTTTGTTTTTGTTGTCCTTCCACAGCTTAGCTTGACTTTTATTTTCGCAAATAAGCTTAACAAAAACTATTTAACTAAATGTTGTGTTGTGTGTTTACATGTATGCTCTAGGACTTGTTTCTTTTTTATGTCTTTGTGTGCATGTTTATGCAGGTACTTTGTTTTGTTTAAAGCATTAAAATAATAAAAAAAATGCAACAAAAAACTTTTGCCATGCATTATAAGTAGACTCATTTTCTTTATTTCTAGTTTGGTTGAGTTTTAAAAATGCCAAGTAGGGGATGACAGAAGGGGTAAGGCCTTCCTAAATATAAATTTAAACTAGTAGTGCGATTCAATAACTTTTACTTGTTTCACATAATGTTATTTTGAACTCCAATTTTTCTGTTTGCACTAACGAATGTGTGATTCTCTAATTTTCGGTTAATTTTATTACTTAAAAGTTTATTAGGGATAAGGACCCAAAAGGCAACAAATATCATGTACAACAAATAAAAGTGGCTAAATTTAATATATAAAATTCGACTGTACGTGTGTTTGACATTGTACTGCTCCTAAAGGCCTGGACCGATTTAATTGAATTTTTCTGTGTATGCCTTTTAGTTAAGTCTTGGCAGGTTTAGCGTCGGTATCTGGCTTATTTATTTACTACCTGTTTTTGCCCGGTCTTGCACGGTCTTTTACTCTATGAGTACAATTTTTTAAAGTAAAAAGATCGAATATACAAAAATTTAAGGCAAAATAACGTTTGCCGGGTCAGCTGGTTATATAATTTTACTGAATCACAAGTTCTTTAATTTTAGCCTTAGCTATTTTTAACCAAAAAAATTTCTTTAAAATTGAATAGTGAATCGTACTACAAAGGCCAATATTGAATGAAAACAAGTTTTTTGTATAGAACAATTTTTAAAATTTCCATTGAAGTTGCTCGATATCGAGTGCCATGTTTTGGTCACAGATTTAACTAGTTAACTAGCAATTGTGACTTAGTCCATGTTATTAATATTGAATTCAGGTCGTAGTTATACTCAAAATTAGTAGTCGAATTGATAACGACCGATCAAAATTATCGTGGTAACGAGTTGAGGAAAATAAAATTTAAAACTTTTAAAATTCACATTTTTTGTTTATAAACCAATTTTTTTATTTTATTTAAGTCAAATTACGACTATATTGAAAAATTAAAAATTTATGACGCCAAATTAAATAAAAAAATTTATTTCAATAAAAAAATTCGTAAAAAAAAATATAAAAAATGTTTGGGAGAGGAAAAAGAAGCCACTAAAACTGGTAAAAAAAATTTTATTTTAATTGTTTAGTCAATGTTGTTTCAGTAATTAAAAACTTTTTGTTTATTCAACCTAATGGTAAAAGCACTGAGACAGAACATGTCGCACGACTAGTTGTCAGCTAATACATACTAATTCTACATTTCAAATTAATGTTCTGCGTCCTTAAACAAATGGATTTTATAAATTTAATTTAGCTTTTTTGAGAAAAAAGTTTTTTTTAATATTTTATTAGCAGGATGAAATAATTATCATTGTAAGCTAAAATTTGTTAATACAAGCTTAATATCAGAGTCAGAAAAAAACTATTGAGCACCAACATATGAGAAATTAAATTACACAATAAATCCTTAATTATTTTAACTAAATTCGCAATGCAATCGTTTTTAGCTTTCAAAAAGTCTCAAGCAAACCGAAGTGATCAAAGCATCACTTCGCTGAGCAATTGGAATATTGAAATTGGGTGCAAAAGAAAAAGTTTTTTTTTTATTTTTGTTTTGCTGTTGTTGAAAAGAATTGACATTTAAGATATTTTTCATACAACGCTAGATGCAACTTTTATTTAACATGAACACTGGGCACTAAAAAACGCTGCACGCCGTAAGGTTAGCCTCTTACTTAAGCATTTTTTTTTACAAAACTGATTGTTGTTAAAGAAGGCCTTTATGAAAGCCTTTTCACTATTTACTTTTACTTCTTACCAAAAAAAAAAGAACTATAGAAAAACAAACAATTTTAAATACATTCATTTGTTGTTACTCATACCGTTTGTACTCAAAAATAAAATGCTCATGCACAAATACAATAAAAAAATATGCCAAATAAAAAATTTAGAAAAAAAAATTGCATATTAAAAATACTAAATTCAGCAATATTTTGCTAGTTTACATGTAAATTATTTTTTTTTTAACACAATTTATTGTGTTTTTTTTTTTTTTTAAACTGGGAATCAAAGAGAGAGCAGCTTTTTAAAATTTCAAAAAAATTCTGCAAAAATATAAAATAAAATTAAAGAAAAATTATTTAGCCAACTATGGACAGTCAGTACTTTACTCAATAGATAGAAATATTTGGATTAAAGAGAGCCTGTATTTAAAATGAATTAAAAAATCTAAATTGAATTAAATAAATCATCAAAATACATGAATAAATATCAATTTTATTACCGTTAAAGTATTTATAAGTAGTCAGTGCTAACGGAAAAAAATTTTTTTATGTTATTTTCAAAAATTAATCAAAACCAGAGTAGGCATTTTAGCTTTTTTAAGGCTGGATTTAGCTTTTTTTCTTGCATTTATCTTAAAAAATTTATGATTTAGTTTTAGCTTTTTTCCTAACCCTTTTTGTTTTTCAAAATAGCCTTAAATAACCTTTTTTGGAAAAATGAAACAACTTATAAATAAACAATTTGAGACTGAAATCAATTTAGCCAAAGTAATATTTTCGATAAAACTTTGATATGGTCAAACGAAGGTTATTTCATAAGTAAAGAAAAGTATTTGGCTTCTAACTCGTAAAATAAAAATGCACTTTATTCCTAATTGATTAATAATTTGTTCCATTTAGTATTTAGTTGTCCAGTAATGCTGAGGTTGCTCGCTTATGAATGCGATAAACCAAGCGAAATATCATAAAAGAAATCGCATTAAAAACCAAAAAATAAATTATTACTTAAAAGAATTTTATATATAAATTTTTAACATTAAAGTTGAAAAATAATTGAATTCGTTTATAAGTAAATATTTAAAGCCGTGTGGAAAACGTCATAATTTTTTTTTTTTAGTTTTTGATGTCTTGTTTTTTTTGGAGTTTTTTTTATAGAAATTATAATTAAGATTATTAATGTAATAAAGAATTAAGAAAATTTTTAATTTCAAGCTACAGCTTTTTGACTTTTTTCTAGGTTATTTTTTTGGCGTGATTTAATTTTTTTTTTTGCGTTTTTTAAGGAAATATAGCTATTGTTTCTAGCTCCTGGCAACTTTGGCCAAAACAAAATTCCGAAACCGTCTAGAGCAGTTTGGCTAATTTTGATTTTGAAATACTTGTTGAAAACTAAGGAAGTCTTTAAAGTTGAAAAGTACTGCCAAGCCCACTTTTCTATGATTTAACTATTTAAACTCTATTTTCAAAAAGTTATTCTTTTATTTTAATTTGGAACATAAACTCTTTTTATTCCAATAAAGATTGCCATATGCCTGTCAGTCGTCCATAACCACCTTTTAAAAAAATACCGACTCATGCTATAGACTTCAACTCAAATTTTAAACGGTAGCTGGTTTATTTACATTGATTATGATCTGATTATTTTTATAATTTTAATAGCCTTTTGGTTTATTGTGTGACTTTTTTTTTAAAAATTTCCAAATTTTCAATTCGTTTGATTTCACACAAGTCTTTTGCTGTGACCTTTTTTGCAAGCTCTTCATAATTATGTGACTGCCTGTTAAAAGCGTCATTGTGTAAAATTATTTTAAATATGTTTGCTATAATCCTGCCCACAACTGTTACTCTTGGCGCAATGATTTTTGTTTGCAGGCTTGTAGTAACACTGCTAAAAACATCACTCATAATGTGAACTTTTATTTGTTTCTTTTACAAGTGTAAGTGACTGCTCCATTATGAATTTAATGCACTTGAACAATTTGTAGTGTGTGTGTTGTTCTTTAAAAAAAATCTCAGGAAACACATATTTTTTTATGCACGTGCATGTACGTAAAGTATTCAAAAGCATAATAAGTTTTTGTTTAAATGATAAAACAAATGCACATTTTCTTTCCTCTTTTTATGATTTTATGAAGCCTTTTTGTAACCTTTTACAAAGAATGTAATAGAAAAAAAAAATAAATAACAACAAACATTAACTGTTTATTCAGCATAAACAAATTAACAATAAAATTTTCTTGCAGGTAAGAACATAAACATTTGTTATATTTGTAAACTTTATGAGATAGAGAGAGAGATGGTAAGTGCCATAATACAAAGCAGGAAACTTATAACATAAATGAAATAATGTTTTCTTTGACATAATAAATTGCGGCCATAATAAAAAATATGGATAGAAAAATCAAGATGCTATACAAAAGTTGACTTTGTTTTATTTTTATTTTAAAATTTTTTATTCCAAAAAAAAATGTTTTTTTATATTTTTTTAATTAATTTATTCTACAGGGTTGCTAGAAAGCTTAAATAGACCTGTGTTAGCCTTTTTAAGGAGAAACTCATTAAACTTAAATTTCATTAAGGCTGAGGGTATTGTGAACCTCAGCTGGAATGGCTCTACATTGAACTGTTAATAGAACATTCTATATTTAATCATTACATGAATAGACTTGATACATAGGGTCCGCCAAATAACTTTTTTTTTTTGAAAATGCTATAAAAACATCGAGTGTTGCTTCGGCTGTGTGGCACGTAGCGCCGTCCTGTTGAAGCCTCCTCTTCAATTTTTGTGAACAAAAATTCGTTCAACATGGCCCGATAACGATCGCCATTGACTAACGGCCACTCCTTGCTCATTTTCGAAGCAAAATGGCCCAATTATGCCTCTGGACCAAAATCCGCACTAAACAGTGACTCGTTTTGGGTGCGTCGGCTTTTTAATGTATGCGTGCGGGTTTTCGGTGCCCCAAATGCGACAATTTTGCTTGTTTCCATACCCGCCAAGATCAAAATGAGGCCCATTTAGCGAAGCGAAAACACAACCATATTCTTTCAGCGAAAGGATACAACTAATTATCTGTCAAATCAGACATGAGCTAAGTGTTACCATTTACGAAATAAGCACTAGTTAAAAAAAAACGTTCGATGGCGGACTACAGAATACTGTTTGATGCCTCTATCAAGAAGGACACAATCACCATGGAAAAAAACTTACGAATAGAGTGGATGACTGATCTTTTAAAACATCAAAACGCCGAAAATATCGTCATCGTTTTTATTTCAAGTTCGCTTCTCATCGTCGTCATCAACACTTCCATCAATAACAGTCTTATTACGACGGAGGCAGTTTATCATATTTTGGAATAACATCTCTCGCATTACATTCAGCTGTTTTTTTTGTAATTTTTGTTAAAAGCCGTCGATAAAAAACGATGTCGTTATTTAATGATTATGACGACTAGAATAGGGGTGTCTGCTACTATTTACCCGTCAATTCTTCTGAATTATTTTTATTCCTAAATTTTCTGCTTATTCTTTTTACATTAAAAAATTTATATTTATTGTGATATTCAAAGGTTTGTAGTAAATGGTAGTTCACAGACGCTTAACTCTAGCCATACACATTAAAATTCAATGCAATTTTAATACGACAGCCTTTTGTTGTGGGTTTTGTGTAGTATATGCAACTGTTTTTGTTCATTAAACAATTAATTGAATTAAATCAAAATCATCAGAAAATCAGAAAATTTTTCACGTTGACGGAGTTTAATCTTTAACTTGCATGTATGAGTATTTATGTATATTGAGTGTGTCTGGCCAGCAATACACCAAAATCAGCTTTTAAATAATAAAAAAAACTTCATTTATAATATTTTTACTAAAAGAGAGTAAATGGCATTTACTTTACAAAGACTTTTTGTAAGCAATTCAATTGGCCTTAAGGTTGCTGCAACTGCAATATGCTAGAAATAAATCAATTTTTTCGAAATAAATTTATTTTATTTTTCATTTATAATTAATTTCTAAAAATTTACTCTTTCAAGCCTCCAGGGTACTTTTTTAGTTTGTGTAAAAAACAAGTAAAAATAAATTAAACAATTCTTGTTGCTGCTGTTGTTTTTATTTTTGTTATTAATGTTTGCTCGTATAATTTTATAACTCTACTGTGCTCACATTTGTTTCAGCATAAAGTTTTGTTTTTTCTGTTTTTAATTTGTTTCAGTTTTCATTTTCATTTTCATTTAGTTTTTTTTTTTAATGCACTATAAAGTAATAAAATATTAATGTGACTCCCATACACATATGCAAACAAACATTAAGAGAATGTGGGTGTCGATGTGAGTAGAAACAACACATACATATGAATGTTATATTTTCTAATTAATAAAACAGAGAAAGAGAGAAAGCAAAACTGTTTAGCCAGCCTTCAGCGAGCTAATCTTCTTGACTCAAGTAGTTGAAAGTTTTTAGAAAAAAAAAAAACACACACAGACTATTGCTAATACATCTACTGTCATTACTCTAAGTAGATTAGAGAGAAAAAGTGTGGCTCACATGTTCTTCTTAAAATATTTAATTAAAATATTTCATACTTAAAACGGGTGATATTTAAAGAAGCTGGTTTTCTAATAAAAGTGAAAACTACTCAAGGACTTTAAACTAAACTAACTTGCACTAAAAAGTGAGTTAATATGTAATTCATTTAAAGAGCAGATGCCAGAATACAAAAATAACATACATTTTGTTATTGCTTTTGAGGCCCCTTCTGTCAAAAATTATTTTCAGTGTGCTAGAGCGAAACGCTAATTTTTTTTCTGCTATTCATCTCTTTTTAACACATTAATGTCTCTTAACTTATGTCAAGAGGGGCCTCAATTATGCGCCTCAGTGTCACCTGTAGTGCGATTTAGTAACTTTTATTACAAATATAACGATATTTTTGTAGGATTTGGTATTCAGTAACGAAAGTCGGAAACGACAAAAATCGTAATTTGCGATGATTATTTATGTGCTGTTCACTTCGTCGCAAAGTTTGAATATTTTTTCGGAAAAATACTGAATACCGAATTCGACAAAATATCTTTTAATTTCTTATCGACACAAATGTTCGTAATAAGAGTTAATGAATCACACTACTGGTTTATTTACATCATGAATCGACTTTCAAAATTATTAAACTTTTACTTCAGTTCTACCTTAGAGACTGATAAGCTGTGGAGTCCCACGTTCAAGCAATAACTTTTATATACAAAAAACTATTTCTTCCCGGCTTATTTACTGAGTTGTTGGCGAAGCTATAGAATAC
This sequence comes from Thelaira solivaga, assembly GCA_947397855.1. NCBI lineage: Eukaryota > Metazoa > Arthropoda > Insecta > Diptera > Tachinidae > Thelaira > Thelaira solivaga. The sequence goes on from OX377610.1 coordinate 27,331,368, forward strand.
AAGAATAATAGAAAACAAGATAACGACTTCAGCAAGTTATATCTCTGTTATCAAAATTCAGGCACATCATATGTAAGTGCCACTTAGGAGCTGCCTTGTATTTTTGCAGAACACCATAGAACAAAAAAAAATATTGTATAGCATTAAAGCAATTTAGAGAGAACTGGAAACTAAACATTTATTATTAATATATGTGACCTCTCGCCTCTCTCTCTCTCTCTCTCTCTTTCTTCTCTTTCTCTGTACTTTGTTCGTTTCTAACTACTATTACCACATAAGCCCCCAAGCCCACAAACAAAAACGTCATTGCTTTTTAAATATTGTCTGCAATTTACTTAATTACACATCATATTTATTTCATAAATTATGCTCACACTCGTTTCATTGCATACATGCAGCAGCACGTACATAAACAAATATTTACACCCAAGTACACATACACAGAGGCACACATATAATTACTTAAGGCCGTTTTACACATTAAGATATACTGAAGAGCACGACTTTCGGAAACCATTTAGAAACCTTATTTGAAAACAAATACTTCAATATTGTCATAAATTAGAGCAAAAGGAATTACATGCACTTAAAAACCGAAAATATGCGACTAAAACATGCACTTAAGTTTAAAAAATATACAATAATAAGCATAAACTTTTGAAAATAGTAACACTTTCATTTTGTCTAGGTGGCCTTTCTTGTGTAAACATTTTTATGCATTTTATTTCCAGCAGAATGTCATGTGATAAAATTTTCCAATAATGATTTTTTGACAGTAAAATTAAATACTATTTGTTGTGTTTTTTTTTAAAATATAATCAACATATTAACACTTGTGTTGTGGTGTAAAATGGCCTTTAAAATTTATTTAAGTTAATTAATTAGCCAGAAAAAAATTTGAAGTAAATCTAATTTTGTATTTGACAGTTACTTTATCACCAAAATTATTTTTACAACAATTTAAACATGTTTAAGCATAACAGAGCTAAATTCTATAGCAAATACTAGAAAGCACTCATTTTATGCACGACTAACATTAAGTGATTCTCTTTCATGTATTTGCACAAGTGTTGCAGTGGTCAAAAAAAAAAAAAAAAAAAAAAAAAACAGGCAACAGTGGTTTTTATCAAATATAAAGAGCAAAAAAATTAAATACGTACGAGTATTACGGCCAGATTAAATGCAAATTATTTGAGGGTTTGTTTTTTTTTTTAAATTTTTCTTTACTGAAATCATTTAAAAAACCAGCCATTTTTTAAAATATTTTTTTTTAAGCAATAAAGCAGAAGAATAAAAAGTGCATTTAAAATATTGCTTTTTTTGTATATCACATTTTAATTTCAATTTCTTAATTTGAAAAAAAAAAATTATTAAAAAAATTTTGTTTTTATAACACCAAAAAAAATTTTTTTAAATTAAATTAAATTCCTTAAAAATGTAATTTAATTGAAGGTATCATTAACTACTCATAAAAATTATAAGAAAATACCCGCAAGTTATTTGAAAATTATTTGACATATAGAACCTTCAAAGTAAGGCTTAAAAGCACATTTTCTTCAGCTAGAAAAATCTCTGCAGTCGTCATCCAAGGAGCTTTACAAGTTCAAATACCTACACTTCCACTTTCCTAAATGATACCAAATTCTTAAGTGTTAATCAAGACCAAGGATTGACTTTAAAAATTAAAAAAAAAAAAATAAATCTATCTAAATACTCGTATGCTCATGTGATAAAACAAAATTGTCCACCAATAAAAATAAACAAAGTCACTGTGCCTGTAGCAAACCAAATTAAGTACCTTAGAATTCATCTAGATTGGCGCCTAACCTGGGCTAGTCATATTGAAGATTATTAGGGATCTTAAAAAATAAAGTTCTATTATACAAATTTATTATAAGACCGATATGCTTATATGACATACAGTATACAAAGAAGACAGTCTAGTATATTATGACTTCTCATCTGGCAGTATATATATTTTGAAAGTTTCCATAGAGATCTAGATATTCCCACTATTCCGGATGAAATTGAAAAATATGCAAACAAGTAGTTACGCAAACTGATAGCTTATACAAATCCTCTGCAATTCGAAGCTCACCAGAGGCTCAGAAGAATCGACACTTCAAGTCTAGCGAGTAGAACTGATTTCAAAGTAGTAATTTAAGCTTCTAGTACAATAGATATTTAGTTATTACCAGAGCAGAGAATTTCTTGTGTCTAGAAAATGAAAATATGCGCTTAAAAATTCAAAATATGCATTAAAATATGCACTTACGTCTTCAAGGAAAATAAAAAACATTCCTTATTTTTGTTATCTTATATTTTCGAGACATATTTATTAAAAGTTTTAATATAATTACATAAATAATCGCAAAAATACTTTTATAAATATCTGAAATTTAATGTCATGTAATTATACGCAAATAGGTTGCCATGTACTACCAAATTATATAGCCTGATAATGCTTACGTTTATAACATCATCAATTAATTATTCTTTAAAATGAACAAAGTGACTCTTTTAATTTTACAAACGTTCAAAGCGTCTAGAAAATTTATGTTGAAAGAAGTAAAAAAATTTGTGCTTTTCATATAAATTTTCTAAACGGTTTGATCGCCTTCAATATTAAAAAAAATTTTTTTTGTGTTGGCTGTTTTGTTGAATTTAAGCATCGAAAATTGTTTAATAATATGCATCAGTCAACGTTATTTTGAAGTAGTGAACTGAAATGACAAAATACATTCATACCTGTCATGCATATGTTTATATGCACATACTTTTCAAATACATAGAAAGAAAACAAGAAAAATATGGTACACTAAAATGCTGCTAAATATGTGATTTCTTTTATTTGTGAAATATGTTAAAGGTTATTAGTAAGTGAATAATTTTGAATATTAAAAATATAAAAATTATTGGAAATTATTGCATTTATAACAAAATATGCAAAAATATGCAATAAAAAATTGATGCTATTTTCCAATAAATGTTATTAAATACATTGGTAATAATTAATTATTAATAATATTTAGTGGTAAGATTTTAATTCTTATGGGTTTAGAAAGATTTAATAAAAAAAAATTTATTTTATTGAGTTAATTTCGTTTTATTTTTTTTTTATGACAATCCAAATCTGCTAAGCTGCTTTACTTGTTTGCAGAAAATACAGAGGGCTTAGGTTGGAAGCGAACTTTCGACTCAAATTACAAAACAAGGGAGCCTAAATCTCTAGAAGAAATTCTGCATTAACAATGACACACGATATTCTACTAATAATTTATATCATTAAATTTAAAAATAAAATATTTCAAAAATAAAATATTTCAATTCATGGTGTAAGAAAACCAGGTGACACTGAGACGCCAGCTGAATCCTGCATGATTGAAGCTCGTTTTGTCAAAGATATATCCACGAGTCAAAGAAAGATCAAAAGCAGAAACAAATTTTTTGTTTCATTCTAGCACACTTCTTATTATCAACCCCCGGAAATAATTTTGGAAAGGAGGAGCCTCAAAAGCAATAATAAAATATATGGGCTTTTTGTAATTTTATTATTTTTGTATTTTTGAAGTTACCAGGTTTTATTGTACCAGGTTTCAATTAATAATTAAAGAGCACTTTTTGCAAACAGCTTGAATTTTCATGCCAAGCTACATGGTTTTTTACAAATATTTTTACTAAAAACAAAATTTGTTGGTTTCACATATACTTTACATAATAATCACTTTCTTTTCGTTTTGTTTTATCAATTACGAGTTAATTATAAAACACTTAAACCTGGTAATGAAAAATAAAGCAACGTAATTTTCATGCCGCCGCATAGACAGACAAACACCTTTTAAAGCATTTTTTTTTTCTTTGATAATAAATTTTCATTTTATGCCTTCTTTTGAAATTGTGCTTATTTTCCTCTTTTTTTTTGTTTTTTTGTTTTTGTAATACCAGCCAGTTTCTTTATGGTTTTAATACTGTCATTAAAAACGACACAAGACTTAATAAGCTTTTATTACAATTTTTAATAAGTCAAACAAAATTTTTTTAATGTTCAACATTTCTCCCAATGAATGTCATCATGATAATGATTATGATGTCAATGATGATGATGATGAAAAATGTCAATTAGATAAACATGCTCAAGAGACAATTATAACAAGTTTACAACCTTGTGCCATGAATTCATTAACAAAATCAATACCTTTCAAAAATATTTACTTTTTGATTTATATTTTTTTTCTTTTCCTTTTTGTTTAAACTTAAAGAATAAAGGAAAAATTAAAGGAATTTTGTAACTAAAATCTTAAAAAAATCAACATTAAAAAACTTTTAGGTAAATGGCTAGTGGCCTGCCAGTTTAAACCAACTAATTATGAATAAATATAAAAAATCTATTTGTAAAGCAACTAACCACTGTAGCAAGTGGAAAAACAGCAAATAGAATTAGTGTTTACATGTGCTGGAGCTTGAATATTTAAGTGTGTGCGAATAGGAGTGTAAGAATATTTAATGGAAGGAAATATATTAATTAAATATATTTTTTTTGCTTCACTATAGTTCACCAAAGTGTGTAATATGAAATATTTCGTAAATTATGTGAATTAATGAAATATTATCAATGTGTACAATAAATGAAATGATATCATTAAGTTAAATTAATTAAATCATTTCATTAAATTAATTAAATCTTTTCATTTCATTTAATTAATGAAATCATTTAATTAAATTAATGAAATTATTTAAGTAATTTATGAATTTTCATTATTATATTAGAACTTGTCATTAGCTCTAACATAAATGTAAAACATTCAAAATTTGAAAAAAAAAATTAATTTCCATCCCTGATTATGTACGAATAGAAATCAAATACAGTATATAATGTAGTGCAAAAAATTACTTTAAATTTTAATATTCGATTTAAAATGTATTTGTAGCGCAGAAAAATTTATTTATTTTACTTCTTTTTTATGCGAGTGTATGCACATGTGTGAGTTCATTTATAATGCACCGTATTTAATTTAATAACAACGCGTGTTCAAACACATGTATACTCACACGCTTTTTAAAAAGTGTAAATTTAAAATTTTAAAGGCAACACCTTTATGCACAATTTCATTTGTTTTTCACTTTGACTTTTCCCAGAGCATAAATTGAATTCTTTAATGCATTTATGCACAAAAAAAAAAAAACTCTTGGTTAAGCAAATAAAGTTTAAAGTCAATTGCATGAAAAATAAAAATAAATTATTTTTAAGATTTCAGATTTAATGTTTTCGAATGTTTTTTTTTTCTTTCCTTTGCCAAAATTCATTTTCTTTAAACATTTTTTTATGTTGCTTTTTATGAGAACTTTTTTTTTGTGTTTTTAATTAATTTTATCTTCAGTATGTGCATGAGTACATAAATATGCAATGAGTTAAGTATACAAATAAAATTAAATTCTAGAGAGATTTCATAAAAACATGAATTGAATAAAACAGTTCTCTTAAAAAGTTAATTTTATAATCAAAATATTTATTTGCATTTCAGTTTTTTTATATATTTTTATTTTATATCTGCTGCACAACATTAAATTTAACTTTTATGCAGCAAGTAAATAAACAGATAAAATCAATAATGGCGAATGACAAAAATTTTATTATAGAATTATTAAACACAACAAAATAAATATTAAAGATAAAATAAAACGATATACTGATGTACCAAAGCAAATATTTTTTTTTTCGAATAAAATAAAAAATTGATTTTCAAATCGAAAGGCAGCACATAAGAATTATTTGTGGAAATAAATACTATGGCAACGTATATCAACAAACTAAGAAAGAAAGGATCGGATCCTTTTTTTAATCTCTTTATCAAAAAAAAAAAAATTTTTGACTATAAAGTCAACGTTATCACAATTTTTCGTAAATTTTACTTTAAGGTTTTTTTTTGATAAGAAGGTAAAATTTTAACCAGCAGGAAACTAAAACTTAAAGTTTCCCCATTGTTTTATTTTATTATTTATTGTAAACTAAAATTAAAGTTAAAATATTTACAACCCACATATTCTAAGCAAGTCTACCTCAATCAATTCCACCATAAATTATTCTGAAGGAACACATAACAAATAGATTCTCCTAGGCGAAAGCTACATATTTATTGCAAGTTGGTGTGTATAGTTTCGGCTTGTTATTAGATCTATTGCCTAGATCTTTCAGGCCACTTGATTTTAAGCCCCATTAATATATAATAAATTAAGTTATAAATATCAATATGGAAATAAGTATGATTGTAATTTCCAAAGTTTAACTTACTCAATGGTCTTTTACTGAACCAAAAAAAAAAAAAATATTTTTAATTTTTGCAACACATTCAGAACATTTTTTTTCTTTGAAAATTCCCCTGAAAAAAGTGTCATAAGTCCCATGAAACGATTTCATTAATTCAATGAAAAGGAAATATTTCATACTAGTAGATGATATGAATTGATGAATTTATTTCATTAACTTAATCAATTTTTGCTTAAATAAATGAATATTTAATTTAATTAATGAAATATTTTCAAATTATTATTAAAATTATTTCATAAATTTTTTAAATATTTCATTAAAATAATTGATATTTCGTTAAATTAACAAATAATTCATCAAATGAATGAATATTTCATTGAATTTATGAAATACTTCTTCAAATCAATGAATATTTTACTGAATTAAATAATTAAATATTCCATTCGTCTAATGAAATTTATCATTTGCTGAAGAATAATTAATTTTTGTTTGACTAATAACAAAATTCAGAGTATCTTATTGTAAACAAAATTCTCTCAGTGTGAGAATTTTCTCTTTAGAATTATTAAATTTTTATCAAGACATCCTAACACTTTTTCATACTCCTTTATGAACTCTAATTGTCATAAACCGTTGATTAAGCTTTCTGTATAAAACAATTTATACACAGAACACACACATCCACTTTTGCACTTATTGATACCCACTGAAATATGCACCTTTCTCAAGCCAAATTTCATTAAAAATACAAAAAAATTATTGTTAATAAATGCTAATAAAGAAATTTAATGTTACTCTTTCTGCTTTTTTTTTAATTTAATTTTTTTTTGTTTGCTTTTCTTTATGTTTAAGCTTTTTTCTTTTATATCTATGTTATAAAAGATTTATTGAGATGCCATTGATGTCTTTATTAGTATTTATTTGTTCATAATTTTCATAGAATTTATGAATTTATTAAAAGAAAAAATATGATTATTATATCTAAAACAAACAAAATATCAAATAGGAGGGTAGTTAAGGAATTGTTAAGAAGCCAAGACAAGGATGGGTTTAAGTCACTGTATTACTTTTTGTTGTCTTAACGAGTGGGTGGTTCAAAACGGAATCTTACGATTCTAAGACTGCATTTATAATGTGTTTCGCAATATTATAAAGAGTAAAATTATTCATTCAAGTGAAGAACTGATAATTTTAATAATTAAACTATAAAAATTTTAATAATCTTGATAAGTTTTTTTTAATTAATTGTTAAAATTTTTATAATACTGGAAAAACAGGAAAAATTATATACGTCATGTTTCTTTAGAAATTAATATTGATATCAAAAATTAATTTAGCTAGTAGAACTGTAGAAGTAGACTTCAATTTTGCTAAAAAGCAAAAGACTTGGAACACGAAATTCAAGATTCTCATTTTATTTGTATCGTATGCAGGTATCAATGTTAAGAACAAAATTTAAGATTTTGTTTATTTAAAATTTTTAATTAGTTTTTTAAGCAAAAATACTTTTTTTGAACTTTTCCTGATAAAATATGTTTTTTTTAAAAAAATGTTTCCTATTATTTCTTAAACTACAAGAGTAGCAAAAAATTAATGAAAACATAATTTAAAGGTTATTTTATTTGTAGTTCTTTAGTTATCGAGTCATTGCAAATTATAAGGCCTTACTTTTTTTATATCTAACTTTAAATCTCGAAAACTACAAGTAGGTATGCAATTTGAGTCAAGGTATCGAGTATGCTTAAAATCAGTTTTAATTTTGTTAACACCAACATCATTGTTGAGCTGTGTAATTGATTATAAAAAAACATTTTCGGTTTTTTTCATTTTATAGGTTAAATCAAAATTAGCTAAATAAATTTTCTAATAGAAGTAAAGAATTTTTTTAGGTTTTGCTAAGTTTTGCACAATATTTTTACTATCTTTCGTTTACTTTTATAAATTTTGTTTATTTTCCAATAGATATCATTGAAATTAAAGCTGATTTTAAGTTACAGCACTAATGTAATCAACCCGACTTTGTTTTATATTTTAAGACTAGCACTTTTTATCTGCATCCAAATCAGCACATTCAATATTGAATAATGTCTATCGAACTTCTAGTCCTTTTACAGAATTGAAAGCGAAAATACAGAATCAAACTATCGATACTGCATATGAATAATATCGCCGTTACATATTTCGTATATTTGCTTTTAAAAAAGTTATAAAATCTGACTACAGTGGTTAAAATAGACACTGCCGTCATGTTACAAATCATAAATTAGTCAACTTTTTATTAAGAATTTAGAGACTTGCTTGATTTTTTTTGAATCAATTAAGTTTCTATAGAACTTTGCTTGATATCGAATGTGCCAATTATATATTTGGTCCAGTCCTTTACTTTATGAGTTTGAATTCTTAGGGTAAAAAAAATAGTTTTAATTGACAAGTGGGCGTGGCTAATAGTATAATTATTGTTATTTTGGGCGAAGACGTATGTAAGAATCATTAAAATAAGTGCAGCCATTCTTGAATTTTGTGCTTTATTTCGGTATTTTATTATAATTAAGTTTCTAGCTACAGCTAATTATTAAATTTTCTAAAAGAAAAGAAACATGCAATCGTTATAAAAAAAAAAACACCATCGTATATAACTTTGAATTACTTTATGCAGTAAACTTGAAATTTCTCACAGTTTTCTATGATTTCCTTTTTTGTTTTCTTTTTTGCACAGTTTTTATGTTTTCTTATTTAGTGTCAAAAACTTTGCTAAATAAATTTTAAGTGTTAATTACGAATCATTTATGGGCACTCTTTCATTCTGTCTTTTTCTTTTTGAATATTCTTTGTTTGATATCTATTGTTAAATTTATTGATAAAATTTATCATAAAAGTTAATAACAAAACATTACAAAAAAGAAAAGAAAAAAATAAAAGAAAAAAGACAAGAAAAGTTACAAGAGTTTTATGTAGCTTTTATAACTTGTAAACACTAAAGTAAACTTTAAAAATATTAGAAAATAGTAAGAGAACTAAAAACCATCTCTGTTTTAAAAGCCATTTTCTTTTTGCAGACTGTCAGTTCATTTGATATTATGGCCCAAAGGCTAAATTTTTTATTTACATTGGGTTCTTCATTTTCGTTTATTGTCAATACAAACAAGAATGAGTAACGAAATATTTCTTTAACCTTTAGAAAAAGCAAATATTTATTTTTTAACAGTTTTTATCTTATAATTTAGATTTCATAAGCAAGGCGACATTTTGTGTTTTCTTTTGTGGTATTCCCTATAACTTATCGGGTATTTACAATCTGTCAAATGATTTTGAAGAAATTGCACGGTTAGCGATACAACAAATTAAGCAAATATATTTTGTATTAAAGAATTAAAATTTTTTAAATAAAAACAAAAAATTTCTCTTTAAAATTTTAAGGCAAAAAAAAAAAAAAATTAACCATAAAGGCATTTTAAAAATTATAAATAATTATGATAAAACGAGAATATTGCAAATAAACAGAAGTTGGACTCGTATGTTATTTATGCGGCCCTTACACACTCAATTTCAATACAAGTTAAATGCCAAATCCGGAAAAATTACAGTAACATCAAAATTATTATGATTATCTTTAATTAATTGATGAATCAGCCAAAACAATCACATTCTGCCTTACTTTTGCACTAAAATTATTTGAAACTTGAGTGGGTATGGCCAGCATTAATTCATCAATATTAAATTATCAATAAAATGAATCAATATTATAGAGATACATATTTGTTTAACCACAGAAATATTACCAAATATTTCTTAAGACATTCCAAGCAAAAAGCCTCAAATAGTTAAGTATAGGCATGTGAATATCTGTGCATGCACAAAATGAAAAATTTTTTAGAAAATATTTTTGAAACAGCAAAATTTCTTTACATTTAAAATTCATATTCTGTCAAAGAAGAGGCATCAATTTTTGTTTAGTATGTACGAGTATTTATCAACAACAACAAATGTGTTGACAAGCATATGCGTTTACATCTATTTAAATATTCTTACGAATATTAAGATTTAATATTTCATAAAGCATCAGCAAACAATTTACACATACTTTTACATATTGTTGCATATAAAATTTATAAATTTATTGAAATATCAGTAAGAGATTGTCAAAATCACAAAAGAATAAATAGAAATATTTCACATAACAATTGCTTAAGCTATTCCTATACGCCTGTACATGAATTAACATTAAGAAAATATTTAGCATCTAACGCACATGAAAAATGCTTTTAAATACTCGTATAAAATAATTTAAATATAATAGAAATAAGAGAAAATAAAATAAAAATAAAGCACAAAGCATTTATGTAACTCATATAGGCATTTTCAATGCTAATAAACAAAATACCACAACCAAAAATTATCACTGTAATAAAAAAATCCATAAAAATCTGAATTATTACAGAAAATATAAACGTGATTGATGGGCTAGGCCACATGAATAAACACACACTTATATTAACAAAAGAGAGAAAAAAAACAAAAAATTTACAGATAAACATTTTTCATGTGCAGCATAAAAGTGAGGGTCATTATTGTTACCATTCGTATGATGTTTAAATAAAATGACAAAAAAATCTTTTCTTAATTTTATTTACATAAAACATTTAAAGCAGCCAACTAAAGTAATTAATGCTTAAAACATTAACAACATAACATGGCGGGAGCAAAGTGTATGAGAGCAGAATAAATTTTATATACTGAAAAAAATTTCTGCATCAATTAAATATTTTAATTAAACAAATGTCACATATTTTTATAAGTCAATATAAAAATTTTTGAACTGATTTAATTAAAAATTATTAATTGATTTTTTTTAATATATTCACTTGCGCTGTTTTTTGACATATTTTTATCGCTATGTTTTATATTTTTCTTCTTATACCAGTAGTATTAAAAAAAGGATCACATCAAAGGACCCAAGTGAGCCCTCTTTTGTTTTTCTATTGATGTGATTTGTGTAACATAATTTAACTTGATGCAATGAAAGATATTTATTTAAAGTTTTATTGCAAATTAGAAATTTAATTCGATTAAAAATTTGATTCAAATAAAAAAAAATTAAAAGTTAGATTCAATTAAAAATTTAGTTAAAAATATGTTATTTAAATGACAAAATTAAAAATGTTTAATTAATTCGATTAAAATATTTAATTGATTCAATTAAAATTTTTCATTGATAATTGAATTAAGTTCAATTAAATATTAAGTTCAATTAAATAAAATATTTATATAAAATATTTAATTGTTTTAATTAAAATATTTAATTCATTCATTAAAAATGTTTAATTGATTCAATTGAAACATTTAATTGTTTTAATTAAAATATGTAACTGATTCAATTAAAATATTTAATTGATTCAATTAAAATTTTTCATTGATTTAATTTAAATATTTAATTGATTTATTATAATTACAAATGTTTAATTGATTCAGCTTTGATTGATTAAATATAAAATACTTACTGAAGATTTTGATTCAATTAAAAAATAAAATTTATTAAAATACAAATTTAATTTAATTAAAAATGAGATTTAATTAAAAATATTCAATTAAAACTATTTAATTTTGATTTAACTACTATCTATATATTCATTGAATTAGTTAATTTTATTCAATTAAAAATTTAACTCAATATATAATTTAAAAATTATAAATTTTAATGAATTAAAACTACTTAATTAAAATTTTGATTCAATGAAAAATTTCATTCAATTAAAAATAATTAATTGACGTAATTAAAAGCATTTAATGTATTGAATCGAACATTTAAATTAATGAAAAAGCTTTACTCAGTAAATATATTGAGCTCATTCAATTAAATCCATTTAATTAAGATTTAATTTACTTTAAAATTAAACTCAATTACAAAATTTGATTCATTTCAAAATATTTTATATTTATTTTTAATCAAGAATTGTTAATTAATTAATCAATTGAAACTGTTTAACTAAAATTTTGATTCAAGTAAAAAATATAATTTAATATAATTAACAACACTTAATTGATAGAATAATTTATTGATGCAATTAAAAGCATTTAATTGATTGAATGAATTAAACATTGAAATTAATTAAAAAATTTAATTAATAATATTTAATTGAAGCAATTAAAAACATTCATTTGATCTTTTTGATTAATTAAACTCTTGTATCCAATTAAAATTATTGAACTCGTTCAATCGAAACTAATTAATAAAGATTTTAATTAAAAATATAAATATAATTAAACTTAATTTAATTAAAAATAATTAATTGATTTTATTAAAAATTTGTTTTATATAAAAAAAATTATATTCATTAAAATAAAAATTTATTTCAACTAAAATCTTAATTCAAATAAAAATTTATAATTGTTTAAATAATTTATTAATAAAAAATTTTTAATTAGCCTATAACTTTTTTCTGTGTAGCCTAAAACCCTAAATATCCTTGACTTTCTGAAGCAGAATTCTTGTAAAGCTTTTAAAACACAATAGCAAACTGTAGACGGAGCATAAAAAAAGCAAAAGTATTATAAGAAATGTGTAAATAAAGGATTCCCTTTAATTTTATAAGCAAAGGATCCTGCATAAAAGTGTTTATACAATTTGTGTTTTTTTTTTTTTTTTTTTTTTTTTTTTTTTTTTTTGCTATAACAATTGTATTCATTTTCATAGACAAATGTTGGTAATTTATAAACACATTTGGATTTATTTTGGGTTGTACCAAATAAATGCAGAAACAAAACAAAAAACATAAAAGGGATTATCCCTATAATAAAAAGTTTGTATTTCTATTATTTTTCTTTTTTCTGCTTCATTTTTAGTTTAACAAATAAGTTTGATTTTTCATTCTTTAAAATGTATAAAGTCGATTATAGAAAAATAATTTTTGTTTACTGCATTCACCATCTTCAACCCCACATTAATTTTATTTATTTCGTTGGTGTAAGTAAAAATTTTATATTAAAAATAAAAATATAAAAATTAGCTTTTCAAGGTGATCCATGACGGAAGGGTAGATGAAATCTAAGAAGAAGCTTAAAAATAAATGCTGCACTTGAGATTTTCATCTTTTTTTTTAAGTAAATCTTTTTATGTGTGTATGTGTTTAAATTTTTTATTTATTTTTTTAGGGCTAAGTGAAAATTTGGTGATTATGGTCGAGAGCTATTTACGCAGAAAATTTTCTTTTATATTTCAGATTTAATTTTTTTAAGATCATATGTGCTTTCATCGAAAGAACACCCAAGATCTAAGCAGAAGCTGCAGATTGTGAGGTTAGTACGATTTTATACTGAAGCATGATTACGTTTGAACTAACGTGAGAGATTTGAGAGTGAAAAATTGATCAAAATCCATCTTTAGTTTATGTTTACTATGAAAAATATACATTTCATGAGTCGTTAAAACTTTGACGTAAGTTTTACCAAAAGAAAATTGTTTCCATTGGCAGCCTTTAAAATTTTAAATTTTACTTCTTAATTTAGAAAGTTTATTTTAGTTTAGGGCTAAAGCAATCATAGAGCTATCACAAGTTTTTCAATGTTTGATTTTGTATTTTGCTAAGCTCTAAGCCAAACAGTTTAATTTAATGAATCATTTTAATGAATCTTTATTTTTAGTTTTAAAACAATTTAAGCTCAATTCTTGCTTTTAAACTTCTGAAAAGTTAAAAATATTTTGATTTATTATGTTTTTTTTTTTTTATTAAATAAATTTAAATGTGAACATTTACACATTTAATACAAGATAAAACTGCCAATAATTAGCTATTAAACCACATATATTGGCAAGTCATAGGAATAAGGGAAAGAGTGTAATGTTCTCTCATTGATTTGTTCTTCTCATTGATTGCCTGTACTTTATATCACTCACATACTTCAAGTTAAACGTGTTACTTATCAAAGGCTTTAAATATTGAACATGACACTCAACTCACTTGTGTGATTGGATGAGTTAGTTAATCCTTTTTAAAATTTATTTAATTTTAATTATATTCCTGTAAAAACATTTCAGTTTCTGTTTGTAATTATTCAAATAAAATTCGCAATATAATTTAAATCACATTTTTTTGTTTTCATAAAAAAAATTGAAACTTTAAAAAAAAAAAACTTTTCATGACAAGGCTGGGCTATAAACTGGGCATGCAAATTATTTTACTCGCCTATATTTTCCTTTTTTTGGTTTTGTTCAGTGACTGTGTTACGTTGCTGCAAATGAATAAAATTTGAAATTAAAAAAAGCAACATGGCCATAATAAGCATTAAGCACCCTTCGTTAAAACCAGTAATATTAGTTTAGTTCAGATTTAAAGAAAGTCAAGTTTCTGCTACTATTATTTATAAATATTTTCCAATTTTATATATTTTTTAATTAATTAATTTTTTTTTTTTTTTTGTTAAGCTACAATTATTTCCAGCACAATAAAACCAAAGAGTCATTGATAAATACGTCTTTTTATGTGTTGCTTAATATCAATTTAAAACTTATTGTTATCCTTTTTTGGTATTCGTTCTTTAACTATTGAAGAAGTTATTTGTGGTTTAGAAATTTTTGGTCTTTTGTTTGTGATGTGCCACAACATCAACCAAAACTCTAACAACTTAATAATTTTGAGTTTATAAACTTAATGTAGTGGAAATTGTACAACTTTTTTTTTCTTAAACAAAACAATCAATTTTTATCTGCAGCACATGAAAAGCATTGAAAAAAAAATAATTTTTCTAAATTATTTAACTTGCACGCAGATGTTTTTCTATACAAAAAAAAAATGCTTAAAAGAGACAAAAAAAATTTTTTATTATAATAAAATATGAAGTTCGTTGTTCGTTCCGATTGTGTTTATAAATTTTATATTTCAGTTTTGTTTTTTAGCCTTTTTGAAGCTAGATTTCGGTTTTTCCTTGCATTTAGACTTCAACTTTTTCTGCTTTCAAAAAGCTAAGTTTACTTATTTATTTTTAATGCTTTTTTTAATGAAAATTATGCTTATACGAGTACATAAGCTAAAGCTAAAGAAAATTTATTTCTGAAATTTTGCACTGGATTCAATTCATATTTTGTCTGTTAATGTTGAGTTGAAAAATAATTAAGTTAATTAAATTAAATATTAACCCCATTTAGAGAACCATATCGGAATTAGAAGTCTAAAAAAAGGATTTTTAAGAAAAAGTTAAACAAAAAAATTTTTTTTCATAAAAATAAAATTTTGAACACATGGCGAAGCTTGAAAACAGTTAAATACTTAGTTATAAACACACCCGTTGGTTCAATATAAAACAATAAAATCAAAAAAAAAAATTTTACACAATTTAAGTTTTATTAAATTTTTGGCTTAATTTTTTATTTTTTTATAATATTTTATGTGCTTTTAAGAATCTCTGTAATTATCTTTTTATAAAAAATTAAGAAAGCTGTGATTTTTCTGACATTTTCTTCAGCTTTTTTTGAGCGTGATTTACCTTTTTTTTTTTTGTTTTTTTTTTGCCGATTTAGTTTTTTTTCTTCTCCAGCTATTGCCGAAAGCTGTTTCTTTTTATTTAATTAAATTAAATTGTTTCTTTGTATTAAATCAATTACATTTCAAAGTTGCAACTCACAATGTATTTTGCAGGCGGCTAAGTCTTTTTTTCGCTGTACCATTTTAGCAGATTACTCGTATTTTAAGTATCTGCAATGTCATTTAAACAAAAACTGTTTCAATATTCTTACCACTTGTGAAACATTGTAAATATAATTTTTTTATTCTATATTTTTATGGTACCACTTTTCAAATGAATAAAAGAAAAAATCTCTGCTCATTTACAATACAAGAAATGACTTAAACAAACAACAATAACATTCATTTGTATTTGTCATTGTAAGCACAATTTTACACGTTTGCCTTACTTACATAAGTTTAATTGCTGCAATGCCCTTTTGAGCAATCTAATAACTAATTTAGCTAGAAACTTAAAAATAAAAAAAAAATTTCTATTCAATTAAAGAAAATTTGCATCTATTTAAAATAATCAAATAAAGAAATCGGAGACGACTTTTTTTATTTTTATTTTACAAAAAACATTTGAAGAAGGTGTAAAGGCTTTTGATTAAGCAAAATTATAATTTTATATTTCACTAGTCTCAGTGTAGACTAAAGCTCATAAAAAAACAATCAAAAGACTTGATGTTTTAGTGGCATTGTTGTAGGGTATTTAAAATTTAATACAAAACATGTGTTATACAGCATGACTAAGCTTTTTTTTTTATTTGGCTGCACTTATTTTTTGTTATTTGAATTGTTTAATTTTTTATTTAAATTTAATGCTTTTTTGTGCTTTTTTCACTTTCTGTTTTATGTGTTTAAACTCGACCATGATAAATCACTACAATTCATTACACTTGAAAAAGCCTTTAAAATACGTAATTTTTTGCTGCAGTGACAGTTGGTTAAAAAGCACTTTTTTTCTTCTTTTGCTATGTTTTTTTAAAAATTTTTTTTACGAGTTAAATTTTGCACAAATAGCAAAAAAAAAACTTTTAATATGGTAATTTTTATTACTTTGGGGGTGTAAAAACTTAGAAGACAAGGGATTTTGAAAAATAGATAAAAAGACAAGAAAATATAAATGCTAAAGCTTAGCAGAGGGAACTACAATTTTAAAAACTTCTAAGCACAACAAAGCATAGAAAAAACCACTTCCAAGAAAAGTTTTACTTTAGAATAAATAGTTCAAATTAAACAAACAAATTAATAGATTTTATTTTGCATAATTAGAGAATGAATGCTGCCAGAAAGTATTTTGATTAAAATAATCAGGTCAATATATGTGCAAAATTTGCATTTTACAAGTACGCTGAGCATATTAAATAAATACCCCAATTTATTTGGTTCTTTAGTGTAATTCACTATTTAATTTTAAAGAAAAATGTTTGGTTAAAAATAGTTAAGCTTAATTATTAAGGATCTTGTGATATCAGTAAAATTGTTAACTGTCAGCTGTGTGGTTAAATAAAAGCTGTGTGATTAAAATAAATAAATTTTAATAAAGAAACCATTTTTAACATGGTATTTGTAGCCTTTCTGGTTGTTGTCTACGGTGGTGAATTTTTAAATCCTAAAGTTAACCAAAAATTACTGAAACACACATTCGTTAATGGAAACTGAAAATTATAGAGCTAAAAATAACATTATGTGAAACAATTAAAAATTGCTGAATCGCACTACTGAAAAATTAAAACATTTTGTATAGTTGAACTTAAGCAAGCTACTAAGATTTAGAATTTCAATAATTGCAAAAGAGGAATAATTTTGTAAGTGCATGCCGTTCAGTACTGCACAAGATGTTGGATTTCACTACTTTTTAGGGCAATAAAAGCGAACAGATATTTAATGCTTAAATACATCATTTTATACAAATTTCTTTAAGGCTGGTACTAGTTTTCGATTAATTGAAGTGTGGTGATTATGGAAATAATTTTGATTGAAATTACGTTCAGGTTATTAATTATGAAAAAGTTAATGAAAAATATCAAAGCGAAAAAATGGTCCATCCCAGGAAAGTGAAAGTGAACTGCTTAAGTGAACGAGATTACTTTTTTTCTTTTTTTTAAAAAATATTTATTTTTTTTTTTCCAGCTGAAGACCGTATAACAATTACTTCAACAATTCGCTTGAAGCTTGGGTAAATCTTTTTTTTTTTTTTTGACTATATTAAAGTGGAATCTTTTTTTTCTGGTATAGCCACTATTTCTTTTTTGATGCGACATGGTGGCTTAAAATTAAAAATTTCCGGGGTTTCAAATTCTGTGTATGAGATTTTTTTGTAAAATATAAGATTTTTTAAGAGCCTGCCTCACACGACTTATCCAATTTTGTTAACATATACTCGTATCTCAAAACATTTTAAATTGTATTTGCTTTTACACGATTTTTTAATGTAAATAAATATTATTTTTCAACTTTAATGCTCTTATCCAAAAAAAGTTGACGTAGACTTTAAAGTAAAATTTATGAAAAAACTATATGAAAAATTTCAATAACATTGACTTTAAAGTCTGCTTTAATTTTTTTGGATAAGGGGGTAAATCTTTCTTTTTTTATCTATTTTCCTTAAATTAAAAATAATTATTATATTTTAAGCTTTTTAGTCTCTTTTATTTTCCTGAAATTAAAAATAATTAATATTTTTTTAATTTTATTGGAGCGAAATATCGATATAAATTTAAATTTATAAAATAAAACCTCAAGCTTAATAAAAAAGTCATATTAAATAATTAAAAAGAAAAATGTTAGATAAAACTAAAAAATAATTTTTTTAAGCTTTTTAGTCTCTTTTATTTTACTTGGTTTATAGTTTAAACTATTGTCCAATATTTCATGTATCTTTTTCAATTAAAATAATTTTATTTATTATTTTATTTTTTTTATAATAAAATAATTTTTCTTAAGAGAGACTTATAAAGTATTGTGGAAATATTGGACAATAGATTAATAATAATAATAATTAAAATATTTTTTATTACTTATTATTTGATATTAGAAATTTATTTTAAGACTACATTTTTTAACGAGGATAGGTGCTTTTGAACATTTGCTCTCAGGGTCTAGGCAGGGATCGAATCTGCGACCCCAAACTGATAGGTTAGTAAGCTGCCCATCAATATACAGGACACCCAATAATTAAAATAACACAAGCCAAAAGATTTAAAAAATATTTATTAATTTTATTATATTTCAAGTTATTGAGAAAAATTTTATAAAAAATTTTAAATTTTTTTAAAAAAATTAATAAGCTCTTAGTTTTTAAAAATTCACAAAAAAAAAAAAAATTTGAACATTTAACGGTTTTATTATTAAATCTTAAAATCTCATATTCCGAAATTAAATTAGATACCAAAATAAAGTAATAAATACTGATTTTATGCCCGTTAAAATGCAAGTAATCAATTTGGAAACTTTTTTGGAATTTTTAAGATATATTTGAAAATTCTAACAATAGCTCATCTATGTCAAAAAAATATTTTATTTTGTTTATTTTATAGTGTTGTGTATATCCTGAATAAGCTAAGCAAAGTTAGAACTAAGTATTGATATTAAAAATATAATTATTATACGAAAAACTTTGGCATTAAGCGACAAAAATTGTATTTTCATTAAATTAAATTTAACTAAAGAAATAATTACGGCTTAAATTTTTTAAACAATTTAAAAAATTTTTTAAATGAACAACGTTAAAAAAAATTTTAAGCTCTTATAGTTAAGATTACTGTTAGGCTATTAAATTTAAAATTAATAAAATATAATAGTTTTAACTAAATATTAAACTTTCTAATAAGGCCTGTTATCACAAGTTTTTAATAACAAAAATTAGGTTAATTGAGTCAAATAATCGGTTTGTGACTCGAGTTAACAACTAATATTGAGTGGTAAATTAAAGACAGGTTATCTTACATTTTACTCAACGCAATTTTGTAATGCGAAGCCTCACCTTAAATTGATTATCTGATCTGAAACAGTCTATTATAACTTTACTTTTTTGTTTTTTATAACAACACAAATCCGCTAAGCTTCTTGGTGAAAACACAATCTGAGTGATAGCTTAGTACACAATACTCTAATCTATAGAGGAAGCTTTATAATAATGTTTCCAAAAAAAATAACAAAATATTAATCTTTATTTTTGCTTCAATTCCAAATAAAATTATTACACATTAAAAAAAATAAAATAATTAAAAAATAAAAATTTATTTTTCAATAAAAATATTTTTTTTTTTTAATAAATTCTTTTGTTTAATAGTTAAATATCAAATAAATAATTTATATTTTTCAATGGAAATTTTTTAATCCACCTAAACAAAATTGCATCAATTTTATTTTTTAAAACATAATAACTATCAGCAACAACAACAAAACAACACAAAAATTAATTGAAACTTCCAGCAGCAGTTAAAACTAACAAATTTTTCAGTTTTGTGTGTGTGTGTTTTTTAATACAAATTTTCATTTTAGCCAGAGTCAATTTGGCCACACAAAAAAAATTAGAAACAAATAAATACCCACAGGATATTAATGTTCATACAGGGGAATGGTTTCGTTCATTTTTATAGCTTTTCAATTTCAATACAAAACAACAACAAAAAACCCAAAATTATACACATGCATGGGATACATGATGGCTTACTAGCTGTTAGAGCAACAACAAACAATTTGTTTTATTAAATAATTTTGGTTTTGTGTTTTTGTTATTTTTTTTTTTTTCTTTTTTTTTCTTTAATTTAAATTTTTCAGTTTTGTGCTTTTAAATATTTCAACAAAATAATGTAAAAGAAAATAAAATCACTCACCAACTAAGTATTTGTTTTGTTTTAACTTGTAGACGACACTCACACGTCACGTTTTTTGATTTTTTAATAATTTTTTTTCAAGTTTTATTTTATTTAAAAAAATTCACGTTTGATAATTTTTTATTTTAATTTTTTTTTATGTAATTAATTTTTGTTAATTTTTAATTTGAGAGGGATTTTTGTTAGAGACAACAATTCCGTAGTTGGCTGACCAGTGTTGTTTGGCGCGTTCGAAATAAATGTGATGTTCTTTAGAACACATCACAGGCCTTTTATACGTTTAGTTAGAATTATCATCATCATCATCAACAAATACAAACTTCGTAATGACACAATACATGACTACTCTATAACCATCATTATGAGCATTATTGTTGCTGTTGGCTGAGTCAGTGTGTGTTTGTTAATAGTCTTATTCTGCTTATGCTGCTGCGCATAAAACACACAAATCATACACTGCTCTGCCATAAACGATAACTACTACTGCGAATTTATTCTCTTATAGTATTTTACTGCTCTACTTTCGTACACATAGTAAATGCAGCTTCGTTTCATTTGAAAACAGTCAAGTCTGTGATACATGATAATGAAGAGGATGATGATGATGATAAATACGAGTACTTTTGCAGTCATTGTAATTGTTGCCACGACGCTCTTGTATTCATAAACGTTTGTATTTGTTAGCAATAATAATAGTTTTGGGAGAGCAAAACAACAGGGAGATGTTACCGTTAGCATAAAGTGTCTTTGTTGTGATAAAAAGAAAAGAAAAAAAATATACAACAACATTTGTTTCGTTCTGCTGTTGCTGTAATTTTACAATAAATGCATAAAATCATGCATGCATGTAAGCTAGTGTGAGTGTGTTTTAAAAAAAGGTCTTTTTCTTCTTTTTTTTATCCTTGCAGTCTGTCTGTTTGTTTGTTGGCAGGAGCATTCAATTTAAACAGTATAAGCATTTCAACACATTTTTGTTGCTACCACGTTCTTGTTGTTGAGGGTGCTGCCATGCAATTTGTTATTGTTCCATCTCAGTTATTTTAAGTATGTATTTGCGTACGTGTGTGTGAATGTTTGCTCATAAGCATACTACTCATGTTATGTTAATGTAGTTGTGTTATCTCTTTATAAATGTTCAGGTTATTTTGTTTTTATATAATTTTTTTTGACTGTGTTTTGTATGCCATTTGATTCGTTGTATACAAGTGCAAGAGTGTGTGTGTGTTTGTATATGAGTTTGTACTCAAGCAAGTTGGTCATATTACCACGTGCAATTTCGGCTTTGCGGCATTTACCAGTGTTTTGGGATTTTATTTCCAAAATATACACTGAGGTAAAATTTAAATGCGATAAAAATGATTATTTTATCAACCAAACCGGCCATACAATTACTTGTATCATTTAATAAAATGCAAAAACAAAACAAAACAATATATAAATTTTAAATATTTTTTACATTAAATAGAGGTCAATGATGAGTTGATTTTTTTTGCAGCAAAAAACGACATTTATGAAGGATTTTTATTTATTTCATAGTCAAAAAAAAGTACACTTTTATTAAGAGCTGACTTTTGTTAATAAGAATTTCATCAATTTAAAATCGTTTTTAAAAATATATCGACTTTAGTGTGACTATGATTATGGGCCAATCTTATTTAAATTCAATAGAATATGTGTTTGGTTCAGCTGGCGGCCATTTTTGTAGTTGTGGTAAAAAAAAACTATAAAAAATAATATAGAAATTGTATACATTGCATTTTAAGATTATTTCTTTCGTAATATATTTTTTTTTTTTAAATTTATTTTTCTTCATAATCAGAATTAAAAAAATATTATTTTTTTTTAATAAAAGTTTTTTTAAAAGTGGCAAAATTGAATTTGCTATTCTTAAAATTTTAAAAAATATTTTCTCTTTACTTAAACAAATAAGTTTAGTTTAAACCTTAAAAAAGATTTACATTTCTACGCTTACCAAACAAAATAAAAAAATTATTTAATAAATAGAGTAAAATATCGAAAATGACCCCTTTACACGACACATACGCGGTGTATTTAAGCAGCAGTGAATGCACTAGACTACTCGTTTTCATTACACACAATTACAATTATGCACTTTTTAAACCAGAGCAACTGAAAACTTTTTATAGTAAAATATTTAAGAGCAACGATTTCAGATCTGGGGCCAAATCACTGCCTTTGATATCGAGCAATTTGTATCGAAATTTTCAAATTTTTTCACATTGAAATATTAAAAATACGATAAGTTTTATTCCCTATTGAATGCCGAGGACTTTGCACTTTGTTTATTTAAATTGGCTCTAATTTTCGAGATATACTGTTATTTTTTAGATACAAGCTTAGCTTAAAAATGGTTTATTTTATTTGATTACAAAGAAAATGCGAAATTCCGCAAGAAAATTTAATACAAATAGTATCTATATAATATTTAAATTAACTCAATAGTTTCGAAAATATCATAAAAGTTATCAGGGATAAAAACAAGTCTTATGCAAAAATGTAGAAATTTGTAATTAAAATAAAAATAAAAATTAAATTAAATGACAAAAATCGGCCATTTTTTTCTGTGATCATATAGTCTCATGAGTTTCTAATAAAATAAGCTAAACGTTATTGAAATCGATGCCCAACTTTTGATTTAATTTCTAATTAGAAATTAAATACTTTGGAAAGAGTTTTCAGTTTTACTAAAGCAAAAGTTACCTTTAATTTGTAAACTTGTGTTATGGTTGCTTTCAAATTTAAAATGACTTCTCGATGCTTCAGCAAATATGAAGCTTATTCAGGCAGTAAAAATATAGACTATTTAGCTTAAATGAAAGCGGACATAGCCAATAAGTTGTAGCTAGAAAGGATTGAACGTGAATAGTCAGGATGTAAAAAAAAACAACAACATCGCTACACAGAAAGAAAAAAGACATTTGTATAGTCTCTACTGGCATATATATCAACCTTGTGAATCTGAACTTGTGTCAAAAAATTAAAAAAGAAAGCAATTTTTGCAGTTTACTTGAGTCAACCTGGATTCGGATTTAGATGTAGGCTATCAGAAAACATATAAAATGTGGGTCTAGTTAAAATTAAGTCCATTCATATCTACTTGATGAAGAACATGGCGCCACATAAAACCTTCAGGTCTAATCAAGTGTTTTTTTGTGTGCCTGTGTAATCCTTTTCCTAAGTAGTAACCGACGTATACATATTATTATAAACATACAAAAATATTAATCATACGCTAACATAAATTTTTGTAAGCGAAAAATACTCATACACCTAGTGAAAAAATTACACCATCCGCTGTCACAATGACCATAAACGGTGCCAGTAGTCGATTAACCACGTTGGTGCTTACTTTGACCATGCATAGTGTAATTTTCACAACGCATTATTGACAACAAATGGTGTCATGTAAACACCCTACTGGTTTCGAAATGACACCATACCGGAGATAAATCGACACCATCTAAGCTCAAAATAACACTGTTTGGTGTCGATATAATGTCATATGGTTGCTTTTTCAAAATGACAAAGTTTGTTAAATAGTTGGAAATTTTACAACAGATTGTTGTCAATTCTACAACATTTTTTAGCAAGTTGTAAACGTGCATTGTTAAAAAAAATAAAAGCTTTGGTCTTTTTCTAAGTTGGCAACCAATACCTGTCGACTTGTACACTTTTGTTAAAAAGTTGAAAACACTCGTCAATAAAATAGACAACGAAATGGCGTCAAAATGACTGTATATATTGTTGATTTTGCAAAGCGATTTTTAGCTCAGTGTACATAACACCCAAAATTTTTTGTTTTAATTTTCTATACCAGCCAGCATTCATTCTGCGGAAAAACGAAAAGAGTTATAAGGTCACAGATCAAGTGCCTCTTTTTGTTTTTCTCAATAACCAATGGTTGGAGTTATCGTATGTAATTGTAGTTTATGAATTTGGAAACTTAAACTGTTTAAGTTTTTTAAGGTCTATAACCAAAACGTGAAAGGCTTTATCTTCTGCATTCCTGGCCTGACTCCGTCTTCTACTTGCATTATCACGGAATTCATAACGTTTGCGAGTATTGAAACACTTGGTAACTATGGTGATCAGTCGAAACGACTTGTACAAATTATAAAATGAAAATGAAGAGCCAGTACAAAATGTACTGTGTCACTATAGTTGCCTTATTTGAATCCTTTTTCGTTACTTACAACCGGCTGTCGTGGCAGACAAAGCATTCAAAGAGGTTTTTGAAGTCTTAATGAATAGCAAACTTTGAAGTACTTGTAATATCACAATAAGTCTATTCTGGCCACAGTTGTTCCCGCAACTAATTTTAAATCTAGGAGCTACAATAATTTTTTTTTCTTTTAAATCACTGAAGTCAAAACATACAGTTTTTTTTTTTGTTAGAGAATAAATCTGCCCACTGGGAATATAACTTGCAATGTCTTATTTCTATTTAAAAAAATCTACTCATACACAGAGTAAAAATTTGTTAACAATATGTTCATGTTGGCTAAATGTTATAGGAAAAGAAAATGTAAATCTCTTGCTCTTTTAAATGAACTTGAATTTTATTCAATTGCATTTATCAAATTTGAAAAAAATAAAAAGATTTTAGTAGAAGGATCGAATATGCCTTTTATCTCTAGAAAATATATTTAAAATCTCATCCTTATTACACTGTACAACAAAATATTTTTTTTTAATAAAACATTTTTTAGTTTAGTCTTAAAAGACATATAGAAAATCCATGTAAGACTGTATGAAGAATATTTTTGTGGAACATTCTAACTTTTCATTTACTTGGACTTAAAAAAAGAACAAAAAAGGCCACTAAGTTGTGGAGTTAGAGGGTTAACGTGTTCTTCAAAATATCTCTCTATTATAAGTCTCTAAATGTTGAAAATTTAACTTAAACACCAGAAATAAGTTTAAGTCCATTATGTGTTTAAGGCTTAAATACCACTTATGTAGAACCAATACAAAACTGTGTCACAATACTGAATTTTAAGAAATTTTTTGTATGAGAAAAATATTTTATATACATCAAATTTCACTATAAGCCACTTTACAAAAGAATAGCTACAATAAATGTGTTGTAACGACATGTTCCTGCTGGTTGCTGGAGTCATACCTGCTCCTGCTGTACGATAGCAAGCAGACAAAAAGAAAAAGAAAACAACTCATTTTAACGCATTATAAAATAATTAAAACATTATCCACTGATAAGGATGGTTAATGAATCCTTCCACTCTCTTAGCCCCTCTTAAATGCTTTCACCTTGTACACAAGTAGTAAATGATTCCCTCTACCTACTAAGCAGCTCTTGGTTCATAGTAAGCTGCTGGCCAAAAAATTTCGCTTCTACATTCGCTGCTCTTTTTATAGCATTACTTTACGGATCAGCTGTGATCGCATTGTAGTAGGTAGTTTTGAATGGTGTTGCCTAAAGGAATAATTCTACCCACTCATTTTCCCCATTATAAAATAATTAAATTATTATAATTTTTACTTACACTAAAAAAATCAAATTTATGGTTTACAAAATACATACTTGTACTGAAAGACTCCAAAACTAGAGAACGACTTTTGGTTTGCTTAGTGTGCTTTTTCTATGGTCTCCTCCACCATAATCAGTGTTCAGAATTTTATGATTTGGCTTTTTTGTGTTGCACAGTGTTATTAATTTTTTCAGCTTTTACTAAAGGCCAATTTAACACGTTCCTATTAAACAGCTGATAATAATCTCCTTAGAACTTGTTGTAGAATATTTATAAAACCAAATGAAGAGTCTTTTGAATTTGCTTGAAGGCACAAGCAGACGTTTGAGTGTCTAAATTAAATCAATAAAATTTATAAAAATAAAAAGCGGCTTTTGAAAAGGCAAATGAATACTGGAAAATTTTATAACACAATTTAAAATTTCCTTACGAAACAGATATATAGAAGAGACTAAAAGCTCAAAAGCAAATTAAAATTTTTAAGCTGCATGTGTCTGAAACTGTGTGCAGGTAATTTATTTAATCTCGCTGTGTTTACTTATGTGTATATGTAAATTTTTCTCAGTGCAAAAACTAAAAAAAAGAACTGAAAATGCCAAAGACAACAAATCATCGACAGTTGTTGAAATATACCAACATACTTAAGGACTGTGCATTTATGTAGAGTGCGTGTCGGTGTGTATGTCTATTTGTATTGCACACACACACACACACACACACACACACATTATCAACAGAAATGCGGTGCATGTTGTGTATTGACCTTGTCCAAATATTAATGTTGTTACAACATAAACACACAATTTTATGTTAAAGTTTTTTACTTGATGTCATACGTTTTTTTTTTATAAAGAAACTGAAACATAAACTGCTAAATAAATGAAAAACGAAACATTTATTAAGCATCAGAATTCACTGTTTATTGTTAAATTGAAATTATAATTTAAATAAAAGTTAAATACGTTCTGTACGTTGAAGGTTTATTTCAGAACCATAAAAATTGTTTTTCCTTTGGCTGCCATGTGTTTTGTATTAAGAAAATTTAGTTTATTATTTGTTAATGGGTGTAAGATGAGTGAGCAGATTTTTCAGTTTATAGAAAATGATAAAAAAATTAAAATCGTTTTATGGGAAGCTAAAAGCAGTTAAAAATCCACTTTTAAAAAACTCATCGCCAGTAATTTTAGCAAGATGTTGCCCATATTTTGCTAAAATTACCGCTAATTCATCTTTTGTTTTAAATCGGACTTATACCACTTTTAAAAATAACAGCTCACATATAGAAAACAATTTCCATTGTAAACACAATCAAGCTTTTTGGTTAAAACAACCGTAATTCAGTAAAACAGTATGAAATTTAGCGACTAAGCGTTAAGAGATTGTATAGCAAAACGTAAGGTTTATTATAAATAATAAATAATTGATTTATTCCATCTGCCTTCAGGGTAGATTGAACAACAATAAACTAACAGCTTAAGATAAATCGTAACAAGATGCGTCGAATAGTGCGTTTTAGGCCCATTACAACTTTCGATAGTTAAAGTTAGGATTTTGTGGGGCAAATAACCGGTTTTTAGGTGAAACTAAGGAACCAAATTTGGGTGTATAGTTAAGGACATATTATCCAATATTTAATGTCCAACTAAATCTTATCTTTAACTATCAGTAACTTGCAATAATTGCTATTAGTCTAGTAAGAGAAATGAGTTTTTAAAGGCCAGACACCAATTCATTCTTATCTTACTATCTAATCTCAAAAAGAGCGATGTCACTCAAATTCTATATGTTTTTTATTTCCAGAACTGTCCATATCTTGTCGTTTTGAACAAGATTTATAAAAAGATAAATTTTTAACAACTTTCCTGTCGGCAACACTGTTTTTGTCTGTTTTCGCGTATCATGTTGCTCTTAATTATATTCAGTTTGGTCTATAATTTAACCATCAATCGACAATTCCAGATTATTGAATTTTATTGCCAAAATTGCAGTGATCTGTTAATACAGCCACCACATTTCTCAATCTGACTCTTTGGAGTCTAAATAAATTCCTACTGCGATTGCTATCTAGCCTAGCCAGCATCATTTCTGTTGTGTTTATCAAGGGAGGTCAGTTAGAAAATTATCAAAGTGTATGGAATACCACAAACGAGTACATATTAAGTCATATTTTGAATAAGTCTACAGAAAAAACAATTTTTTTTAAATAAATTTTTAAATACCTTTTTTTATAATTAAATAATCTGACAGACAAAACCAAGGAATTTTGCTAGATTTTTTTCGTTTTCAAATTTACAAAAGTAAATTTTTTAAGAATTTATCAACACAAGCATAAGATGAAGCTTAACTTTCTATACAAAATCTAGTAATTAATATCAATTTCTGGTGTACTTTTGCAATGCACCAAGTGATTTAATACACCAACTCTGGTACTCCTCAAGATAAATTTATGCTGCACGTTCATGTTTATTATTTAATTGTTTTTTTTTATGCTCAAGTAAATGTGTTTCATTTGCCATTTTATACCAAAATACGTATAAAAACATAAAAAGAAAAATAAATACAAATTTAAGCACATGTTGTGATACTGCAGTCGCCTGACAATAACGTTGAAAATACTACGTTGAAAATACTAAGTCTGTTAATAGAAATATTTAAAATGATGCTGCTTCTGCTGCTAATGATGATGATGATGTTGTCACACAACTGTGTTTGAATTTTGCTGGTAAATTTTGTCACATGGCTTGGCTGACTGGCATAGTTGTTAAAATATTCATGGTAACCAGAACAGGCAACAGCCCAACAGCAAATAATTCTGCTCAATTCTGCATAATTTCTTGTTGCGGATGACCATTTTACCATTGTTTCGTTCCGCTTTGAGCACTTCACAGCCTGTCAAGCGGCTGTACGTTTAAATATTATTTCTTTATTTTTCATTTTTCTAGCAACTGTTTTGTTAACAAATCAACAACAACGATTTATATGTTGGTATTTAATATGTAAAAAAAAACTCTCACACACAAAAATAATGCCGATGTTTGTTTATGGAAGGGAAGGAGGGAAGGTTAAGTCAGCAGCAGTGTTAGTGAAATGAATTTGTTTTATTTTTCTGTTTTTTTATTTCAACATTGTAAATTCAGCCTAAATTTCACACACACAACTCAAGTGTTTGTCTTGGAAAGATGAGTATTGGTTGGCCTGTTACAGTATTTTGTATTGCAGTTGATGAGTAAAACACATTGTGCAAGGTAATAGTCAGCAAAATGTACAACTTGTACAATATGAACATAAAAAAACAAAACAAAGTAAAAAAAGACACTCAACTGGATAGTGCTAATGATGCTGGAATTTTTGTTTTATTTTATTTTTTGTTTCTCTCTGTTATTAATTTGTTGCAGGTTACTACACTCACTTATACTTTTTTATCATTGGCATGAACTGCTACTGTGGCTTAGATTAGTAGAAGCTGGCAAAACAAATTAATTTAGCTTGAGTACTTAGCTAATTCAAGGTTAAAATAAAACTTGTTAGTCAAGGACTTTATATTTCGAGTCTGTTAAGTTACGTTTCTTTTTATAAAAAAAGCTTTCTTTTGGACTATTAACTACCTAAGTTTAATCCTACATCTTAATAATTTCTCTTTTGAAAATTTTAACATTTTTGAAAATTAAAAAAAAATTAAATTGAAAACTAAAAAATTAATTAAAAAAAAATTATTTTTGAATATCTAAAAATTAAAAAAAAACAAGACTTCTAAAATTTAAAATTTAATTAATTTTTATGCATCTTTTTAAAGAAAAAAATTTTAACTTATTAAAAGCTAGCTGTTTTTTACCCGGTCTCGCCCGGTCTTTTACCCTTTTTGTGGGATTTCTTAGAGGTATTAATTAGTAAAAAAATTAGCAATCTAAAATAATAAAGTGGATATGCAGACAGAGGCTGTTTTTCAATATAAATATCAAATACGATATTTAGAATTGAGAAATTTTATTTATTTTAGAGCCTTCAGGTTTTTCTTTTCTTCTACTAAAAGATTGGCTCCCAACACTGGAGTAGCGACATATTGCTAACTATCCATTTGAAAATTAGATAGTCTCTAACTTAATAAGCTCTACTTAATAAGAATATCTTTGTGATTTATTAATTGTCATAGCAAAGCAAGTGAAAGACATATTAGGAATTGTAGTTTTTTAAAATCAAAAAATACAATTATTCTTGATTCAAAAACATTTTCTAAAGCTTCTATTTTAATCAGTGTAATGCAGAGCTATGCAAACTATTATGGAACTTTGTTGCATGCGAGATGGTGCATATATCATTTTAAAGGGGAGGTCATCTAGATTTGTAATCTATTGCGCAAAAACTCAGAAGTTATTTTAAACTATTTTTAAGATTTCACATATATCCCAGTGCTGTTGCTTTGAAGGGTTTTTACCATTCCCCACTTTGCCGAGGTACCATTCCCGATTTTGCCCAGGAAAAATACCAAAATCAAAAAGGAATTAATTTTGTTGACTCTAAACTTTCGGGAAGTGTTTTAACATTATCTAAAAATTTCGCAGTTTTTATTTTATGTTGCCAAACTCTCCTCCTTTTAGAACCAAAGTACTAGGGTATATAGAAACTTCAAAAAAAATTTAAAAATAGTCCAAAGTAACTTCTGAACTTTTGCGCAATAGGTTAAAAATCTAGAGAGTCTCCTCTTTAAAATGATATATGGCTTATTGCACAATCTTTAATGGTTCATTGGGAAGTTGCTACAATCACTTAGAGCAACAGCACTGGGGTATATGGAAATTTCAGAATCATCCAAAGTAACTTGAGAACGGACCATGGAAGAAAGGGGAAGTCATTTAGAATTTTTTTTGAACTTTTTATAAAGAATTTTTTAAATTTTAAATTTAAAAAAAATTTAAATTATTTTGTTCAAAAAGCGAGTGTTGCTGTGGGCATGGCCAGCTCAAGATATATGGCAACGTTACCTGAAGTATAATGAGCATATCTAAAATATATTAGAAAAATCAAGTGAAAAATTTAATTGTAATTGAAAAAAGACTCATCTCAATTGTGTTAACGTTAGCGTACCAGTGAGGGTACAGTAGGAGTGCTTAGTCCAAATATATATGGCAACGTTATTTGGAATATAAAATATACAAAATTTGAGAAAACTCTGTTGGAAGACATAAATTTGTAAAGTGAACAAACAAGCAAACAAATAATCAAACAGAAAATGAAGAACAAAATATTTTTTTTTTAATTTGCCATCCTTTTTACTACCTCTTTTCTTACTTCCAACAATCTTCATTTAACTAAATTAAATTATCACAAAACAAGAAAAACAATCCAAATTTCTACTACAATTTTGTGCCGCTTGTTTTTTAAACATTTAAAATCCACCACTGTACAACAGTGGAAACAATTTTTGAGCTACATGTTCCAAAATAAAAGGAACCGACATTGACATACATTTCATTTTAGCTGCTTTATAAATCTGTCGGTCTGTCTGCTTGTCGGCTCTGGTTTTTTGCTTATCTTTAATTTTGATTGTTATAATTGTTGTTGGATTCTTTGTTTTTGTACGTGCAAGCGGGCGTTGTGAGCTCCTTAAACTCATGAAATTCACTTTATATATTTTCTGCTAAATTTGTTCATTTAACACACACAGAAAAAAATGTTTTTGACTGTGCCATTACTGATTTTAACCCAGTTCTTCTTTATTTAAAGTATATTTTTGGTAGTTTGCAATATAAATTACATGCTGGTGTCTTGCATTGCAACCAAAGTTCTTAAATGAAAAACGAAACGAAAGAAATTAACAAAAACAAAAAAAAAATATTTATAATCCCAAAGAAAAACAAGACACAGCAAATGAGTGACATTAACTCTTATTAACATCATGGTATACGAGCATTGCATGCTTGATTCATGTTCTAATGGTGAGTGAGCTTTGGCTGCATAAGAAAACTAACGTAAAATGAATCATAAAAATATTTAATAAAAGAATTTTTCATTTAACGTAAGTATTTAAAAAATATAAAAAAAAAATTCCATTTGAATTATTTTCCTCCTTTTTTTTAATCTTGTTGTGGTTTAATGAAATGAAAAATTTGTAAATTATTTTTGGCTTCCTAAGCTGTTGCCATAAAAAGTACAAAAAAAAGGAATTGAAATTAGAAGAGAGAGTTTTAATTCAAGTTAAATATTTAAAAATAAAAACTAAATTGAATAGCTTTAGTACTTAATGCTCAGTGCTTTTACATGGAAAAGTTAATGCGAGAACCTAAATGTTTGCATGTGGGTAATAGAAGAATTTAAATGAGCAAGAGTGTGAGTTCAAACTCGAAATTTTAGCCCTCATGTCAAACCAGTAATTAACTCAATTTTGTTAATTCAGTATATTCCTGAAGAATGAAATGATTTACTGATAATCTACTGATACTGAATAAGAAGTGAATGTGAGGCTAGAAATATTGAAAATTTTGCCATAGCAGCCATTTTGTGAAACTTTCAACACGTTTTTATGATCAATCCACATGCTTGGCATTTATGAAACTTTCCCGCCTTTGATCTACACTAAAGGCAACTGCTTTAAATAATAGACTTTTATAATTGCAGAAGTAGGTTAGGCTATACAGGGCGCCCAAATAAGAAAAACAGAAACTGGGCTCACTTGGGTCCTCTAACGTGGTCCTTTTGTAATATCTGTGGAGAAGGAAATGAAGAGTGAAAGGAAAAGAGATAAATAAGAATAGAGAATTCCAAAAGTAGCGACCAGAAATTTCGGGACTACAATTATTTTTAAGGAAAAAGTGCTCGATATCATGAGGTCAAACAGAAGACTTATTGCCATTATCCCCTCTAAAAGTGGTTATATCGTATATTAGACTTTGATTTAATTACGGCAGTCAAAACTAAAAATATGGGTAATGCTGCTCTAGCCATCAATTTAAAGTAAATGCTATTGAAAAAGTAAGACTTTTATAAAATATTCTTGCTATTATCAGTTCTGAAAGTTACTGCATCGATTAATAAACCTTTTTTAAATGCAAAAGTTGGGTTACATCGTTACAATGACATGAAAGGCATATAAGCGGACTATCAGAGCCCTTCTGCGGGATAAACAACAACTTCACTTGTAACTTACTACACAAGGAGGAGAAACAAAATCTACAAGCCTGCTGGAGGGCCGTAGATAGTTTGCGACAGTCAAATAGACTCATTAACCCCGAGCCCATTAAGACAGATGTTGTTTTAAACCTCAGCATAAATGACATTAAACTCTACGTTGAGTTATTTACGAGCCATTGTGGAAGTAACTATCACATGAGTAAAATTGGTGTGGTACAAAACGACTACTGTTGTTTCTGTCGGCAAGGAAGGGCATCGGAGCATGTTCTGTGCGAATGCTCAGCGCTAGCAAGATGCAGTATGAGCTGATTATTCGGTGAGACACTATGGTCCCCGGAAACCTGAGCATAATTAGTCTTACAACTATTACGAGATTCGTAGTTGGCCTGCAATCTTAAAGGTCGCGGTGCGACTATATTAAAAAAATATGTAAAACCTTCTCGATTTTATTCACTCTAAAAGTAGCTGCCATTAAAAATATACTTTTATAATTGCAGCAGTTGGGGCTAGGTATGTCGGTACTGCTGCTGTTACAATCATTTTGGAGGCCAAAGTATCAATTACAAATTTTTAAGGCTTTTAAAAAAAAAATTTTAATTTTTCTGAGCCAACTGTAGATCAATATATCGTCAGAGCACAACTCTGCACCATGTGAAGCTTTCAGCTTTCCCTTTTATGTATACTAATGAGCTGTTTCTGTAACACAAACGACTCAGATAATTTGTATTTAAAGCAATAACAGCTAAATTCATAAAAAATATTTGTGCTTATTAAACAAATTCCTTATAGAAAGGTTACTTAATAAGCCCTTAAAAAATAAAAATGTTTTTATGAATTTGTAAACAAATATTATTTTTTTATATGATAATTATTATGCAAAATTCCTCTACGATTTGACCCGCACCGTTATAAAACCTCCACATAAATTTGTTCACAGAGAACAATATTTTTTTTTGTTAATTTTGTTTTTAATAAAAAAAATTAAAATTTTAAAATTTAAAAATTTTTTCGTACCAAAACTTAGAATTTTTGTAGTTTGCAGGACCTTTCGATTTACTAGGCAAGCCTTCTTCAGCTTTTCAAAGCATGAAAATTTTTTTAATTCAGAATTTTATAGTTAAAAACCTTGAATGTCGACCATTTTAATTTGCTAGATCTTCTTATTTAGTATGCAAGCTAAGGGGCTGCACAAGCATACTTAAAATGGCTTACAAGCACTTTTTATTATAAAACATTATACATGTTTGTAGTGATGTGTGGCTTTCAAAAGGGTTTGTGCAGCTCTTTAATGCAAGCCGTCTTCAACTTTTCAAAAAATAACTGTGTTTTTTATAATAAAATATTTCCAAATGCATAGAAGAAGGCTAGTACTGCAGTTCCACTGTGTGTTAGTATGTGATAAATATCATACTCGTATGTTACAGAAATCCCAGGATTACACTCTTTTTATTTATTTATAACTCCCTTTACCAGAATCATTAGGATCCACCTTAGCACTTTTTCTCTATTCGTTTTTGGGTCGTCTATTCAAATTAATTTGTGTGTGTGTGTGTGTGTGTGTGTCTGTGCTTGATTATAAAAATTTTTTAATAACACTTTTAGCAGCTACGCAATACTGACACTCAAATTCATATTCTCTGTTGTGCTATTGTTGCTCATCTTACACAATTTTTTTATGTCTCTTAGCAAAAGCTGTAAAATGAAAAATGTTACACAGAACTTATTTTACAGGTGAATTCCTCCCACTGAAACAATGAAATGAAAAAGTAAATGTTGGTTTTTTTTTTCTCCGTCATTTGTCTTAAACAAAAGCATAGAAAGAAACGCGGCCATTTGAAAGGCGCTTTTTTTTGTTTTCTTTATTTTTATGCAAGTGTGGGTGTATGCGTGTGTGCCTTCCTGTTGTTACCTTTTGTTTCTTAATTACGCTGCTTGGTTTCTTCTATTGTTTCAGTAAAAGACATGTTTTGAGTTATTAAACACACAAGCACACACATACTTATACACTCACACAAAAAACATTTTAAGCAAAGTAGGCATTTTAAATTTCTTAACATTTCCTAAGGATACATGTAAAGAAAACCCAACACAACTTTGTGGCAACAATAAAACAAATTTAACAAAAAACAAAAGAAAAATATCAAGCCAAATAATAAAATAAAAAAAAAACTCAGTTAACAGAGTGCGTACCTGCATTTAAAAAGGATTAACTCATCTTAACATTCACTGTCTATATTTGTTTTTCAATTCTTGTATTTCATACAGTCAAGCAGTTTGTCGCTTTGGTAAAATGATGAGGTGGCCCACAACAATTTTGAAAATGAAAATGAAAATGAAAACGAACGCATGTGTGTCACGTTTTTTCAACGCAACGAAATCCATTTTGCAAAATTTCACTTTCAAATTTTCTTGCTTAAATTTTTTTTTTTTTTTTTATTTTGTATGAAGAAAAAACGCAGAAGTTTTGTTGTTATTTTTGCAGTAGTTTTTAAAGCTGCCGTTTATTTTATACAGTTTTTATTGCTGTTTGCTTCACGTTGCCTTATGAGATTGTCAGCACTGAAGGTGTGTTTTTTTGTTTGTTTTAAAACTTTTTCTTGGTTTTGCAAATTTTTTTTTTGTTTTTAGTTTGTTTGTGTAATAAAAATGTACACCATTTGTTTGTGTTGAAGATTATCAAAACTTTTAGTTAAATCTCTACTTAAGGCAATTGATGGGAATTTGAAGTTTTCAATTCAATAATTCTAATTCTATTTGGATTTCAGGTGAAGGACGCTGGATTTTATGCATAAAGAAAGCATGGAGGAATTATGATATGCATTCGTAGCTGTAACCATAAATATGTAAATAAGAATAATTTAAAAGAAAAAAATTACAGGGTAAGAGAAGCATTTCTATTGATGCAAATAATTAAATAAAAAATAATTATAAAAAATTAAAAACAAAAAAATTCTTCATATTTTAAATTATTGAGCTGTTATTTTGTAATATTTTGTACTAATATTAAAGATGAGTATAATAATTTTAGTAAATTATTCGATCTTATAAATTTATTATTAGTAAATATTGTTCAAGCTTAAGATCTTCTGAAGAAGATTTCCCTGAAGAAGACCTTCAAAAGAAAGTCGAAATATTGGAAAATTAAAACAAGAACAATTTTCATTAAGATCTTAAGCTTGAACAATATTTACTAATATTAAAAATGAATATTTTTTAAATAAACGTATGCCACTTTCAAAACTAACAGCTCAATTTATAATTGATTATTTCAAATTTGCTTCAAAATAGCTCGCATACTTTAGACTTAAAGTTAAAGTTACTTGAGGCCACAAGCAGCTCTTTATAAATTCTTAAGCATTTGTAAGGACAATTTAGTTTTGTAAGCGTGATAATCAAAGAAACCACAAATATGCATTTGCATGTATTTTCTAGTACAACATAGGGAGTTTTGGATGATAAAATTGTATGTTCCCAAACTTTTTACGAATTTTGGCATAGATTTTTTAGTGCATATTTTTGCATATTTTGTTAATTTGTTGTGCATTTTATTGCATATTTCCGTTTAAAGAGCATATTTTTTCTTTCTATTTGATATTTAAAGAACATTTATAACAATTTTAGATCATGCAATTTGGAATTATAAAGTTTAACAAAATTGAATCTTTATTCGTGCTTAATTCCAATTTATGTTGGTGTGCAAAATGCTTTTCATGGAAAATTTAAAAAATTGTTTACTTAGTACAATAAATACTAAAAGGGCTGCTTTTCATACAAAACATTCACTTTTTTCAACAACTTGACATTTCTAGCGGTGGATGATTCCTACTTTGTACTTAAAAAAGGATTTACTA
Source organism: Thelaira solivaga (assembly GCA_947397855.1). Taxonomy (NCBI): domain Eukaryota; kingdom Metazoa; phylum Arthropoda; class Insecta; order Diptera; family Tachinidae; genus Thelaira; species Thelaira solivaga. Next base: position 27,368,460 of record OX377610.1, read on the forward strand.
CTCCTACTTTCAAGTTTTTGCAGCATAAAATACATTTGCTTTCCCTGTTGATAGTTACAACTCCTTAAAGAGTTTTCTTTTATTTTTTTAAACCAAAATGGGGGTGCAACTTGAATTACTTCCTAAATAGAATTATAGTTTCTATGTATAAATAATTCAATAACTTTTTGTTTTTTTTTTTTTTGGAAGGATATATTGAAGTCCTTACACAAACAAATAAACAAAGAATCTAATTTTTAAGGAAATTGAAATTTATTTATTATCGCTTTATGGAAATATGAGGTGCATAATTTATCAAATCGACAGCTGTGGGTGAGAAAGAAAGAGGAAGTCAAGTTGTAAGTAACCTTGACCGTGTTTTATCTAAAATGTATCCTTTAAAAACAAAATATTTTTTTTGGACTTTTTAAAAGGGCTTGTTTGTATTTGTGTTCACTTAAGTTTTGTTTTAAAATCATTTTAAAATATGTACAGTAAGTAGTCGTCATGATGATGGTAAATGCATTTGTATGTCTGTCTGTCTGTGCTCTGTGCGTGTGTATTTATGTTTTCAACAAATACACATGCATAAATAACTAAAGTACAAAGTAGCACCATACAAAGTAAAGTGTGCCAAATTAGAAATAAAAAAGTTTTTTTTTATTTTTGTTTGCAAAAAAGAAAAGCTACTGGAATTATCAAAAAATATTCTTTAAATGCACTACTACTGACAAAGCAAACATAATAAATGGTCTAAACAACAGCAAAAGCAAAGAAAAAAACAGCAAAAACAGTTTTTTAATATACATGTATGTGTGTGTGTTTTGTTCATACATTCATATTTCGTTGCTGGTATTCATGGAAACATGCATAAATTCATACTGCTGTAGACATTCAGACAAAAGAATAAAAATAAAATATAATAAATGGATCGGCTTAGTAGTATTACTTAGTAGCAATAAAAATGACGGTTGAAGACGACTTTAGAAAATTTATTTATTAAAAAATTCTATTCAGAAAATCAACTTATTTAATTTGCAAATGCATTAAATTATGCCATGCGCTCGGGCTCAGTTTGAAGATATCCTACATTTTATATTAAATATAAAGCACCTTCAAACAATTAGAATTAGAATCAGCATCGGCAACTAGTCACTTGCTCATTGCGGATAGAATAGATCTATTGTGGCACTACTCTCAAGTTTAAAATTTTAGCTAAGTCCAGTATTCATTAAAAATATAAAGATTTCTTTGGGTAATTTGTTCGCCATGTCAGACGGTTCTAAATTAAACCATTACACTGACATAGTCCTCTACCAATATAAGACTGTGATATCCCAACTGGTACACCAGGCTAACATATCTTTGGTATGGATTCCTGCCCACAGCGGTTTTATTGCTAAAAATCATAGAAATGATTTGGCCAAGGCTGGCTCTAACATTGAAGCTTTTATATTTGTAAAAGACGCTGTATTGTTTAGTAGCATTAGGAGAAGCATTCTTGATTACTAGCAAGGAAAGGCGAATACCAGATGGCGGGTTCTAGAAACATGTAAGATTACGTGTCAATTATGTCCTCGCTTTAATGGTAAACGTTCAACTCAACTCTAATGGAGTTTTTATTTCCTAACTGATGCTGGGATAATCGGACTCTGCACGAACGGCAAGTACGCCAGCAATCTGGGACTGCCCTCCAACGAAAACTGCCACAGCTGCCGGGCACCTGAGAGTAAGAAAACAGTCTCTCACCTTCTTTGCGAGTGGCTGGCTCATATAGCTTTGCGACACAGATTTCTCGGTACAGATCTTATGGGCGGACTACCTGAGATATCGGGAGTAGGATTAATAAATCCTAATATCACAGGGTGGATATAGGCCACTATATTACTATGTAGTCTTGCCCAGTAGATGATTCAAAACGAAATCTTGTAATTCTAATTGAAGGTCGTCAGGCCGCTACGACATAGTACATATTTTGCTGTCGTCTGTTCTTCTTTACATAAGTCGTTGATTCTCATATTTGCCAAGTGTTTTAATAATCTACAATAATCAGTCATGAATCTAATGACAATGCGAATTCCTGACCGAGTCAGCCCAAGTTAGTCATTTATTCCCTTCCAAAAACCGAAATTCTCCCGCAAATATTGTTTTGATTTCCCTTCGAGATACTCCGCAGAATGGTTCTGCACCTTTCTTGCCAGTTTGTCTGGCTTTTTATTGCCTACATGTCTACTATAACCTGTCACGCATATCAAAGCATTATTAAATGCTAGTGCTGTCAGAGTAAATATAAATGTGACTGTTTGTATCTCTTGAAAGTATTCTCTGTTAGTTAGATATACTCTCGAGATATTTTTCGTATGGAAAAACTGAGTTCTCTCCACTTATACTGTCAAATAAATTCATCTGCTCTCCAACACCTTCAAATATTAGCAAGCCATCTTCCAGCAAACTCTTCTTTTGATGATAACAATTCTGTCATAGATTCAAAACTTTTATTAAAAGACTTAAATTTTTGATTGGTAACGGATTTCAATTCTCACAACCGAAGTTGTTTTCCGTTTTGAACAAAAATTCTTAAATTTTTTAATCACAATAGAAAACATGGAAACTTTAGAAGCAACAATACTTAAATCAGCTTCTGACCTTGATAAGTACACATTATGATAAATAGTTTTGCATTCAAGGCAAAAATGAAACCAAAAAATGTATTACGTGTTATTACATTTTATAAGATCCATAGGAAATTATAAGGACTATCAAGTTTATATTGAAACTCATAATACCTTTTTTCACCTTGTAGGGCATTTCTTTTAAGAAGAGAATATAGGAAAAACTAAACACAACTACATAGATACAAAGAAACTTGACACGGCCTAAATACTATCGATTTTGGCAATAGGAATATAACAAAACACCAAAGCAAAAAAAAAACAGAAGCACAAAAAAGTATACGGGAGGTGGACTTGTTTCAATTGAAAATTGAAACTTATTATAAAACCAACGCCAAAAATTTTACAGAACAATTTGCACAACATAAAACTGTTGTTGTTGTTGCTGCTAATTTTTAATTTTTTTTTTACTTTCAAAAGGCACTACAAGAGTCCAAACCGTTTCATGTAAAGAAAAATTATGATAAAAGAGACTTGGAAGTCAACAGCTCTGCTGTGCACTCGGTGACGGCAACAGAGACAACGTACGTCTTAAGTCTTCCAAATAAAAAAAAAAACTATATTATACAAACATGCTGCAATGATATCTTTTAGCTAATAAAAAAAAAATACTGTGTTATTTCAATAGATTCTTATGCGGCATTTTTTTTTTTACTTTTTTTTTGCAAATTTCTAATTTTAAAATAATTTCTTACACACTGATAAGGCTAGAAAAAAGGTAACTGAGTTGAACACACCTAAATTCTTTTTAAGAATTTTTCAGTTTTTTTAACCAACAGCAAAATAATGTTTACACTGCTAAGCTAACAAAAGTACTTATGACGTTATTAAAGTTAAATTTATTTATTAAAAAAAACAAATTTTAGAAAATACTCGTACTTAGCATGTTTAGATATTTGAAATGAAAAGTAAAAATGATAAAATTTGTCAACAGCAGATGAATAAATAAAATTAAGTTGAGAGTGTCAAGCAAAGTAGGTAAATTTAAATGATAGAATAGGAAATTTCAGCCAGCAACAGAAAGAATATGAGAAAAAAAATTGGAGAAGCACTAACTTCTGTTTTTGCTGCAGATCTCTTTTTTTTTTTTTTTTTTTTTTTTTGTAAAATGCGAGATTTTTGAAAAGGCTGCTGGCACATCTGATGTAAAACCTTTTATAACTAAAAACTATTTTTTATAATTAAACTATTTTATTGGAAAACTCAAAAGCGATTAAAGAAAAATTATTACAATTTTAATTTCAATAAAAAACATTTCTTAAAGCCTATTAATATTATTAATGAATTATGTAAAATACTTTCATACAAAGTATATTTCCAACACTCTTCCTCAGTCAATAAATTATAAAAAATAATATTAATATTTTAAATTCAATAAATTAACAAATTTTAGTCTTTATATCTGTTAGTCTTAGATAAATTTTTGGCAAATATATCTGCAATCACTTCTCCCATACAATATTTCTTTATTATTAACAATTTCTTTTACGTGGTGATATTTATTATCTATATGCTTAACGCGATTGTAAAACACTGGATTTGTTGCTATTTTTAAAGCTCTTTTATTACCGACATTTAAATCCAGAGTTTCCTTATTAAAGAAACCAAGTTCTTGAAGTAATCCCCTCAAATATACAATCTCTTTAGAGGCTTTTAAAATGGGCTTATATTCTGTTTCTATGTTGCTAACAGTTGTTGTTGTTTGTTTTATTTCGCAATTTCCAAGGTAAAATACATCTGCTGATTTCTTTACAAAATTTTAACTTAAAATTTTAAGTTCTTTTCAGATATCGAAGAATTTGCTTTTCAACTTGAAAATGTTCTCTATTAATAAAAGTGATGGCCATGTTGTTTACATTTTTTATTATTTTCAACGATTATAGCACATGACACAATAGCGGAATTCACTCTTAAAAGCAAACTACCCTTGCAATCTATTACAAAATATAGCAAAAAGGCTTAAATTTTGCACCTCACAGCAACAAAATATATGAAACTGAGATTTGCTACGATTTATAAAATTCGCAAGACTGAAAATCATTGCTAAACTTAAAGTTAAAAAAGTTTGCACCATCAAAAGAGCTGAACGGAAAAAGAAACTAAAGTTCAGGATTATTTAGTTTTAAGGCGGTAGTGATAAAATTAAAGTTTCATATAAAACTTCATGAGTTAAAATCAAATTACAAGAAAGTTCATTCAAACAACTGAATTTTTTTTTAACTGCAAATTTTCACGATGACGCCCCGCGGCATTACATTTCAAAAATATTAGCTAATGGCGTACCTTGTTCTCACGTTGCGTTCTATGTATAAAAAAAGGAAAATAAATAAGGATTTAATTAATATGCAAAATTTACTTTAAGGGAAAAATATACACATTTCGTTTATGTTTATTCTTTATGAAATCAGCTGTGATTAGTTTTTTTTTTCTACAATCTTAGAAAAAAATCCCTTAAGCCTTGTAGTAAGAAATAGGTGCAAATTTGCTTTAATTGCACAACAAGAGTGAATCAGGTTAATATTTTACATCATGCTTAATCACAATGCATTTTTAGCAATTACTATTTTGTTAAAAAGTTAAAATGAAATTGTAATCTTGCTGTACAGTATTGCTGAATAACAAAGTAAATGTAAATAATTCGGGTTTCAATAAATTCCTATCAGATATTTTCTTTTTTTAAATTTATTATTATATAAATTTTTTTTTTCATATTCTAAACAATTCATTGTTTTACATAACTGCCTGGCTAAGAAGAAACAGTGAAAGTTTTAGTGAAGGCGTTTTGCCTATTTTAGCAATAAAAAATCAAGATAATTAAATTTATTGCTGCCATATATCGTCTGTGCAGTGTGAGTTCACTAGTTTTTTTTCTCGTTTTATTTTTCTTTTACTTTAATTATCAAATTAAACACAAGACACAATTTCATATTTTATATATTAAATCAAATTACATTCAATATTTGTCTGACTACTAAATATTTGTCGTGTTTAGATTTCCGTCTGTGATTTAGTAAACTTGTATGCCTCTGAGTTGACACTCTATTACAAAACTAAATATGAGTACTATTGCAGGCAAGTTGTTTGGGTGGTGTGCAACAATGCCATTTTTGCTGTTTAAATTGTGCTTGAGCAATTATAATGCAATTAGTAATCGTCAATTATTATTTTCTTATTATTGCAGTTGTTGGTTGTATAATTTTAAATACATTTTGTATCTCATCTTCATACTCGCACAATAAAATGCTTGTCGCTCTTTATACTAAAATAGTGTAATGTAATGCATGCAATGATTACAATTTGTTGGTTTTGGTTTGATCCAGTTAAGTTTGTCATTTTTGTTGTTTTATTTTAATTTTTGTGTTTCTACAAAACACATGTTGTTTTGTGTTTTTTGAGTTTATGATTGTGCTTATTTTGTTTTAAGTAGAAAAATCTGCAACGCAAATAATTAGCACTATTTACTAAGCAGTGGAATTTATTTAATTTCATGTACGCAAAATAAAGTTATGAAAAGTAACTGCTGTTGTTTGCTTCAAACATTTAAGGATGATAATTATTTCAAAAATATCTTCTTTAGTTTTATTTAGAAAGCACTTGACTACAAATGAAGCCATTTGCACATCTTGTTTAATAAACTAACAATATTTGCTTAAATACATGGCAGTGAAATTTCCATATTAAAAATTAATAGAAATAATTTGAACTCGCTTAGAGTCTAAAGTAGCTCACACATACTATCTCTTGACAACATTCAGTTACAATAAAATTTTTCATGGCATAAAAAGCACTCCCATGCTAAAGGTTGTACATACGCAAACAAAACTTTTTCAAACTCATTTTTGTGAGAAAAGTTTTTTAGAAAGTCTTTAAACTGTATTACGGTTAAGATAGATAGTAAATTAAAAAAAAATTAAACATACTTAGCGTCTATAAGCTGATTAATATTTAACAGCTCTGTCAAATGGTATCGATTGAAATACATCAAAATTCTACACACGGAAAACAAATTCGATTGTGAGAACTAAATAAAAATTCTAATTAAAAAGTCAGTTGTGAGAATAAAATTTTTTAGTTGCAGTAACCAGTATTCGATTATAAATATACTAAAATTTAGTTCTCTTAAAACTGTTTCGAGCTATAGTACCTAGTACCTATTTTCTAACATCAGAATTAAAAAATTCGATTAACCCAACAAAATATTTGATTGGTAAGAAATTTAGTTCTCACAGGCGAAGTTATTTTCTCGATGCAGCCTTTTTGTATGCTTAATATAAAAGTAAATTAAAAAAATCACTTTAAAAGCAATGAAAATTTTCTTTCACATAGGAGCCCCCCAATACGCTCTATAGAGTACTGACCAATCAGTTACAAAGTAGTAGATTTGATTTTTGAGTAGCTAATACATTTTTCTGCAGACAAGCTAAAAAATAATGTCATTAATATAATGAAATAATTTCATTAATTCAATGATATATTCAAGCATTTAAAGAGATATACATTAATTTAATGAAAAAATCTCATAAATTTTATGAAATATGCATTAATTAAATACAATTATTTCATTATTTAAATGAAACAGTTTCATTATTTAAATTAAATATTTTCATTAATTTAATGAAATATTTTCATTATTTTAATCAAATAATTTTTTATTTTAATAAATAATTTCATCAATTTAATTAAATAATTTCATTATCTTAATTAAATAATTTAATCAATTTAATTAAATAATTTCATGAATTTAATGTAATGATTTTATTATTTTAATTAAATAATTTTATTATTTTTAATAATAAAATAATTTCATCAATTTAATTAAATAATTTAATTATTTTAATGAAATAGTTTCATTAATTTATATAAATAATTTCATTATCTTAATTAAATAATTTCATCAATTTAATTAAATAATTTCATCAATTTAATTAAATAATTAAATTATTTTAATGAAATAATTTTATTAATTTAATTAAATGATTTCATTATTTTAATTAAATAATTTCATCAATTTAATGAAATAATTTTATTAATTTAATTAAATGATTTCATTATTTCAATTAAATAATTTCATCAATTTAATGAAATAGTTTCATTAAGTTAATTAAATAATTTCATTATTTTTATTAAATAATTTAAAGAATTTAATTAATTAGTTTCACTAATTTAATTAAATAATTTTATTATCTTAATTAATTTATTTTATTAATTTAATGAAAATATTTCATTGATTCACACAACTTATGAAATATTTAATTGAATTATTGAAACAATTTTAATGAAAGCATTTAATTAAATTCATGACACATTTTCCTTTCAGGGCATAAAATAATTTGTTACTTTTTCAATTAACGCCTTAGCAGCACCACATTTGAAAAAATGTGACTGCTGAATAACAAGACCATCGAGAAAATGATTTCAAGACATCTTATTGTTCTAAAATTAAAAAAATTTAACAAAACAACTATTTTTATTAAGCAGAGATATTATATACTGGCCACAGAAGACCTATGCGGAAATAATTACAAAACAATTACGTGATTCGTGTGGCGTCTTACATTGTTTTAGTGTGGAATTGACCTGCTGGATATTATAATATAATCCGTTTCTATTAAACTCTCGATTGTTGTATAAAATCCTTTAATTTTAGTTTTGCTGATGGCAAAAAGACACTCTAAGTGTAGTTTTCCTACAAACAAATCGAATTAAATTTTAAACTTTGCTACTCGCACAAAACCTCTTACATTTTCTAAAACAACAGAAATTAAAAAACCCACCACCCCTAAACTGATAAGTTAGTATAGATATTTTCCACTATTATAAAATACATACAAACACTTAACATCTTCCACTAGATGTTTCATAAACTCTTATCGTTCAAAAAATTCCACAATCATGCAAAAAGAGAAAAAAATGTCGCTGCAGCAATAAACCCCTTTTTAATGAAATCGTTAAAAAAAAGATTTACGGTCATTTGTTCGTCTAAAAAATGCAAATGAATGTTAGAGTCAAATAAAAATGTAAACAAACGGCTGCATCGTTTGCATTTTTTTAAATTACTGTGGGAAAAACGTTATTAAAAAAGACGCCAAAAAACAAAAAATAACGTTAATGAAACAAAGTTCACACAAGTTCAAGTCACAAGCTCAATTTAATAAAATGGTAATTAATAAAACAAAAAAAAAAAAACATTTACAAAATGAATGAACACAAAAACCTTTTCTTTGAATTTATATAATTTAAATGTCAAAAGTTTGTTAACAAAACTTCCTCTCCAAAATTGCCAGCCAATTATGTGGTCTTTAAAAGAAAATCACAAACAGGCAGGCATCGCACCAATAAAATTTATTTATTTAATAAATAAATAAATAAATAATTGAGCGGCGCCAAAATCAAATTAAAGAAAAATGTGCAATCACATACTCACGTTAAACTTGCACGAATATTTAGTTGCACAATTTGCTAAAGACGTTTTTTAACAGAGAAAAGGAAATCAATTTACAAATCAGACAGGCTGAGAAGGAAAAACAATACGAGTGCATACATGTTTATACTGCAGTACCAGTTAGTAGGTATGTACATGCATGTGTTTTCAAGTATTTAATTTTAATTATTAGGTGATACCAAAAAAAAATAAAGTTGCCTGCTTTAGACATGTTAAGCAAAATCAAACAACAATCAAGCAATAAAAATACTCTGCTGCGAACGTGCATAACAACTACACACATGCCTGCCACAAGCACACACATAAACAGCATTAAAGTGTGGAAAAGATAACCTAGAGATGAAAATTTAAGTTTTAAAAATGGCCATGCTTACTTTTAAAAGTACTTTTGCACTATTTTCTTTGTGGAAGTTTTGTATATTCGAAATAAAGACAAAGAAAAATTTTAATTTGTTTTAGCACAAGGAAGGAATGTATTCTTTAAGTTTTATTAACGCTCTTTAAAGCCGGTTGTAAAGTTTCAAAATAAAGTACTTTGAAATCTCTTTTCATTGAGGCCTGCACTGAAAATCTTTTATTAATCTAATGATAAACGTCACTTTTCTGTTAAAACTTACAGGCTGTCTTAAAAGAAAAATGTTTCATTAATGCAATTTTTTGAAAATTGTTTAATTGAATTAATGAAATATATTCATAAAATTAATGAAATAATTTCATTAATATAATGAAACGTGTGACTGGTTGAAAAGTAACGAATTTATCATTCGATTAATGATATATGAAGATATATGAAAAATTTCTTTCAGTGTGTTTAGCCTGAATTGTTTTGGCGTATATTTACATCATACTCCAATGGCATAGAGCTTTGAAAATGACACCGTACCAGACATCACACCCTTTGTAAGCAAACTTTAAAAATTTTCTAAAAAAAATTATTGTTCTTATTTTTATCTCGTTAATTGTAAAATATACCACCCCCCAACCCTGAATCACAATAATAAAGTTATTAAATTAATTACGACAAGTACATTTTTTCTAATGTCAACTTAAGCGAGTTTTCTTTATTAACACAGATATAATATCGAATACATAAACAATTTCAGTTGTGATAATCGTAGAAATACGGTAATGCAATCAAAAATTTAGTTCTCTCAATAATATTTTGAGCTTTGTTACCGAACTTCTATTGCAGCTAAAAAATTCAAATAACGCAGCTGAATTTTTTACTGGCAACAAATTCAGTTATCAAAATCGAATTTGTTTTCGGAGTGTACGATTTGATAGTGTATGATATCTGGCATAATTATGTCATAGTACACCCTTTACTATTTAATCATATCTTGCAGGACTCTATGGTAAACTCAGAGTCAATTCATAAAGCTGCCTGACAATCTACATAAGCGACAGTGAATTGCTTGAGTTACTTATTCATTTATAACGCACAGCAAAAGCTGTTGCAGTTGCCACAGCTCAAAATAAAAACTGATTAAAAGTGAACCTAAATGTGGATTTCATTTTGTCTATCTGGATTCATTAAAGAGCAAAATACAATTTTAAAAATGTTATAATTTTAAATGCTGAAATTTAAATAAATTAAAACATTTTAATTGAAACTTTCTAAAAATATCACAAATTCAGTACTTTTTTAAAACTTAAGCCCCAACAAACAACATCAGCAGCGAACATCAACCACAAGCACAATATCTTTGCAATTTCTAAACAATGTGTGCTGATGAATAAACGTTTGGGAAAAAAAATTTAAAACCAAACATTGTTTAGCTGAAACCACAAATAAAATGAATTTTCTCATTACTGTTCAAAGTCAATAAAAAAAGAGATGCTAACCGCTACTGCCGCATATTTAGCTACAAATGATGTAGTTGTCATACACTAACTTACGATTATAAACTTGCATTCATACATTATACAATAAGCAATACAATAGGAAAAAAAATTTGAAATAAAAAGTGAAAAAAATCCAGGAAACGATCTCTTACACATACAATTCAATATCAAATAAGAAAAATAAAAAAACAAAAAATCCAATAGCTTTAAGTTTGCCAAAGAAGCCAATCAAACAAACTAGCCAACCGCATTTTATGTTGAAAGCGTACTCACTGAAGTGCTCGTGCAAAGTAGTCACTCACATACACAACAACGTTTCAACCAACGCTTGCTTGCTTGCACTTTCGTTTTCATTCAGGCGTCACGTGCCAGTGTCTAAAGCCACAGCGAAAGTAAAACTACACAATGTAAGGTGTTTGTTTAATTGTATTATATGTATTTATGTGTGTGTGTGTGTGTGTGTATGTGGGTTTGAATATTTTAACAAAGATCTGAATGCAATTGCAAGATATTTCAGTTTACTTGTTTTACTGTTATTTACTGCTAAGCTACGGCTGTTACAGACGAGCTGTGTATGAGGATGAGGCTGGTAAAGGTGTCTGTGACGTTGGTAGTAGTGGTGGTGTTGGTAGCAGTGGCAGTGGAAGCGATGATGGTGTTGTAATTCAAGATATTAATCAGCTGCTGTTGCATCTTTTCATTGTGTGTCTTCGTTTCTGTGAAGATGCATAATCATTTTTACAATTTAAAAGTATAAATTCATTTTTCATTATTATGAGCACTAAAATTCTAAACTTGGGTTATGTGGAATTGTTCTACTTTGTATCTAACACATAATATTTATCGTTTTTTATTACACTTTTGATAATTTGATATTTTTCGATATGCAGAAATCACTGTTTTGGTGGAGCGATTACTTTCGCAGAGATCAGTTTCTTCTCATCAGCACCAACTTTGTCAACAACTTTGGATTGTTATGAAATTGAATACGGGAATTATTTACCTTGATCAACACTAGACAGCTTTTATTAATTTAAATTTTTCTTTACATTAATTGAATAAATTGTACTACAACCTTTAATTACTTTTCAACCAATGAGAATTTTTCATAGATCTAATGAAACATTTATTAATTTAATGAAATATTTTATTCAATTTTTGAAATGTAAGAAATTGAAGTATTTTTTCAGTGCAGTTTGCTATAAAAATTATTGAATTATTAAGAGATACTTTTCTTTTAGCTAAGAATGTGCTGAAAATATTTGAAAGAATAAAATTATTGTTTTACATAAAACTAAAATAAATTTAAGATTTAAAAGAATTAAAATAATTTAATGAAAATGTTTCTTCATTTGTTTTTGTATTGCTGAACCTCTTATAATTATCAAAATAGAAATTAATTTGTGTTGCTGTTTAAGATTTTATAAAATTAATATACAATAAAAAAAATGTATAAATAAGAATCTTAAACAGGAATACAAACTAATTTCTATATAACTAATGAAAATTGTTTATTTAGTTTTAACTAACTGACTTACTTTTCGTTAACTAAAGAGTCCAAATAATCCACAAATTTTCCAGAAATGATTTAAGTCCTTTCAAGCTCTTTCCATATCAGCATCATCAATATTATAATTTTAAACATTTCACGAGTATGTTGAAACTTTTTTTTTTTTATTAAATACACACAGTTTATTTTATGTCATGGTTGTTAGTAACATTAAACATTAAAGTTTTTCGAACCCTGTAGGTAAAGTTTTAACAATATGTCCGCCCGTCCTTCAATCATAAATTTAACATGTAACACAATGCCAATGCCAATGTTAATGATAATCATCATTAACCGATAGGCAAACAGGCAAATGAATAAATACGTATGTATGTATGTATGATTATAATATGCACTATGCAAAATGCTAGATTGCAATGTAAGCGATTTATCGCTATAAAGATTTGTTATATGTATTATCCCAGTTTGGAAATACAATCCGACACTCTTTACGGATCTCGTAATTGTTCTAGGATTCCACATAGCTATTTCTTCTAAGATCAACGTCCCACTGCCTAGGCAGCTCATTCATATAAAATATGCACTGATGTTTTTAAGCCTTCTTGACAGAAATGATACAAAAGTTACACTTTAATATTCACTTTTTAAAATATTTTTATAATATTATTAAACTATTCGATCTTATAAATTTATTTATATTTAATATTAATCAAGCTTAAGATCTTAAAAAATTGTTTTTATTTAAATTTTCCGATATTTCGACTTTCTTTTGAAGGTATTCTTCAAAAAAGGTAAATTTCCCTTAAGAAAACCTTCAAAAGAAAGTCGAAATATCGGAAAATTTAAATAAAAACAATTTTTTAAGATCTTAAGCTTGATTAATAATAAATAATAAAATTTTTATAATTAATGTATATTTAAGGGAAATTTGAGCTACAAAGCTTGAACGACTTTCTTTCTAATAATTGTGTTTGTGTCTCCTTTAAGAACAGGGTCAGCGATTGTTAGCGGCTAATCGAAGTTTGCTTAGGGTGCCACCGAATTAAAGGACCCACGGAGTTTTTGCGTACTTTCTCATACTTTTTCTTCAACTCTTACTTTGAACAAGCACATTGAATTCTATTTAGAACTTTTTGCAACTGAATAATTTTGAAAGTAGGAAACAGTAACTAAACTTTGTGAATTACATAGAAAAACCAAACCTGTAGATCTAGTAAGATATTGGAAGAAAACAAATTTGAAACTAATAAAGTGGAAGCAACTGTGATGCTAACATATAAATTTTTCAAGTAGATAAGCTTGTTTTCAGCACTTAAAACGTAAACAACACGTTTTATCTCAAACTAAAAATTGGCATTATTTAGCGACAGCTGCTTACGTAGAGTAAAGAACCGTGCGAGATCGTGTAAAAACAGGTAGTAGGAAAATAAGCCAGATACCGACTATAGCGCTACCTACCGGGCCAATTTGCGACGTTAAACCTTCCAAGATTATACATATAAACCTTCCTCTTCAATCACTCTATCTATTAAAAAAACCACATCAAAATCCATTGCGTAGTTTTAAAGATTTAAGCATACATAGGGATATAGGGACAGAGAAAGCGACTTTGTTTTATACTATGTAGTGATTTGTACACTCGATACTAAGGACTTTACACTGAAGCGTGAACTCAAGTGTTAGTTTAGTTTACAATGGCCAGTCAGCAGCTCAAAGTAGAGTTTGATGTAATTTCTACATTACAGAGAACTCTAGTACTAAAATGTTGCATTCGTTAAGTCATAAAATTGATTAATATTTTATTTTCTGTTTTAATAGTGAATAAGTTTTTATTCAAGTTGCGACGGTTTGATGTCTCATGTAAAATTTCTAAAATTAAAATTACATAACAGTGAGCCAAAAATTGAAAAGGTGTTTTATAGTCTACACCTCATCCCGGTTTTGACAATTTTTACAGTATACGCGGAGTGACAGAGCTATTCTCTTACAATAGCGGCATTATTACTGGCACCACATTCCTCGATTGAGCTCTATGGAGCCTTAACAGATCACTGGGACAATTACGGTGCAGCTTGTAACTCACTATTTTGCACGTTTATTCACTTATCCATTAGGACTATGCTCTAAGCAGAAAGATATTCTCAATTGAAAAGTTATAAAAAATAAATCGTTAGCCAACATAAAATTAAAAAAAAAATTCAAATTCAATGTTTTTATAAATTTTTATTATAAATATTATTCAAGTTTAAGATTTTATTATTTTCCAATATTTCCACTTTCTTGTATTGAAAGTCTTCTTCGGGAAAAATTAAATATATTTAATAAATAAGTTTTCCTGAAGAAGACTAATATTATGGCCAGAAAGTATAAAAATTGTTTTTATTGAAGATTTCGTGACCCTTAATAAAAAAAATGTTGTGATCTAAAATTCTCTCATACTCTTGGGTGTCTCTTATAAATAAGAAATAAATGTGTAGTTCACTAAGGACTTGCATAGTTCTAGGAAACTAAAAAATGTATCAAAATATTTCTACCGTCGGTCCTAATACCCATTAGGGTATTTGTCGTATTGACATATTTCTTCAATTAACTCATTAATTTCAACGATAGCTTAGAAGTTGTAACACAGAAACAAAAACGTTTTTTAAGCAAATTTCAGAAATTTTTAATTTTCCAAGAAATTATTAAAAATAAAGCATGATCCAACATTTGATTAAAATTGGATTTTTGTTATTAAATTTTTAATGAAGCTACTTCAGTGGGAAAAAATTGTCGTCTGCGTATGCAACAGCACTCAAACACGCCAAAGAAACCTAACCAAATAGTGTCTTTTACTGCTGTGAAAAATAGTTTGACTTTATTTGGAATGAAATCAAAAGTTGTGTACTTATTTCACAAGCACATCAAGTGCTTGAAAGAAAATTTTTCACCATAATGTTTTTTATTTCATATAGTTTTTCGCCTGCGGTTGATATTGTGTTTTCTGTTAAATAGAGATCTTAATTTCCTTTATAAATTACAATTTACCATTCATGTAGCTCGGTTGACGTAAGATGTTGTAGCACAAACAATTTAATTGTTGTTGCTTTACTGCATCGTTGATATTTTTTTTTTATGATGCAATTGTTGTTACCTTATCGATATCATATTAAATAACATCAATGAAAAAGTAAAAAAAAAATTTATTTATTTCATTTATTAAGACGATCTGATATACTCTAGCGAAAATATTTATTGGTATTATTTGTCTTAACCTTTTCAAAAATGAAAAAAATTAAATTAAATAATGATCTTTGAAAACCTTTAAAAAAAATAAATTTTTTAATTTTACTAACAAAAATGCCTTAAGTAAAAACTTTGTATTCCTTTTCTCAGTTTTTTTTTTTTTTTTAATTAAATAAATCGCCATTTATTAAAAAAAAGGTTTAATTGATATTTTCATGTGGGTTTTGTTGTTTGTTTTTTTTTTTTTTATCTTTGAAAAACACTTTACAGCCACGTTTGTTTTTAGCATTCATGTGCTACAACAAGTCAAGGTCTTTTATTTTTTCTTTATTTAACCAGAAGTACTTGCTTGTTGTACTCTTACTCTGTGATGTTGTGCTGCAAATGTTGTATTTGTTTGTTTTCATGTTCGACGACAAATCGATTTCACTGCTTTTTTTTATTTTTAAATTTTTTTTTCTTTGGCTAAAATATGATTTTGAAAAGCCTTTGTGTTATTTTTCTTTGTTGTTTGTTTTTGGGTTAACTGGTGTTTATTTATTATCATTATTATTTATTTTCATTGGTTTCGTTGCAAAACAACTCCAAAATTTCAACCATGCTTTGTTATAGGCAGCCAAAGCCAGCAAACAGCATGGTTTTGTTTTAACCAATTTTTGGATTAAATCGTTTATTTATCGTTCATTTTTTTTTCTTTTCCTTCCACCTTCAATTAGTAAATGACCCAATCACTTCCGTTTATCTTTTTAATACCCGCTTAATTGCAATTTTTATTTATTTATTATTTAAAGGTTAAATTTGTTATGTGATGACAAGAGGTTTGATAAAGAAAATAACGTTTGTGATTTATTTCTTTCTTTTTTTTTTCACTGACTCAAAAAATCAAGAGGAGACCTCAATATTGTTAAATAAAGAAAATAAAATGTTATTTTTTAATGTTCTAATCCCAATAATACTTGAAAAAAATTGTAATGTTTATACTACTCTAACAAAAAGAATGTAAGAGTGCTTTGCAAGCTGAAATAAATCGATTGTTTCATGCGCTGTCCCGCTAAAATCACTTACAATTCAAATCCATGTCGTCTAGTTCAGGAGACACTAAATCGGTTATCATGTTCTTATAAAGAATCCCTTTCACAAGTCACCGTAATTTCGGCTTCATCTTCAGAAAAGTAAGCCCTGACCAAAATTCTTACCACACATTTGCTCGTTCTAGATACATTTATTTCGCATGGATGACATGAGGATTTTCTCAGCCCCAAAATAAAAAATTTTTGTTTTCCCTAAGCCATTCGGGTTCGGATTGGAAATTATGACTTTTCGAAAAATTTTCATTGAGTTCCCTTTTGCTCCATCACATTTATCCGTAAAGCGCTTTATTTTTAACTAATATAGAATTCGCAACTTCGTTAGAAAGGTACCATATTGCCCTTCTTTATAGTGTCTTATTTTGTTGAAGATTTCATTCTCATATTTCTATGGTTGTTAATATGAAAAAACTAAAAAGTACCATTAAAATCAATAAAAAGCATTATTTTTTCCGCTTATTTATTTTTCAATTTGCTCAGGAGTGTTTCAGAGCAATCTCGTAGTTCTAGCTTTTTTTTACATTAAAAATAAAAACGTACCATTTTATTTATAATGAATTTTTACTTTTCTCAAAAAGTACCGTTAGAATCTATAAAAAGTACTAAAAGTAAAAAAATTGTTTTTGAATTAAAAATTTAAAAAGTACTATTAAAATCAATTAAAAGTACCATTAGATGTGGCATATATCATTTTAAAGGGGAGGTTGTCTAAACTTGTAATCTACGGCCCAAATACTCAGAAGTTACTTTGAACTTTTTTTAAAAAATTTTTAAATTTCCATATTCCTCAATGCTGTTGCTTTGATAGGTTTTTACCATTCCCCACTTTGCCGAGGTACCATTTACAATTTTGCCCAGGAAAATTACCAAAATCTAAAAGGAATTTAATCTGTAGGCTCTAAACTTTCTGGAAGTGTTTTAAGATTTTCGGAAAATTTCGTAGTTTTTATTTTATGATGCAAAACGGAAACTGCCAAAATCCTTGATAACAACAGTACTGTAGTTTATGGAAATTTTAAAAAATATTTTTTTAAATGGTGCAAAGTAATTTCTGAGTATTTGGGGAGTAGACTACATATTTAGACGACCCCATTCAGTTATCTTCTATGGTTCGGCCCGAAGTTACTTTGAATTATTTAAAAAAAAAAAAATTTAATTTCCATATACCCCAGTGATTTTAGCAACTTCAATTTCCCCAACCGAGAATTAATGAACCTATGCAAATTCCTCACCAGTCCTAGCAAGGTATTTGCTCTTTTCTAAGTTTTTGCTATCTTGATAGCCCTTGCAATATGTGGTAACCAGGACCATATGCTTTATATTGATTTGTAGTGAAATCGTTATAACTTTTCACTTTCTTGTTTAAGATTCCTTATCACACGTATTTCTTGTATTTTAGATATCTTATTTAAAAAAAATTATAACATGAAAACTAAATAGCTGAAGGCTTAACCTCGAAACGAATTCCTTAAAAAAATATGAAAATATGAAATAACAATCTATACAAGTTTGAAATTTCAATATCAAATTTATTTTGTATTTCTTATTAATTTCCTCGATTTATTTCCCACTATATTGAATAGCAAGTCGTTGCATTGTCTTAACGCTCATTTTTCTGTTGTTTGCCTTTCAATATGGTTATACAAGATTTCTTAAATGTTTTCCTATGCAATAAAAATAACTTAAAAAAAACTGAAATTCAAATTTATATATTTATTTTCTACACCTACAAGTTGTTGCTATTAGATTTTATAAATAAAAACAACAACCACAAAGTGTCCATCCGCCTGAAATCGTAAACTAAACAAGATTTGCTTATAAAAAAGTACAACAACAACAACAAAAGCAATAGCAATATAGCTCTGGATGTTGCTGATGGTGATGGTGTTGTTGATATTGCTTATTGCAACAACAATTTATATTAAACATCCAAACATAACATGATATATTGCAGCATACTTCCATCATCAACTTCCCTATTTATAAATTAATATTATTATGATTCTTGTTGTTGTTGTTGTTATTGTTAGTGTTTTGCAGTTTTATAATATTTTTGCAGCATGAAAACCTGGCATTATTGCTGTAACAGATGCAGTCACTAGACAAACTACAACACACACACACATAACCAAATTAATCATCATAATTAACATCATTATGATCATAAATTTTACATTGATGTGGTTTTTAAAACTTCATTTTACCATAAAAACAAACAACAACTTTATAATAATTTTCCAAACACTAGTTTGTGAGCCAAGAAGCTTTAACAAATAAAGTTGTTGGTTACAAAAGACAACATTTGATTTTTTTTCTTTTGCTGCTTTTTCATATGATACTGGTGCTGTTAGCGTCGGCATTTGTTATTTTTCTTAAAGTGGTTTTCCTCTTCATCATCAATGAAAACGAAAGTAATGTGTGCATGTGTATGTGTATTTTTTGTATTTTTTTTTCTCATTTTAATTTCATGTTTTTGTTTGGCTTTTGTATGTTTATGGTGCGAGTATCCCATCTAAAATAAATGTGAATTGTAAGTAAATTGTGTGTTATTGTATGTACTCGTATGTATGTATGTAAGTACGTACGTATGATTGCAGTTTGTATTTGTGATCCTCAGCGTTACGAACTCTCAAACACCTTCTCTTCCAAAAAGCCAAATGAAAAAAAATTAAGAAAAAAACGTGGCACGTACCACGGCGCTACAAATACACACCAAAGGCCAAAACAATATGCAATGCCGAGATGAATGAATGAATTGATGAATGTTGAATTTTCATATTAGCGTTGAGTTATAAAAAGATTTTAGGCAGGTAACATGAACAAGAGGATCTATTCGTGCAAGAGATTTCTGATTTGGGAGTTTCAAGCAATGAGATTCTATGATTCGTTCAAATAAAATATATCGAAATTTCTAATGAAGGCATTCGAAAGCGAGCGAATTTTATTCGATGGCAAAAAACTATTTATAAACATTAAAGTTTTTCCGTACAAATACAAATGTAAGCACAAAATAAAACAAATAACTTTAGCATTTTAAGCAGAAAGTGTTTCTATTACTAATTTTTTCAAATGTTGTTTTAATTTACATTTTCGTCGGACTCTTAAGAAGAAATAGAAAATTTTTCTTTACTTTGATTTTCAATATTTGCGAGTTCTAGAATAAGCAAATCTCGCTTCGATATGTAAACAAGTTCGATCACGGCTGGTAGAATTCGCTACAACCACACAAACTACCCATACATGAACAAACCTCTAGCACAATCACTTATAAAAATTTTCTTTAGTGCTGGAAAAAAGCAAAGTAGCCTCCAAGAAATGTTTGCTTGTAGCGCTCACCTGAAACATTGAAAACTAAAGAAAAATTGTTTGCTAATGCAAAGTAAAAAATATTTTAAGTTGTTGGGAGTAGAGAAATGATGTTTATTACGCTAAAAACATTACGTTATAAGTAATAAGTTTTTCAGCTTTTGTTTTATGTCGCGTAATATCTCCTCATATACATTTTTTTGTTTTGTTTTTGTTATTTCTTTTATTTGGAGGAGGTATGCAACACTTATGGCTCAGTTTTGTTGTAGATTTGTAAATAGATTTTTTTTTTTACTTTTGTTTTTTATTTTCATAATATTAGTAGCGGCGGCAACTGAGATGATGAAAACTCCACAATAGCAGCAACAAAAATAACAACAAATCTTTGTAGTTCAAATTTGTAATCATATCCCAGGGTTTGTTACAGTTGCTTACCATCTGTTGTCGCGTAAACAACGGTTAATTTCTTTACAATTTCAACTATCCAAAACGAGCAAGAAGCAAAACGTTAATACAAAAAAAAAAAAAGAGAAAAAAAAACAAAAAGAATTAAATACAAAATTATTAAACAAATATTTAAAAAAATGTGCATAAAAAAAAATAAATAATAAGAGGAAAATTAAATTTGAATGCAACAAACTGACAAACAAATAAAAGTTTGTGTTAAAAGAAAGTGAAGGTGTGCAATTATTGCTTTAAGTAGTAGGAAAAATAAAAGTAACTAGTTAACTAACCCTTTAAGGCAAAGAAAATGTGAACTTGGAATTTATTTATTTTTGTTTTTTTTTTTGTTTTTTTTACTAAATTAAAACAGTTGTTGTACTTTTTTTAATTTTTGGGATCAGTTGTACTTGTACAGACAATTTTTTTTATTTACTTTCAAAGTTTTGTTTAAAAAAATTATTTAAAAGATACAAAAAAGAAATATAATTAAAGTTTTTGTTGTGAAAATTAAAACAACACACTTCTACACATCTAGATATCGTCATACACAGAGAAAACAACTTCGGTTATGAGAACTAAATCAAAAATTCTGTTGTGACAATTAAAATTTGTAGTTGTAGCAACTAAATTCTATAATAAAGTAAAAAAATTTGTTCTTCTAAAAC
The DNA here is from genome assembly GCA_947397855.1 of Thelaira solivaga. NCBI lineage: Eukaryota > Metazoa > Arthropoda > Insecta > Diptera > Tachinidae > Thelaira > Thelaira solivaga. The sequence goes on from OX377610.1 coordinate 27,389,636, forward strand.
TATTTTGAGCTGGTCACAATTAAAAAATTCGATTAACACAACTGAATTTTTAATTGATAAAAAATTCAGTTGCCATAACCGAAGTTGTTTTCTCTGTGCATTTTTTTTTTTAATTTTTTTTTTTTTTTATATAATTTTTTTATTTTTAATGGAGAAGTGAAAAGTTTTGTAGGAAAATGTAAAGAATTTTTTTGTAGACTGTTACCTTGTCTATAAACTGTCAAAATTAAAATAAACAAGTTTTTTATTAAAATGCTTATTTTAGCTACTTCATATGTATACAACCATAGTCAAGTTAGGCTAATTTATATTTTCATAAGTGACAATAAATAGATTTATTGCTGCCAGTGTAATAATAAATGTCAAGTATTTTTATAATAACTTCAGAAAAATATAAAAAAATTTTTTTAATTTTATAAATAAAAATTGTTTTTAAATTTTTAACTTTAAAATAAGAAATTTTTTGCCTATAAAAGTAAAATAACTTTAACATGTTTATTTATAATAAATATCAGCTGCCTACAATAATGCTATGCTTTTCAGTATATTTATGTAGGTGACTACAGGACGACGAATGCAGCCAACGACTGTAGCTTGCTGTGTTGTATTATGTGGTTAATGCATAAAGCGGTGAATCAGTATTAATAAAAAATTACAATTTGAACTTTTTTTCAAATCATATGGCGATATACCATAATTTTAGCCTTTTAAGACTATTTCATAGTTAGTTATCCAGTACTATCGTTTACCAATGTTGAGGTTGCTCGCTTTTTAGTACGATAAAGCAAGTTACGAGTACATATCAGATGGAAATTGCATTGAAATCCAAAAACTAAAGCTAAATATTTAATTGGCCTTAAAGCCATGTTCATGATATTTTATGTTCTCTTCTTGATTTTTTATAAAACTCATAATTACAAAAAAAAATTTAATAAAAAATGAAAAAAATTTCGAATTTTAAGCTGTAGCTCTTTAAGTTTTTTCTATAATTTATTTTGTGCATAATTTAACTTTTTCCCCCTTTTTTTCAAATTCCAATTTAGCTTTTTTTTCTAGCTCCTGGCAAGGCTACTTGTAATCTTTATAAATAGAATTCATTTTGTGTTTTTTTTTTTTTTTGTTTGTTCGTTATAAAAACTTTTATTTTCCAACAGATTTTTCTGAAATTTGGTACATATGGTCCCTATACTTCAAGGAAAATCAGCCAAGCCAATTTTTAAACCTACTTTTCAACAATTCTCAATAGCCACGGTTCAAAAAAGTGCGCCCATAATAATTTAACCAGCTGAAATATTTTATTTACCACTTAGATTGGCGTCTCCGATAATATTGCTAGCAAAAACAGGAGCTACTTTATAAACTATATTTATATATTTATTAGAATGGGTTTTTAACAATTAAAATTCAATTTGTAAATTATAAATTTTTGAAATTTTTTAATCAAATTCAATTTGAGTAATTGAATTTGAAACTAAAATAAAAATAGCGACCACTTAGAGTTGAGCTGATCTTTTTTGAGGAATTTTTTTATATCAAATAGAAAAATTTGAGAGGGTAAGAGTTGAAAAAAAAAATTAAAAATTATAATGAAGCAAGTAAGCGGGTAACCAAAAAGTTCTAAATATTTTATTTTATGCCGGGGCTTTCTTTTTTTTTTTCATTTGTTATATTAGGTCCCACTGGTTTTGATTGAACAACATAAATGGTATATATAATCTAATTGGTAAGGTTATTTATATTATTCTGATAACAAAAATATTAATTGGATATTTAGTCTCAATTTATGAATTTTTAAAAACCGATAATAATTGCTTATTGTGAAGGACACTAGATTAAAAAAATTTTTTTTGTGAATTTTATCATCATATTTTCAGGAAAATTTATTAAAAATCACTCCTTATGGTATGGTAGTAAAAGGGTTAAAGTATACTTATAACGCTTTTAAAAATAATATTTCGTATATAAAATTAATTGTTTGAGTGTAATAAAAACACTTTCTTTTAAAACCACATAATAAATTCTTGATTTATTCATCTCAAACCTTAAAATTGGTTACAAGCAGGTGCCTTTTATTGCCGCTAATTTATTTTATTTTTTTTTATTAATTATATAAATTCTCTTTCTTTTATTTTTCTGGTTCGGCAGTTAGTGGTTGGTTGGTGTTGAATTTTGCAAACTTAAAAAACTAAATGAAAAATTAAAAAAAAAAAAATAAACAGAAAATAAACTAATAATAGTTAAACAATAGAAAAATGATGTTTTTGTTTTAGTACAAATTGGCAATTATGTAATTTAACGTTAACAACAAACAAACAAATAAAAAACAGCCTTAACTAAATGATTGACTGCATGTTCACACAGTGAAAAACCGACACACGCACAAGCAAAACACTGAATGATTAATGTCTTAAATTGCAGCCAAATAAAATTTTTAACTACAGATACAACAAAATAACAGTAAATAATATAATAAAACACAACCTGTCTATAATTAGAGTAGAAATAGTTAACGAAAAAACAAAATAAAAAAAACTTAAAAAAAACCAAAACTATAATTTGAAAATAAAGGCAACAAATTTCAACGGATACAAATTGTAAAAGTAACAAGTTAAAACAAAGGTTTCAAATATTAATAATTTATGCGGAATAGCATTTAATTAAACAATAAAAATAATTTTATGCAAAAAAATAAACAATCAAAAAGAAAGATGCAAATATTTCTTTTTTAATTCAAAAGCAAAAGTAAAAAACAAAAGTAAATGAAATAAATCAATTTATATTGAAAAGGAAAATCATGAGTGACTTGTGTGACCAACAAATTATTCATCAATTCTGAATTATGTTTAAAAATGTGTTTCAATTTTTATTTGTTGTTGTTATTGGGGATTATTGTAACTGATCGGATAACAACAACATTGTCATCTCCATCAATTGTATCGCAATATTATAAAACAAATCAATTTTCAATTGGTAAATAAAAGAAAAATAAAACCATTGATTATTTTAAGCTTCTAATAAATGTATTATAACAAACTAAAATCCTACAGCTTAATTCATAAAAAACATTTTTTATAATACGCCTTTCCATAGAAAAACTGCTTAATAAATGTTTTTTATAAAATAATATTTAATAAAATATTGATCTAGTTTTTAGGTTTAACTTATTTCAAGCGAAATGAATGTACAAAATTGTTATCTTTTCTGGTTTGTGGTTAAAATAATTGGGTGATTATAACAAGGTTTTATGTAAGGCATTACTAAGAAAAAATTATACAGCATGTATACAGCTTTTATCATCTGTTGTAGAGAAATTTTTTAGTTTACAAAATATTTTAAAAAGTTTACATGCAAATTTTCAAAACGGTTTGATGTTTTTCACAATAAAAACTACATCATCAAAATACTAATTAAAATTCCTACTTAAAAAAGATTTTCTTATCGCATAAATCAATCAAAATTAAAAATTGTGATTCTTAGCTTAAATAAATAATACAAGTTTGCCATTTCAAGTAAGAGTTTGTACCAAAGCAACTGAAAACTATCCATCCTCCTACTTTCTTACAAAGAGGTACATACGAGTACGTAATAAAGAATTTGTTGGTAAAGAAACCACTTTATTATAGTTTTTAAAGTGCACATTTATATTCATTTAATTTTTTTAATTATTAACAACACCAATTTATTAATATTTTTTAATATTTTCACATTAACTTTTGTTATAGAGTGGAATTTATTACATTAAAAAAATACATCATTTAACACACTTGCATAAGCTCTCAAATAATTTAACTCCACTTTTGCTTCTCTTTCTTTTGAAAATACAAAGCCCCAACAACAATCCGGTCTTTAGATATTTCAAACAACAAAAAGAAAATTATAAAGACGCACAAAACAACTAATAACTCATATAAAAGATTTTCGTAATCTTCGTAATCTAAATTGTCTGTTTTATTATTGTAATTACTACTTTAATTATATTAAATAATTATACTTTGTTTAACATACTGCACTTTAACAATTAAACTTTGTTGAACAAATAATTTATTAAATCTACTTAATACGACACTTGTTACTGCTACACGCCTGCTTGATGATGAAAAGAAAAAATTAAAAAGTAAATGCAAAGTTTTATGTACGAGTATGTCACGACAGATTGATCTATTTAACAAAACAAAACATACAAAATACGTATTAACGTCTTGTGTTTATTGTTTTAAATTTAACGTTTTTTTAAACGTTTACCTGTTACGAAATATAAACAACTTTTCAAACAATTTTTTATTCAACTCCAAAAAAATTCTCAATTAAAAATAAAAAAGAAATTATGTTTAAAACTTAGGCTTTTAGCTAATTCATTAACGGAAAAAGTAAGCAACATTCGCATGTTTATCTATATTTATAATTTTATTATTTTTATTTTATTCAGAAAAATACTAAACATATTTCAGATATTAAAAGGTTTTGCTAAATGTAATTACAACTAACCAATAACTAACAGCAAGATATTATCATGCGGATAAATAGTTTTTGATTGTTACAACTAAACTTCAGCCAAAAGCATTTGCTAAGCATATAAGAAGTTTGTCTTACCACTAAATTTTAATACGAAGTAAAGGGTGTTTTTTATAGACGTATAGAACTGTAAATTGCAATAAAACAACGATGGATTATTCGATTGACATGAATTTTATTTATCCGAAAGATAATCTTGTGGCATTACATTTTAAATATGATTTCTGGCATATGACCGCCACGGCTGGCTCGGATGTTGTCCAATCTGGATGTCCAATTTTCGATAACTTTTTCCAACATTTGTGGCCGTATATCGGCAATAACACGGCGAATGTTGTCTTCCAAATGGTCAAGCGTTTGTGGCTTATCCGCATAGACCAGTGACTTTACATAGCCCCACAGAAAGTAGTCTAGAGGTGTTAAATCACAAGATCTTGGAGGCCAATTCATAGGTCCAAAACATGAAATTAGGCGGTCACCAAACGTGTCTTTCAATAAATCGATTGTGGCACGAGCTGTGTGACATGTTGCGCCGTCTTGTTAGAACCAGAACTCCTGGACATCATGGTTGTTCAATTCAGGAATGAAAAAGTTAGTAATCATGGCTCTATACCGATCACCATTGACTGTAACGTTCTGGCCATCATCGTTTTTGAAGAAGTATGGACCAATGATTCCACCAGCCCATAAAGCGCACCAAACAGTCAGTTTTTCTGGATGTAACGGTGTTTCGACATACACTTGAGGATTAGCTTCACTCCAAATGCGGCAGTTTTGTTTGTTGACGTAGCCATTCAACCAGAAATTCGCTACATCGCTAAACAAAATTCGCTTATGAAAATCGGGAACAACGGCAATCTCGTTTTCGAAATAAAATTGCACTATTTGCAAGCGTTGTTCAGGCGTGAGTCTATTCATGATGAATTGCCAAGCCAAACTGAGAATAAATCACTTAACAGCTGTTAAATCGGTTGCCATCTTGAACAGTAATGCCAACTTAAAGTTCTATACGTCTACAAAAAATACCCTTTATAAGCATTTCCTTGTTGTTTCTATTGTATGTTGACGAAAAGGTTGTTGTACGCACTATATTGTAATTTTTTTGGTTGCTTCCCATGGTATTAATATCACTTTCATAGGCGTGGGTGCCACAAAACAAATACCTAAAATTAAATTAATTTTATTGGGAAGTTGTAATAACAAAAAAAAAAAGTTACATATCAGTTTTTCGTTCAGTATAACTAAAGGCATATTCATTTATTTATTTATTTTCAATATGCCATAATCTGAAAGTGTATTAAAGTGTCCTAAGTGTAGTATTCGTCCTAAATTTATGACTATCGGAAAAATGTTGTTGGTATTTATTATATAAAAGAGATTTAGGACATTACTACTTTGTTTCCTGTGTTTTTTAGTGTGCTATTTAATCAACTGTTTTTTGTTGACACAAAAATCATGTCCCCCCATTTTTATGAATTCAAAATTGGAAGCAAAATTTAAATTGATGCAATAAAAAATTAATAAAATGGAGAAAACACAGGGAAATATTTCAATTAAAAGCTTTTTTGACATCTGAATTTAACGTTTAAGCGAGTGTATTTTTTACCAATATTACAGGCCGTTCACAACAGTATTATTTTATCTAAGTAGTAATTTACAACTTAGCCATTTACAACAGTTTGTGAATTGACAAATTATGTTTTAAGAGAAAGTTTTATTATTTTCATTATCTTCTTTTTTTTAATTCTTAATTTCAACTTGAAATTTTCTATGTGGAATTTTCTCAAGAACATAATCTTACTTTTAATTTACTGTCATTTTCACTAAGTGGAATCACAATTTAAAGCCAGTTACTTTTTTAACAATTGCAACAAAAAATAATTGCGTAAATTATGCAGATTTTAACTAAAAAATTTTAACTACTAATAGATCGTAAAAATCGCACAACTTTTAACTTAAGTTGAAGTATAATTTTGTTTAACTTATATATTTTCAGACTGTGGCATACGACCTCCCAGAAGAGAACCCAGATCACAACCATCCACTGAAGACCCTAACAGTTCACGTACTGCAAAAATTATAGCTGGAACATACACTAAAGAAGGACAATTTCCTTGGCAAGCTTCATTAGAATTATTACACCCTTCATTGGGGTTTCTGGGCCACTGGTGTGGTGCTGTACTTATACATCAGTATTGGATATTATCAGCCGCACATTGCGTACATAACGATCTCTTTAACTTACCTGTACCGCCTTTATGGACTGTAGTTTTAGGAGAATACAATCGTGCAATCGAATCGGGCTATGAACAAAGAATACCAATTGATAAAATTGTTTTACACAAAAGTTATCAAAATTTCTTGCACGACTTGGTGTTAATGAAACTTTCAATGCCAGCAGATCTATCAAAAATGTCTAATATAAGAAGAATATGCTTGCCATTTTTGTTTAATGATCCCATCAATGAAGATGAAGAGAAAGATGATTTTCAAGATCTTGAAGATCCTTTGGCTTGGGGCTTAGCAGAAGTTCCCGATAAAATGGAGAATTTTTTAAGAAGCGTACAAACTATGCGACGTTATCGTAATACCACGATACCTACTATGAAAGAGTTAATGGATTTAAAAATACTAAACCGTTTAAAACAGCAACAGATGATGGAGAAAGATAGAGTCGGTAAGAATTTTAAATCATCTCGCCGAAGAAATGACAAGATTATGAAAATATTTCAAAATTCTAATGAGTATGATAGTGTGAGTCAAGAGAAACTTTATCATCATCGCTTTATAGACAACAATCGTGAATTGCCATATATTGATTGTGTGGCAACCGGCTGGGGTAAAGCTAACCGAACAGGAGATTTAACAGATTTACTGTTAAAAACAACTGTGCCGTTGCATAATAATAGAAGGTTAACTGATTTTTAAATTGAATAAATAATTTAATTTTAAATACAAATTAAGTTTTCTGCTTTAAATTTAACGATTACATACAATTTGTAATAGAAAACTCAAGTTCAATTAATTTTTATATAAATTCAAATAAGTAAATATAATTAAACTATTTATTTTATATTTTAGATGCCGCGAGGCTTATGGCAGTTTTGTTAAAATACATCGTGGACACTTGTGTGCTGGAAAACTTAATGGTAAAGGTGGCACCTGTGTGGTAAGTCTAACTAAATGTTGTCAATATTTTTTTTTTTTTAAATTACAGTAGCATCTACAAATTTTGCTTATTATTTAGGGTGATTCTGGTGGTCCTTTACAGTGTCGTCTAACAAAAAATGGGCCCTGGATATTGGCTGGTATCACATCATTTGGCTCAGGCTGTGCTATAGAAGGCTACCCAGATGTTTACACTAGAACATCCCACTATATGAAATGGATACAAGATACAATAGCTTTTGAATAAATTCCACAAACAGAAAATTTATTTTAATTACTTTTAGATACCTAAAGTACAACCATGATTTGTTATAATTTAATTGTTTTTATTATTTTTGTTTTTCGCTGCTTTTATTTAAAAAAAAAATTGTTATTGTTTTATTTAAATTAACTTATTGATAATTAATTGTTATAAAAAATAAAAATAAAATTTATTTTTTTTGTTAAATACTTAATTTTTATTACTTACAAAGAGGCAAAAAAGAAAAACTTAAAAGAAAAGTTATGATAAAATACTTCAAAGAATGTTCTTAAATTTATTATCACAGCCATAAATAATTTTTTAAAGTGCTAAAATTAAGGCAAAAGAAGAAAGTATAACAGGAGTAAGTATCACGAAAAGCAGACTAAGTACATTTCTCTTAAAAACTAAAGTTTTTTGATAAAAAAAAATATTTTTTTGTGATCATGATGTAGATGTTGTGGAAAAAGCAGCAATGTGTTGTCCTTTTCGTGAAGTATATATTTTAGCTGTTTTAGTTTTGAGTTGCATTGGTCCTTTTGTAGAGCCATCAACATCTTCTTATCGTTGCTATATTCAGTAGTCTTGGCTGCTTGATGGTAATAATGGTACAATGCAAACATTTGTCTTATTCATTTTATTTGTGTTCACCGACGATTCTAATAGTAGAGCATTGCATTTTTCTGTTGTTTTTTGCTTTTTCGTTATGGACGATGCGACTGGCAAGCAAAGGCATGAGAACAGAGCAGTACCAACAAGTGACACACCAACCACAATTAAGGCAATAATTAGGCCACATTGTACATAAGGACAAACTTTGAAAAGTAGTTTCAAGAGCAATTTTATGCCTGGCGTAAGCTCTTCTATACTCTAAAATTAATATAAAAAAAAGTACAAAAGAATATTTAATAAAGGAAATAAAATACATAAAACAAATTAAATTCAATAAAGTTTGAATGTAGAAAATTGTATTAAAAAAATGTACTTGTAATAGGAAAAGAAAAATAAAAAATGTGCACTAAATAATAAATTTAAAGGACGACACATATCCAATATAGAATATTAATTATAGTTTTCAATTTACATGGTAGGGGTGTATATGTTTTGGAAATTAATTTTGCACAGGTTGCTGTTACATAAACTAGCTGACCCGGCAAACGTTGTTTTGCCTTCAAATTTTTGTTTATTCGATCTTCTTACTCTAAGAAATCGTACTCATAGAGTAAAGGATCGTGCAAGCCCGGTTAAGACAGGTAGTAGATAAATAAGCCAGATTTGTAATGCTAAAGCTTCCAAGGCGTAACCCAAAGGCATACACAGAAATTCAATTAAATCGGTCTAGCCGCTTAAGAGGAGAACAATGTCAAACACATGTACAGTCGAATTTTATATATTAAAATAATAAAAAAAAACATGACTGCTTAAGTGACTTGTTAATTTGAACTTATTTATTTAATATTAGAAATTTATTCTAATATTAATTTTGAAGTTTAGCTTTTATATGTTAAATGCTAAGCTATTATTAATTTTTCTATAAAACAAAACTTTAGTTAGCATAAAATTAATAGTTCTCTTCTTCTCAAATAAAAATAATAAGAGACTTTTTTTAAACTTTTTTTGTATTTTATATAATTAATTCATTAGCTATGTTCCAATCAAAATCGCTAAATTTACCCAAATAATGTGTCAAAACAAAACAAATCAAACAAAAACAATTGCTTTTTGTTTATTATTATTTTTATTTTATTATTCAGTTACACAAAAATGTTCTTCAATTATTTTTAACACACACTGTAAAACTGCTTGCGCATACTGGCGTAGCAAAATCCATTTATTAGAAAAAAATTCATATTTTCAAATGTGAACTTTTATTTTAATTTCCAGTCATAATTATTTTAAAAACTTCCCATACTTTATACTTAATGTTTTCACAAAAACCTCTAATAAATATTATTGGGTAAATTTAAGTCCCAACTTTATAAATCAATTCATGGCAAATTTAAATGAACCTTCATACGAGTATAGCAAAGTTTGTCAAACAAATTTTGTTTTCATTAAATTTGTTTAATGACAATCTCAGCTTTAAACTTTTTGAATTCTTAAATAGTATGATAAGTTTTAGTAATTTTCAAGATTTGCAAGTCTTGTAAAATAATAGCAAATAAAATACTTACAATTTCCAGCCAAAAAATGGGCAAAACTTTATTACGAAATTTGTTGATTTGACGGTTGTATTTGACTTCGTCGATCAGTAGATTAATTTGAAAACGCGTTTGCACTTTCATAGGTATACCTAATTGCTAAAGAGAAATTAGATTAATTTTTATTTTTAAATTTATAATTATTAATTACAACAAACTTACTGGCTGTATAACAATTTCAGTACCATGTTTTGTCTCATCAGGATTTAAACCTTCAAAATGTTCTAATAAAGTGGGATCAGCATTGAAGAAATGTGGAAATGATATCGCTAAGGGAATGTCTAACATAGAAAATAAATCAATTTAATAAAGTCTCTTTGGGCGAATTAATCTTACGACTTACTGTAATAACAAGGGGTTATATTGCCCAGACCCTTTTTCAAACATTTTTTATTAATACAAAAACAAGACGAATCCAAATCATCGATATCGCTATCAAAGGCCTTTTCGTGTAGTTTAAAATAATACGCCTCAAGGCCATCAATCGTGCCCGGATGAGAATATACTATGGGCAATGTGCGGCAAAAAGCTTTGCGATAAATGCGAAAGGTATCACCTTTGGTAATGTTATGAGGAAATAAAGTACCATCATAAGTGCCTTGCAAGCCATTGCAATTGGTAATACTGCAAAGAAAATCATTTTAAATAAATTTATTAGTAAGTTTTATTTGACCTTTTTCTTTTTAATTAAAATGGCTATAATGGCTATAAATTTAATTATAATTATATCCTGAAGAAGCTACAAAAATTGTAGCGAAATATCGATATAAAAATAAATTTTTGAAAAATAAGACCTCAAGCTTAACAAAATAGCCATTTTAATTTTAAATAAATTTAAAATTTTTCAGAGCAGTAAATTTCAATAATGTTTTTTGCTTACATACTTGTTTTTGGTAGTAGTTGTCCAGTATTTAATACTGTTGCCTCCATTCCAAGTATCAATGGAAAAATCTTTAGATTTCGTAAGAGATTTTTCTGTTATCTGTTGCTGTGTGGGCAATTGTATGGTCACTACATTCTTACCCTCGTCAAACATACGCTCCATTAAACCAAATTTTTGAAAATTAATTACATTTGGTATAATTTTCGAAGCCAAATGCACTAAATTATCTTCATAACCCCACAAGTAGTCATGTACAGAAACTTGCAGCATGGGTTTCACATTAAGTTTACCGGTTAATGCACTAATGGCCAATGCTGCAAATGCTGAATAACTTGAAGCAGCTGACGTCACACCCAGGTATGGTATATTTGGTGCAACAATCATATCCACCTTGGGATCTCCTATTGATTTCTCACGTATAAACTCCACTTTACGTCTGGGTGTGTAGGTCACTGTGTTATTGGCATTGAAGGTAACATTATGATTCTCTAGTGTTTCCTGATACACATAAGGACCCACTTCGCTGACCTTCAGCTTTGCATCAAGGCCTCGTGTAAATGCATCTAAGTTTGTAACATTAAACATATACACAGTGATATAGACTTGCAAAGGTGGTTTCAGCCATATATTATACAACAAGGAACCAGTTTTTAAAGCCAATTGCTAGATCATAGAATAAAAACAAAAAGAAAAATACAAGTAAAATAATCAATAAATCTTTAGCAGGAAAAAATTAATGAATCGCACGTTAATATATATTTGATGTATTTATAATGAACCCAAACTCATGTAACACTTACAGATTCTACAATAATTGTTAAAGGATCAGCAAAGAAAATTACAGCTGCCAGTATTGTTAAGGTGATGCCCAAGGAGAGTAATTTAAGAACATCTTTAAAAGAAACAAAAACCAAAACATTAAAACAAAATTTAAATCATTTGTATAATTTAAAGTTTCAATTTTTTATAATTTTTTTTTTTTTGTTGTTGCTTTTCATTTGGGTATGTAACCTGTATCATTTTATCTTAAACGTTGTCATCAATGTGCTTAAAATCCCACAGAAAAACCTTGTTTATGCTAAATGACAAAAAATCATTCTAGGGGCATTCCCAACATCATAATTAATTATGTATGTGCGAGTATGTGTTACTTAACTTCCTCTTTGAGTTTTAAATGCAATTTTAGGTACTTGCGAAAATTTATTTTACAACAGTGGGCCAAAATGGCAAATTCACAGTTTTTATTAAGAGTTTCTTTATCATAATTGTTTTGGATCTAGTTTGTGCTTAGTAAATTTTATTATCAAAGTTATTGTGTTATTCGTTGAATGTGACAAAATTGCTACAAAAAAATTAATAAATAAAGGTCTTTTTTGTACAAGAATTAATTAATTATTTAAGTCACAGCAGGCCTCCAGAAAGCCCAAAGCCCACACGAGGATAATGGCCTTGCCATCAAATGATTACTGTAGAAGGATGGCGACCAAACTGTGTAATAACTTTTCAATCTATACCCTGAACTGAAGGGTCAGTGAGAGCTTTTCTTCGGGGAAAATTATATGCAGGGCCTTACGGCACTATCTAATGCAGAGGTCGGCATTCAATCTGGTTGCATTAGATAAGCTGTTATTTTTGAAAGTAGTATAAGTCCACTTTTTTTTAAACTTAGTCAGCGGTAGTTTTAGTTAGAGGGTTTTTATATCTTAATTTCTTTAAAAAAATGGACTTATACCACTTTCAAAAATAACAGTAATTTAAGTAGTAATTTATTTATTCACCCTTAAATTTTCACGCTTTTCTCTTTTTTCTCACTATTTAACTACTTTTCTTTTTCCCACTACTTTTTATTTTCTGTGACACCTTTTTATCGCCTTTCTATATCCATATTTCTCACAAAGTTACCAGATCAGAGAACCCAAGTAAGCAAGTAACCTAATCTATAGGAATTCATCAAACATAGAGAGCGGAAATTTTTTTTAAGAGCTGCAGATGTCAAATGCCACAAGCCGCCTAGAAGAAAATAATTTTTGTTAGTTGTTGGTGGTAGTTATATTCATATTTAAAATATTTTGAAATTTATAATTAGGAAAGCGATTTTGGCACAATATCATTCGCTGCTACAGCTAGCTGTTTTAACTTCGGTTACTTTTGTATTCTATGGTCAATCATGAGTCTCCTCTTCTTTGTGATTTTTATCTTAATAAAATATTATAAAATTTCCACTTTCAGATGTCTTACAATTTTTCCCATTTACTACACCGTGCAAATTTATTAAAAGCACGTTTTTATTTTTAACCTACAGACAATAAATAAATGTCGTCAAAAGTTCAATATCAAGGTTATAATAAAAAAAACAATATAAAAACCTATAATTTCAGGGTTTTTCCCAAAAAACAACTAAAAAATCATTAACAATCATAAGTTTTGTCTTACTAAGCTTAAACTTACAACAACTACACCACAATCAGCAGATTTATCTTTTAAACAAAAGCAAATACTCAATTGTTAATTGAGCAGTGTTTTTAATGTAAACAAAAAAAAAAATAAATAAAAAAAAATTAAGATAAAAAAACCCCCATTTCAATTTCGAAGACATAAATTTTTCATGTAAATTAATTTATTGCATTGTAGGTCGGTAACAATGAATGACATTAAGACAAATTTAAAAAGGCAGCTTGTACAAGAAATGCATTCTTTTAAATGATTTGGTGAATTTTTATTTCTCAAATTATATGCAAATCAATAAAATGAAAGCTGTGAATTAACATCTTATTTTGGAAATTAATTTATAACAATATTTTAAATTAAAATTTTATTGTTACGCTAATAATTTTGTGACTTAAGTTCACAATTTGCTATTACTTTTATGGAATAAATTTTAAATATTTTATTGTGAAAAGACAAGCTTTTAAAATATTTTTTTTTATATTATTATAGAATATACAAATTATATTTTGACGAAACATTAACTGTCTTTCAAAGGGAATCTTAAATTATGTCATGTCTCTTTTGAGAAAGAAAAATTATATTTTTGCTGCTTACTCTTCTCCAAAAAAACTCGGAATTACAGCAACAAAAATTATAAAAATAAATTAATGTTGATAATAAAATTTAATTAACAGTTAATAATAAGCAAAATTAAAATATTTATTTATTTAAGTTTAAGATTGTTACATTAAAAATAAAATTTATTTTTATTTTTTGCTATTTTCTTTCAAACTATTGTGTAGCTTCTTGAAAACAAATTATTAAAAAAAAAACTCTTAAAAAAACTGCGCAATGTAGTGTTTATTTTATTGGGTACTTACATTTGAAGCAAGAATAACATCAGTATTTGACCCTAAATTTCAATGTTTTATTTTGCAATTTATTTCCATTATAAATAATTTTAAAATTAAATAAGAAAACCGGTTAGTACCGAAAGCTTTCTATTTTTTGTAAATTTTTAAAAATTTCATAATTTTTCTTTTTAAATATTATTTCTTTTAAAATATTTTTCCAAATAACTCAAAGAATAATAGTTGCACTAAAAAATTATGTACAAACAAATTGAAGCCAATAAAATTAAAAAAAAATTTTAGTCTCTTAAAAAATCTCGCATTTTACAAAAAAATTCTTAAGAAAAAATTTGTTCACAGCGCATTAAATAAAAAAATGGTTGTCCAAAGTAAAAAAAAGGAAAAAAAAATATTAATTTTTTCTTTTAATTATGGATGCTTCACTTGATAAAACGATTAAGTCCACTTTTTGAATTTTATTAAATTTTATTAACAAAGCATTTAAGTAGCTCCCAACTGTATATATTCAAAATAAGTTTCTCTAACAAGAAGTATTAATATCTTTAAATAAAGTTTTACACTGTGTAAAACCACTTGCCACTTAAAAAATAATAAAAGTGTTTAAAAATAATAAAAGTGTCAAAACAATACATTAAAACAACGTATTGAAATGCGACAGTCGTATGGCTCATACCATTTTTAGAAAATTTTTTAAGCGTTTATACTTTTCATTGTATCAGGGTTATATTTTTACATACGAACAAAGAAATAACATAAACAGAAAAACTCTCCTATGATTCTTCGAAGCCGTATCAAATACCATTTGATTTTACTCTCTCAAAATCCAATGAATATCTTAGCTCTTGTATTATAGTTTAAAACACACATAAATAACAATATTTGCTTTAGTCATTGAATAATAAGTAATTTATTAATATACTAATTTATAATTTTTCTTAACTTCTTGTATTAGTTAATAGATTTGGCAAGTGAGGCATCCATTTTGCAATGTTACAGTGGAAAATTTGTTTATTATTCTCAATGCTTACTGAGTTTCTTCTGAAAACATTTGAATCTTTGTTTAACTACTGGCATAATTCTCATTTAGTTATTATAATATAAAAATTTTTATACTTTTTTTTAGGGTATTCCTCTGAAGAGTAGGAGTAGCTTAGGTGAAATGGTCGCTATGTATATACTATTCCCTCGCTATTTATTGTAACGAATAAACAATAAGCTTAAACAAAGTAAGTACACAAAAGTATTAATTTTTTTTTAATTTTCTTAAATTATTAAGCCTTTCTTTTCCTTTTTTAAATAAACGTAACGTTTCATGAAAGAAATAAGTTTTTTAAGCATCTGATGCATGAAAACAAAAATGTGTACTCATACTTACATGCATATTTGTAATACATGTTGCATTAAAACTGCAAATTGACCGCAAATTTTATTTAAACAGCGAAAAAATATAGCAGATTGAATTGAGAAAGAAAAAATATTAAAAACCATAACCTTACCAAATAACAGGTAAATTTCTTAGCAACCATATTAACCCAGACAGACGGACACAGTCTCACTTAAACAAGTAAAGGCAGCAACAAGTAGACGTGCACAGGTTGGATGGATGATGCATAGACGGGGAAAAAACGTCACAGCTTCATTTAATAAAATAAACCAAGCAAACGACCAACCATCCAACCGACCAATCAACCAAACAAACAGCCAACAGATCAATGAACTGACTTTTATGTTTTATACAAAAATCTGTGCGAATGTTTATAATTGTGTGAGTGTATGTTTTAAGTTTTAATGTCGATTAAAATTTTTGTGTGCTGTATCGTTGTTGGTCTCTTGAAGTATCAAAACATGCATAAATATTTACTTATTTGTGTACATACTCGTATTTTAATATGAAAACAAAACAAAACAAAAAAATAAATTGTTATTGTTGTCATCATATTGATGGTATGTACTCGTATTTGAATGTGTAGTAAATAAAGTGCGACCAGCATCAATCTATACAAAAGCCAAACAAAATTAAACAACAACTCAAAAAATCATAATACGATTTCAACTTTAACGACATTTATTATTGATTTGCATTTTTCTGAAGTTTATTTTCATTTCTTTTTGATTTTATTATTTAATTTTTTTGTCTTTATTATACTTTACAATTAAATGTTAATAATAATATAACAGTAATACGTAATTCGCCAATGGAAAATTTTATTTAAATTTATTTCAATATCTTTATGCATGTTCAATAAATTTTCCTTCTTTTGTTTTGGTCATGAAAAAAAAAACAACAACGCAACTTGATAAGGCTGACTGGTAGCAGTAATGGGGTTTGTGGTCTCACATTCACTTATTTCTCAGTTTTTAACTATTTAAATTAAAGCCTTACTTGACTCTGTCATATTAAAGCAATGACTGATGTAACGATGGTTCGCCAGTCGGTTTAAGTGATCTCTTTTGGTTGGCTTAAAATAATCATAATCAATATCTTATTGTTAACAGTTATTATTTTATTATAATGGAGCTGCATACTCATAGTTCAAGGTAGATTTTATTTTTAATGAGAAATTCAATTGATTTACTAGTTAAATTTTGAAATAAATTTAATTTTTTTTTTTTATTATTTCAAAGGCTTTCTAAAAGTCATAATTAGGCAGTGCTTGAATTGATTAAATATTTAAAAATTAATTATTAATTGATCTAATGAAAGGAAAAGTAAATTCTAGTATGATACTCGTATTACTCTCTACCAAAATTTCTCTCTTTTCACTGTACACACAGAAAACAAATTTTTTTGTAAGAAATAAATTTGTTACCAATCAAAACTTTTATTGCGATAATCAAATTCGTTATTTATAGTAACCAGTTCTATTAAAAGTATTTCGACCAGTAACACCGATTTCCTACAGTCACAATAAAAGAAAAATCGATTATCACAACTGAATTTTTGCTTGGTAAAAATTAAGTTCTCACAACCGAAGTTGTTTTCTGAGAGTCTCTAAAAATTCCCTTTCTTAAAAGTCTGCAATAGTTTTCTTCACATAAATACATACGAGTATATGAGAAAAGATTACAAGCTTATAGAGATTACATTTGAAATTAGAAATTAATTTATTCAAATTATTTTAGCGGCATAAAAAGTAGTAAGCCAGTCAGTTTACAATTTTCTATACAAAACAAATTCTCCAGAATAATGTTATTTTTTTACCAGCCTTAAACAAAATTTGTGCTCTAAAGCTCTTGTGTTAATAATAATCCATATCCATGATTCACTTTAGATGCTTTTTTTCTAGGTCATGCTAACATAATGCAGTTTTTCATTTAATTTTTATTTGTGACTAATTTTTTATTACGTTTTTTTAACAATTTTGTAATGATGTCGGGATGACCTTTAGTCAATCATTATTTTTTTTTTTTTTGTAATTCCGCAAAGTAATTTGTATCTAATAAAAATATAAAAAAAATTTTTTAAACTATTCCGCACGTTTTTAAGCAATCAGAAATCGCTCTTAAAAACCAGTTGTAGACCGATGACTTTGCCTTTTATTTTTTTGGTAATTTTTAACAGCAACAATTCTTTGAAATTAAAGTAATTTATGAGCGTCGTTATTTCTCTCTTTAATTGTATTTTTTAACTTAATGTTATTAACCTTATTTGAGTGCAATATATTTTAAGGCTAGTCATTATTTCAAAATGTAGTCTCTTCTATTCTTGTATGGCAAAAGTGCCAATGTCGAATTTAGTACCAGTAAAACAGAACTCTAGCCTAGGCTAGTATTGAAATAATTTAAAAAAAAAAAAAATTTTTTAATCTTTTAAAATTCTAATCTAACTATATAAATAAAATTAATTTTTTTATACTTCAAAGCCACGCTCATTTTTATGCCTACTTTTAGCAACATTTCTTAAAATATTTCTTTGAAATTGGGTACATAACAAGGTAAGGAAAAAGTTATGCTCTAGAGCATGAAGAAAGCCTACAAGCACAAACTAAAACTCATGTTCTTGAGTTTCATTTAGTGCTTGTGAGTTTTATTTTGAAACTTATGCTGGCGAGCATAAAATTAAACACAGAGAGTTATAATAAAACTCGTTTTTATTAGCAATACTCACTCTCTCCGTAGTCTGGTGCGTAAAATCTTTATACTGCAAGGATATAGTCATATACTAACCATCCTCACTTTAATTTGAACTTTCAATGAATAATTATATTTTTAAACCGATTCCTTTGAAATTTGATATATACGGCCATGCCTACTTTTTAATAATATATTTGTTTTATAGTTTTACATTTCAAACTTTATTTTCTTAATGCTATACTTCAAGGAAGTTAGCCCCCTCCCCCACATTTCCACCAATTTTCAGCAAAGTAATTGATATTGCATTTTTAATTAATACTTATATTATTCAACAGATACTTAGGGAACTTTACTCTCTTTACTCAAAGAGTGCAGGACCGGGCAAGATCAAGTAAACATCTAAGCAGCTTTTTCCATATTACGCAAATTTGTTATTGATCTTTTTTTATTTAAAAACAAGAAGAAGAAGTACTTGTTCTTCCATGTTATCTTGCTTACTGCTTTTTTAAAAAGTTCTTTGAAGAAAGTTCTTAAAACTTTGGGTAAAATTAATTAGCTGTACACACCTTTTGTTAAATAATGAAATCACTAACCAACAATGTTGGCAAATAAAATTCTTTATCTACTATTTTTTAATTTGCAATTACATATGCACATACTTGCTTAAGACATTCATCCATAAAAACAAACAAACCCACAAACAAGGCGTTAATATTATACACATAAACAAGTCTTTAATTTTTACTTCCGATTTAAAGTGCCATTTAAAAATCAAACAAAACTTGATTTAAACAAAACGAGTTCGTTTTAAGAAACACAATTTTTATAAAAAAGTACGCTAGAAATATTTAAACAAAATTGAAGAAGAAATTTGGTATATAACTAGCTGTTTTTTTTTTGTCACTTACTACAGTGATAGTGCGATTAATCAAGTGATTGCTAGCATTGCGCACTCAGAGTACAATGTCGAAATCAACATTATCTGTTGCTGAGTAGTTAAACGGATCATGTTCGTTGTTTATACTATTAATTTAATAGCCATTAATTGATTTGAACGCGAATAAAAAAATAAAAATAAAATGTGTTATAATAATAGAAACTACAAAACACAAAAGTCTGGTCGAAATCACGTTTTTTTTTAGTTTCAAACACATGGCTCTCTTAGTAAAGCCAAATAAATTGAAACGTACTGCTATTTTGCACACAAATAAATGTTCAATAAAAGTATTTCATGTTTTGAATTTTATTCTTTTATGGTTTGTTATTTTTTGTACCACTTTTGATTGCTGCTATTTAAGATTTTGAAAGCAGCAGAAACCAAAAAAAAAAAAAAAACAATTTCAAAATTTTACTCTTAAACTGTAGAGAGGCAAAACTGTATTTTACACAATTGAACCTGTTTTTGCTTGTTTATGCGGCCTATTGCAAATCTGAAAACCAAAAGCAAACAAAATTAAAAAAAAAAACTCCTTTTAGTTGTCACTACACGTAATTTATAATGTTGCAATTAAAATACAGACAAGTATGTAAGCGAATATCCCATAAAACCTGCCTTTTTTTGCTCTATTTTTTTTTCTGCTCTTCTAGTATTTTTATAGGATTTCCCTCTTAGCAATTATGGAAAAACCAAGTTTGCACTACATCTTAGATATTCTTGACCAAATTTTGTGTAAACAAAAATAAAACTTGATTTATGTTTCTACTTATAGAGATTTCAAAAGACAACAAGTCATTTGTTTTTTCTTTGTATTTGCAAGTAAATAATAAAAATTGTAAAATTTGCAAAAATTATTTTATTTAGCAATGGATCATAAAATTAAAGAAAAAAAATTAAATGCAAATAGTTGGCTGCTTTGTTTGTTAATTTTTTAACAAATAAGTTTTGTGAAATCATTCTAAAAAATGTTTCAATACACACACAACTGGGAAACAAATTTTTTTTAAAGCAACTTGTTTAAAGAAACTAATTACCATTTTCAACATGTCCACAGAATAAAAATAAAAAGAAAACTTAAAATTCCTGTCTGTCATTTATATAACAAACACTTTCTAAATATGCCTGGTTAACTTCTGCTTTTTTTAAATAAAGCCAATAATAAATTTGTTTGTCAAGATGCCTTCTATATGGCTGCTTTTGTCAGGCTCACCGACAAACTGCAAATCAATAAAAAAAAATTTTTCTTATTTCAATTATGCAAGAAAAATAAATAAATTTGAAATGCTTTTTTCTTATTTTTTCAAATAAAAAATAAAAGTCGCACTTTATCAGCAATAATTTTTATTTAAAATTATTAGCATTCAATATTTTACAGCGATTTGTTGTTGAAAATATTTATTAAAACAAAATCACTTTATTTCATTATTGCTGAGGCAATCAGCAACAACTGCTTATGTCTTAAATATTAAAAGCCATAAAAGTTTTTAACTATTTAGATTCTGGCAAATAGTATTATATCATGAAATATATCGCTCTATTATCACCTTTAACGATTTGTCGTTATTAGCACAGAATTAATAAAAAGCATGCGACATTTCACCTCTAAGCTTTTATTTTAATCATACTTTTGAATGCTCATAAAATATATTTTGTATGAAATTAAATTATTTTTTTTTGTCAACATAATACTTGTAATAAAACTGTTAACTCCGGTCTTGCTAACACTCTTAATCTAACTAAAATAAATATATTTTTTCTTGTTATTTTGAAATTAAAGTATACAATTTCAAGCTTGAAATCTACAAAACAGTAAAATGAAGGTAACAATTCCCAAAACGTGCTAAAAAGATCTAAAAAAAAATTTTTATATTTTGCAAAAAAAATTTTCTGTCATCGAGGTTTTTTTTATTAATTTTTTGTTGTTAATAAAACTCATTCTAGTGTTTACTTTTTTTAGCAACTGGTACTAATTGTCTGTCATCAAATGTAGTTTTCCCATTAGATGACGTAGTTTGTCTTTTGTTTGAAGAAAAAAATAGTAAATTTATCCACTGTTAATTATTTTGCTGTAAATTATTGGAACACATTGAGAGATATCATTTGTGTTACATGCTTAAATTTTATGTGCAAGATGGCGTAATCTTGTAGTTCTATCAATTTTGATTACTATCACATAGCTGTTAGACAGAGCTATAAAAGTATGATTACTTTTTGGATCAATGAAAAAATGTAATTTAAGAAAAGTTTAATGAACTAACATTTTTAAATAATTTTTTTTTGTTTATAAAAAAATTAATTAAGGTATGCATGAACATTTTTATTAAAAAAAAATAACGTAGACTTTGCACATAATATTTTTTTTTTTTTTTTTTTTTTGATAAGAGGTTAAAATTTTAAATAATTTTTTCATCAATTTCAACTTTTTTGAAATAAAAATTGCAAAATTTAAAATTTTCTTAAAAGAATTAAAAAAAGCTTAGAAAGAAGGCATACATGTAATGTGTTTAAAATATTCGTGAATTATCAAAAAAGACAGAGATGCTTTATATACTTCGACCATATAAATGTAACAAGAAAAAAAAAACAGCTGCTTACTTCATATCACCTTTTATGAATTCGCCATGGCGAAGACGTCTTTACACTGGTTCGTCTCTTGGCTAAATTTGTATGAGTTGATTTATTTTTGGCCAAAATAAATAGTTATGCCTCAATTAACTGCTAATAATTAAATACAACCGAGAGAAATGCTTCAGTGCTCGGTCGGCTAACTGCGATAATATAGAAATAAAATTATCAATTCTACAGTCTCAAAATTTGTACGGTGCCTGAAACTTTGCTCACCGACTTCTTAAACTTGATAGTTTCTCTAGATTATAGGCGTTATTTTTGTATGATTAATACATACAAAATGTATCATCGTCTTCTTCTATTTTTTTTTTTTTTTTATTTATTTCCTTTCACTCTTCTATCTTTATTGCTGTCCTTCTTCACTTCCTTTTATACAGGTATCACAAAGAAATAACATTAGAGGACTTAAGTAAGCCCAAAGTGTACGCTACGTATTGTGAAAGGCTTGTAATATCAAGTTAAAGAGCTTAAAAACAAACAAAAATAAAGAAAAGAAAAAAAATGTAACAACCAACATTTATATTGAACTTAAAAACCTAAATAAAAAAAATCATTTTGCAGCCAACTTCACTACATTACGAGCTGTAAAAATTAAATTTTCCAAACACTCAGCATTGCTGTCCCGTAACTTCGATTTGTTTTATATAGTTTTTGAATAAGCGTGATAATTTTTAACAAATAAAAACGCTTGCGCTGCTAATTTAGGTTTCGCTAACAGTTTCAGTATATTATTTAAGCGCCTCTGGTGCTGAGTAGGAGTATTAGCTGTTGAAGCGTCGTTGTTAAACATTTAACTTAGTCGAAAATTTCGAGTTGATGTGCTATGTACACAGTAGAAAAATTCATATTGCTAGGAGCTTTGTGTCAAGCCTTGGCTTCCATAATAAAGTAGGTAACCCGCTAACCGATTTAGCTATTGTGTACTATTAAATGCAGCAGTATTAAGCTTTGTCACGAGCGTTGCTACCTTTCTTTCTTTTCGTAATAAATAAGACTCTAATTTCCTTCTTTTTTTGCTTATTTTTGCTCTTCCTAATTTCGAGCAACTCAAATTTTATTGCAATTAATTTTTTTCAAAATAAAAAATTTATTAAAAATGTGTTTTTTTGCAAAAATATTAATTAATTAAAATTTTTTCTTCAATATTTATGATTTTTTAATTAATTTTTTTTTTATAAATCTGAAATTAATATTTTAGCCTCGAGCCTGAAAAAATAAATTTTTGGAATTCAAATAGCAAAAACACGAAGAAGAAAAGTATTTCTAATATTAAATATCTTGCGCTTTAGTGAAAGCTCTCTAAAATTTTTGTTCTACGGAATTTTTCTTATTTACTTTTTTATTAAATTATTTACTTTTTTATACTTGACTAGAATAGTTGTTTACATTTATTTAAACACAGAACTTTACTTTGCTGACTAATTATTTATTTTTAGTTTCCTATGAAAATGAGTCTGAGAGATTTTATTTTGTTAGAGATCAAAAAAGTTATTTTTTTTTTGAATTAATCAAAACGATTAATTTATTAATTTAATCAGGTTTTTTTATTTTTATTAAGAGCCATTATCTATTAATAAGATAAGATTTTGATATCGATATTAAAAATATATTATTGCAGAAAAATTGTGAATTTAAATATTCAACAATAAATTTGAGGGAGAGTATACAGTTTAAATTCCACTTTTTAATAGACTTACCAAATAAATGTTTTTTTTGTCTTAACTTAAAATATACAATTTTTGAATAATTAATATGAAATTAATGTTTATGTAAAATTTTAATTAAATAAGGACTTATAAATAGATTTCATATGTTATGATACCAATATATTTAAGGTCTAATCAAAAGTTAATTAGAATTTGATAAGACCCAAAATGAAATTCTAACTACCACTATTGGTTATTTGCTCAGCTTGCACAGGGCTGTAAAGAGAATTTTACTAAAAATTTTTTTTAATAAAAAGAGCAACACATATATAAAATATTTATTATTATTTTAAAACAAAAATACTACACGTGTTTCTTAATCAAAAAAAATTTTTCGTTAAAAAAAATAAGCCTTTAAAGAGAATTTTAATTTTTCCAACAGTCTAAAGAAATTGTTTTTGAAATAAATTAATTAGAGCTGTTATGTTTAAAAGTGATATAAGTCTAGTAATTAAAAACTTAATTAACAGTTCATTAATATATTATTTTTACAATAATAAGAAATAATCACTTAAGTCTACTCAAGTAAAAATTGACTTGTTGTCGTAATTAACTCAATAATTGTATTATTGTGTTTTAGGGATGGTGAAGCGATGTATTACAAAATTAACGATGTGACAATGAACAGAATAACGTTTACTAGAGTCAACATAATTTTATAAGAAAAATTTTTAAGGTTAATAAAGTTGTAGTTCTTAAAAATAAGCGAATTTTCTATATTGACTTAATTATTGCCTAAATTAATCAATACTAACAAATTCTTGGCAAACAAGGAAAATTCTTAAAAAATATATTTCATTTAAAATGTAGTTATAGTTTAATTAAAAATCCATAAAAAATTAACAGGACTTTCAAGTCAGCATTATAGAAATTTTTCATACAACTATTTTCATAAATTTTATTTTAAAGTGTACCTCAAATTTTTGAATAAGAGTATTAGAGTTTGGGATGTATGAAGCTAATAAAATTTATTTTACACTTGGTAAGAGCATAAATGTACAAAAAAAATTACGTAAATAGTTCCGAATCACCTGTTATATTGCATTTGCTGTGTGGTTGCTGTTTATATTTGTCTCTGTGTGTGTGTATGTTTATAACAAAATCAAAATTCAAAATCAATGAAGGTCACTAATCAAAAATACAAATAAAAACAAAAACCAAAAACTACAAAATAAATTTTCAATAAATTGCATTTAAAGTCAATGTCAATGTTGGCGTGAACAGACTTACAGAAAAAAATAAATAAATTAAACAAGAATTTTGTTTATGTAAAAAAAAAAAAATGTGACAAAATAACACTTGATATTTGGAAGCCATTTATTTTCAATTTACTTTAAAATACTTGCTTGTATTTTTGCTTAAATTAATAACTGTAAATGTGAAAGGGGTTAATGTTCTCCTAATTTAAGAACTATTAAATGAAATTCATATTTTAATATTCTTAATGCTTTGTCGGCAAAGAACTTTCTTCGTTTTTTTTAATAGAAAATCAATCGTCAAAGGCTTGAGATAAAAAATATTTAAATTTCCTTTATTAAATATGCCTTGACTGCAGTTGGATCAAGGCGTATTAAATAAAATGATAGCATTGGCGGATCAACATTTACAAACATAATATAAAAAAAAGATTTCTTAAAAAATTTTTTAAATTTTAACTGCGGTGTCTGTAATCGTCCAGAATTTTGTATTAAAAATTAGGTGCACTCAAAATATTATGTAGGTAAATACAAAACAAAATCATTTTTAGGAACAGAAAAGCTTTAACATATAAAATTTTAAGAATTTTGTAGCCGAGCTGATTTTGTTTGGAAAACAGCACTATAAAAAATTTAGTTGAACTGTAATGTTTGAAAGTACACATAAAAAACAACTTCGGTTGTGAGAACTAAATTTGTTTCCAATCAAAAATTTAGTTGTGATAATCAAAATTTTTAGTTGTAACAACTAGAATTCAATACTACAGTTCAAAATTTAATTGTCTCAAATATATGTCAAGCTGTCAGACCGATTTTCTATTGTTGCCACCAAAAAAAAATCTACTATCTCAACTGAATTTTTGATTGGCAACAAATTTAGTTCTCACAATCGAAATTATATTCTCAGTGTAGTAAAAGTCCATTTAAAAAAGTAATGAGCAAGCGGTAATTTTATTAAGATAAGGCCACCATCTAACTAGAATTACTGCTGGCTCTTTTTTACAAAAAGTGGACTTATACCACTTTCAAATAAGATAGCTCATTTTTAAATATTTGTTGTTTTAATCTTGGGTCGATCAGCAATTCAAAAAAAAAACCGTTGACTACAAAGTTTGCATTCAGTTTCTAAGATGCAAACGTTCAACTCATGACAGAATTATTATGTACTTCGATTTGCATTGAACAATTTTAGAAAAGAATTTTCAATTCTAAATAAAACTTAACAATTTTTAAAGGGAAATTTTTACCAAAACACTAAAATTTCAATCGTTTTTATTCGATATATAACATCTTCCATACAAATGTAAATTTCGTTTAGATTTTCTCGTTTTTTCTATGATATCTTTCTAAATTTGTTTACCCAGAGAAGTGTAAATGTACTTTGAATTTCCTACTTTTTTAGCTGATTTATTTGACATATGTTAAAGAGTTGTTTTTAAAATTAAATGCTAGTTGTAGTGAAGACTTTACCTAGTTTTCTTCTAATACGATTCAAATCATCTAACAGGTCGGCTGATTTCTTTAATTTTTTTTTAAGTAAACTTTCTTAAATATTTTTTAATATATAATTTCAATCGTTGTAGGTAAAATGTTTTCCATAATTTTAATGTGCAGATCGAAATAATATTATCCAAAAGTATTCTGTATTTTTCATAAAAAGTTTAAAATTTCGATCGATAAATGTGCTGACGCTCTAACACAAGTCTTGAAAATTTTTAATTAAAACACAAAATTTTTGAGCTAGTTTTAGTGATTGACAGGCATAGAGAAACAGCACGTTTGGGGCAAGGTAGTTATGTTAGCATTAAAAATTAAAATTGAAACTCCTCTTCAAGTCTAAAAAAAAATATTGCATTAAACCAAATTTTAATAGACATCGTAACAGTTTGTAAGTAAATACATTAAACCTAAAAGAAGTCAAAAGATGTGTCACAAAAAGCTGCTATAAATAAGCTTTTAGAGCATTTTATTTTGTAAAAGTAAGCGATTTGAAATTTCAGTGTTTTATAGAACAGCCGCTATGGAAGTGAATTAAAGAATTCATTAGCACTTGGTTGTAAATTAAAAACTAAATGGAAAATTGTGTGTGTTTTTAAAATTCTTTTTTAGTTTTTTTTTTCTACTACCGATCGATTTTGTTTAATAGTATTTTATTAAAAAAATTTTAACAAGTCTACTAATTTATGAAATTTATAAGGAAAAACTTGAATTGAAATTTCTTTTTTAACCACCCTCTTAATTGCACCATCACCTTGCAAATAATAAATTAATTTCTTAAACAGGATAAACGATCAAGCTGTTTCATAAAAGAAATTATTTTCTCACTTAAGTATTTCTTAAATGACTTTTAAAAACACTTTAAATTACATTTTAGCTGATCTTTTTTATGATAATTACTGACCTTTGTCAATAATTATAATTTGTTAAGAACACAGACAAAATGACAAAAAATAAAAGAAAACAAAACTTGAAATCCGCTTGTCAGTTTAAAAACGTTTCTGGTTTAAGATAAATTAAATAATTAATTAATTTTTATTTGTATATTAAATAAAATAAACTAATTGAATAAACTTACTTGCAGTTTTTGATGAATGAGAGGTAAATAATTTCATAATTAATATTTGTTTTTGTCACAAAACTTTTTTTATAATAAGCAAAATATTTACAAAATACAGCTTCAAAATTTCTAAACTTTTATTAAAATATTTTTAAAAAAATTTTATTTTTGTTTTTATAACTCGTTTTAAACTTTTATAATATTTTTTGTTTTTGTTAGATTTTGTTTTTTTTTTCAAAAAATTATTATCTTAATTTCATTTCAAAAAATTATTTTAATTTTTTATAGAAATTGTTTTATTTAGTCCACTTCTAAGCCGTCTGGCACAGTTGAATTCAATGTTCATCTCATGACTACTGCATAACCCTTTTATATAGACTTTTTCTTAAAACCCCATAACAGAGAAAAAAACTGTGTCTTGATAGTCAGTGTAGTGTTTATTAACCGGTATATCTATTTTAGCAGAGATTTTATTTCATTTCTGTGTTTAGTTTAAAAAAATTTTCATGATTTCGGCAAAAAAGCCACAGTCAAAAACTTAAAAACAAAAAAAAATCTAAAAACACACGAAAAACTAAAGACTGAAAAAAGCTACAGCAGCAGCAGGCCAAGCAACTCAATAACAATTCTTGGTGCGTTGGTTCAAAGAAACTTAGTTTATTTACGAGTTAAGTAGTTGTTAAACACAGTATGAAATTGAAAAGCAAAAGCAAAGGCAAAAGCAAGCATACAAAAAAAAAGAGAAAAAGCTTATTCTTGACCAGCAGTTAACTGCTAAACATAAAAAAAAATACATATAAAACATCTTACCAGCTGGACGAATAGATATATTCGTTTGTATCTTTGAGCACTAAAAGCTTTTTTTTTTTGTTAAGTTGTGTGTTTGCAAGAGTTAGCATATAAGCTGAAATCAGTTAGACAAATTTAGTCTAACTTGCAAATGATATTATAGACACCCAAGCACACACACATGCGCACAGGCACTCACACTTGTTTAAGTTTGACTTTTTGAAGCAAAATTTTAAGGGTCGCTGGACAAGGGCAATTACTTTTCAGCCACAGTGATAATTATTTTAAGCACAAAAATAAAAAATTTTAAATAATCTAAAAAGAAAAAGAAAGACCCTGGAAACTTAATTTTGCCTGGGTATGTACTAAAGGGCTGCACAAGCATACTTAAAAGCCACACATCACTACAAACATGTGTAATATTTTATAATAAAAAAATGATTGTAAGCCATTTCAAGTATGCTTGTGCAGCCCTTTAGTATGTACATACAATTTTTACGTAAGTACGTTGAGACTCAACCTTAGTCATTAGTTAAACCACGATCGTCGATACCGATTTTATTTGTTATAAAAAAGGGTGTGTTTCTTAAAGTCAGTTAATTCAAGATTAAAATGAAATATAAAAAAAATTATGTTATTTATAAAGATTACACAAGCCTACAATGATTTTGCTGAAACCAAAACTAAAACTGATTTCTAGTGTACTCGATAGCCTGATCAGCGTTGCCATGTAAGCTTTTCTTAGGCTAGAGTTAGACTTTTTTCTCGCATTTAGCTTTGAAGTTTATGATTTTGTCTCTAGTTCTTTTCTTAGCCTTTTTTCATTTACAAAATAGCCTCAAATAGCCTTTTTTCCCAATTTTTTTGATCATTTTTTCAAAAAAAAGTGGGTACTTTACAAAGTTTTGAACTTATCACTAGCGATAAAGGTTATTTAACATAATGGCACGCCCACTTTTGTGTTTAGTTTTCAGTCATTCAATGATTAAAATTCTATTTTCTAATGGTTTGGAAAAAATATGATAATCGCTCTTTTTTACTCCTAGCATGTCCACTCATAAATAAAGTAAACTGCCACATGAAACCGGGCAATTTTTATATATTATATAAATCTATCAAGGATAGCTAACAATTAAAACATGTTTAGAAATTCTTTGATTAGCTAAATAAGTTTAAGTGAAATTTTTCGAAACTTACACATTTCGGGGAGCGCTACTTACAAGGATCGCCATGCTACTTGTGTTCGTGAAAAGTAAAGGGTCCGCCATCTAACGTTTTTTTTCAACTAGTGCTTATTTCGTGAATGCTGATACTCAGCTCAAGTCTGATTTGACAGATATTAGTTTTATCCTTCCGCTGAAAGAATATGGTTGTGTTTTTGCTCCGCTAAGTGGGCCTGCGATTGACTTACAGAAGATGCCGATTTTGCCAAAAAAAATCATCTTTTCAGATGAAGCTAATTTTGATCTTGGCGGGTATGTAAACAAGCAAAATTGTAACATTTGGGGCACAGAAAACCCGCACGCATACATTGAAGCCGACGCACCCAAAACGAGTCACTGTTTGGTGCGGATTTTGGTCCAGAGGCATAATTGGGCCATTTTTCTTCGAAAGGCCCAAGGAGTGGCCGTTAGTCAATGGCGATCATTATCGGGCCAAGTTGAACGAATTTTTGTTTACAAAAATTGAAGAAGAGGATATTGGCAACATTTTGTTTCAACAAGACGGCGCTACGTGCCACACAGCCGAAGCTACACTCGATGTTTTTATAGCATTTTCAAAAAAAAAAAGCTATCTGGCGGACCCTGTAGCATGAAATCTTCTTCTCTTACTATTTTTCCACTACAATTCTGTTTAGCTCTTTGCTGGCTAATTCTTTGTCATCTTTCTATCACTATCTTTCTTCCTTTTATACAGGGACAAAGGGACGAAATCAGAAGATCCAAGTGAGCTGCTTTCTGCTTTTTTTATTAGCACAGCTTAAGCACCCTATGCAGGCAATAACTACAGCAGATTATGTTAGCAGTAGACTCGTTTATCTTTGATTAAAAAATAAATATATTTTTTTTTCAGATCTATCAAGAAGCTTTGAGTGTGATTTAAAAATTCTTATCACTTTAAAAATAAATTTTCTTAGCTTCCTAAGTATTTTATAAAATAAAAAGTGGAATAAAATGTATTTTCATTCATCTCAGAAATGTTGAAATGTATGTTTTTATATAACATTATTACAAGCATAAATAAATTAAAAACAAAAACAAAATTATATTTGAAATCGCAATAATAGAATACTTTAAGCCCGATCAGTAAGCAAACTGATTATATAATTTTTCATAGGTTATGCCTAATAAGGGCTTATTAAACAAATCCAAAAGAAACTTTGCCTAATAAACCCTTTTAAACAAAAATGTTTTGGGAGTAAGGGTTTTATGTTGAATTTCTAGCTCATCACTTACTTTTTTTGTTGGCATGGTCATCGCAATATATGTAAACATGGTATAAACTTGGTTAGTTTACATGACCATCAATTAAAATCTTAAGATTCAATTTTGAACGCCACAAAATGCATCGCATGATTAGTGAACTTTTAACTTATGGCTTCTCAAACATAAACTTTTATATTATTTTAACTATCATTTTTGGCAAATCTCTGGCTCATAAAGCTTAATTTGCTATAAATTTAAAATTATTTCCTTAATTTATAAAGAAACCTAAACCTTTTTTATGTTCTAACCTCTTAAATTAAAAATAAAAATGTCATTAACATGCAAAAGCAGTAGCATAAAATATTATTTAACTTTTGACATTAAAGACAGACAATTATTTTGAAGAGCTGAGTTAATTCTATTTAATAATTTGTTGTTAAAAAAAAGTAAAATGTGTTAAAGCGCTTTTAATATCAATGTTAAATAGTATGAAGTAATAACTTAATTCATAACAATTAAAAACTAGAAAATGTGCGAATAAAACAAAAATTAACTGCCGCAAATTTTAAAAGTACAAATTGATTCTTAAAACAAATTTTTCAATTTAAAAGATTTTTTTTGTCAAATAATTGTAAGTAAAATATTAGTTACAAAATTTAAAATTTTTTTTAAAAATTTAAATTTTTAAATTAAAAAAAAAATGCAACAACCGACAACATAAATTCAATTTTCATCCAATGCAATGTAGTGAAATGGTATTTTTCTACTTTTTAATTATCAAGGAAGTTCATGTTGTTCTTTTAGGTTAATTTAAAATTGAAAACTCAATGGGCCATAATCATAGTCACACTAAAGTCGGTATCTTTATAAAAATGATTTTAAATTTATAAAATTCTAATGTCAGCTCATCATCTATATATTTTTTGTTTGTACATAATTAATTTTTTTTGATAATTATATACACGCAAAGAAAAAAGATGGTTGAATATGGTCACTGCAAACATAGTTTGTTCTTCACAGAAATATTTTTATTAATTTGGAGCAGCTAAACATTATTATGATCACGATAAACATGTTTTTATAATAGTTATACTATTTTTACCGTCGTAGATCAACCATATCATTTGCTTCCGCCGTTTTGCAATAGATACAGAATTGAAGGCATTACTTGATATCAAACGCAACAAGAATTTTCAGGATCATTGGGAGTGACGCAACAAGCCATTTCAAAACGCCTGAAAGACATGGGAATGAATCATAAGCAAGGAAATTGGGTGCCGTACGAGTTGAAGCCGATAGATGTTGAACGGCATTTGTTTGCTTGTGAACAGCTAATTGCAAGGCAAAGACGAAAGGGATTTCTGCATCGCATTGTGACTATGGACGAAAAATGGGTTCATTACGATAATCCCCAGAGCAGAAAATCATGGAGATATCCCGGCCATGCTTCCACGTCGACGGCCAAACCGAATATTCACGGTTCCAAGGTTATGCTCTGTATTTGGAGGGACCAACTCGGCGTATTGTATTATGAGTTGTTAAAACTTACCGAAACAATCACAGGCGTTTGAGCCGAGCATTGAAAGACAAACGGCCGCAATACAACGAGAGACATGATAAAGTGATTTTACAGCATGACAATGCTCGACCCCATGTTGCGAAAGTGGTCAAGACATTCTTGGAATCATTGAAATGGGAAGTCCTACTCCACCTGCTGTATTCTCGAGACGTTGTTCCCTCGGACTATCACTTGCTTCGATCAATGGCACACGGCCTAGCTGACCAGCACTTCTCGTCTTATAAAGAAGTAAAAAATTGGATCGATTCGTGACCAGTTTTTTCAACGCGAATTATTAAACTCGTTTATTTTCGGTTTAAAAAAATTTAATTATTTCAAGACACTAATATGTATCTTGAAATGTTCTTTATTGAGTTTACTTATGAACTAACTGGCAAAAGTATTTACACATCTATTTATACTTTTGCTCTTGTAAATATTAGGGTGATAACTAAAAATAGAGTTTGACCTTCGAACGATCGTCTTATTATATTAACTAGTTTCTTATCAATAATGTTATTAAGAAACACACATATTTGTTTCGTGTTTTGTTTAATACAATATTTCTTAGTCTTTAAAAATTTGGTTACTTATAATATTTTACAAATGATTTATGACTTAACCTTTGATCTTTTCCTTATCAGTCTACTGGCTTGTAATACTTTATATTAATATGATTAAACATGTTTTCATGCTTAAGAAATATTTCATCTAAGTATGTGAGCGTCGTTAACTCTCCCCCTGCTTAAACGAGAGCGTCCCGATCTCTAATTTTTCCTACCTGCTGTTGAAAATAAATTTTAAAGTATTCTTCTGCTCGTCGGCGTCTGTACAATAATATGTATTTATATATTTTCAGTCCAGTAATGACTATACTACTTATTGTTATGATAAATATGAATGTATAAAAACCTGTTCTTATAGGGTGTTCCTCATATGGTATGATTAGTTTCTTTAATGAGTCAATGTTATCAAATGCGTTCTGGCGGTTCGAGTTTAGAATTTTTTCAATTTCAAAATCTTCATTATGCTTCATGTGTATTGCTTCAATTATTTTGTCATGAATGTTTCTGTAAGTCTTGTTGTCTATTGTAACTTGGTCGGTGTATGTGACTAAAGTTATGCCAGTGGTGGTAGTGTTGTTGATTGTATGGTTACCGTCTAATAATATAAATCCTTCATCTATTTCTAATAGTTCGTCGTTGTATTCTTGTATTACTGTGCACTTACTGTTCCTATTATTCAACAATGGCAATATACATGTGTCTGTTTCATTATTTACCTGGCAAATGTTTATTCCTAAAAAATTCTTGCACTTTCTCACTCTGACGTAGTCCCTATTACACTGGGCAATTTGGTTATCTGTTTGTATTTTCCCGTGTCTAAAGCTTATAGGCGTGATTTTGAAAAGTTTACATTTATTATTTAGGATGGGGTATTTATAGATAGCTACAAATAAGTCTCCTGTCCCCGCTATGTGTATGTCAGCGTATTCAAAAACATTTATTATCGGTACTGATACTAATTCGTGTTCCATAATTTCTTTTATGTCGTCTAAATTTAAAGATTCAGTCAAATATTCATTATTCTTTGCAGCGTTTATTGTTCTTACAAGTAGTAAAAGTTGGTCATGCACTTGCTCTATGATGAAGTGATTCTCCAGCGAGTTTCCTTGTAGTAAATCAATTAGTTTCTCAAACCTTGAATTAACTAGGCGTTGTTTTTCGTTGTTGTTTATTAAAGTATTTATTGCTGCCTCCATTTTAATGAAGTCGTCATGGTCCGGGATTCCAGTAATAAATTTTAAAGCTGACCCTAAGAAGTTTAGGGATCTTGTATGACGTTTATGTTCATTTAGTTGATTTGCCAATGCTTCAATTTTCCTAATCCAAACCATTTCCTGGGGAGTGGCCTTGTATTTTTCCGTAAAGATTCGATTATATGGTGATATTATTTTTGTTATGTT
This sequence comes from Thelaira solivaga, assembly GCA_947397855.1. Classification (NCBI taxonomy): domain Eukaryota; kingdom Metazoa; phylum Arthropoda; class Insecta; order Diptera; family Tachinidae; genus Thelaira; species Thelaira solivaga. The sequence goes on from OX377610.1 coordinate 27,423,777, forward strand.
GGTTACATGAAATAGAAATGAAAACTCGTTAAAAATGAGTACGTCATCTGTTCTGGTCATAACATATTTTAATCCGTTTAAGTTTTTAATTTCTGTGTCTCCTTTGATTTCTGGTATGGCCGCTGCGAGTAATATCAGGTAGATGATCATTATGGTCAATAGTATAATTTTTGATATTATCTTTATGCACAATCTTCCCCCTTGTGGTTAAGACAGTGTCCTCACGGTCTTCTTTCACTATATATTTAATATATCTAGTGTCTTTTTTCTTCCTTACTCCTTTAATTTTAACTAGTATTTGCTCATTTGGTGAAAAGGTTCGATGCTTGGTGTTTTGGTTCAGTCTTTCGAGTGTTCTTTCCGATGCTTTTTTTAGTTTTTCATATATATCACTTTTGTCGTATTTTATTTTGTTGAATAAAATGTCAACTGGTTTTTGTCCTGTTACCGTGTGTATAGTGTTATTTAGTTCTCTTGTTGTTTTATATATTTCTTCAGCTATTGTTGTTTCGTTCTGTATTTTGAATATTCGTACTAACTCAGAGATTGTGCTGTGTGCGCGTTCCACTTGTCCGTTCGATGTCGATCTATAGACTGGAGTCTCTATCTTTTTGATACCGTATTTTATACACATCATGTTTACTGCTGGTGTGTTTAGGCATCTTTCATTATCAGTCATCAATCGTGTGCAGTCCGGAAAGTTATTTGTGAGAATCTCTTCAATTTTCTCGGACATGCGTTCTCTTGAATCGATTTCTCTCAGAGTAATATATTTTGAAAATTTATCAATAGCGACTACAAATGTTTTGTTGTCATTGAAATATATGTCCATGTGTATATATCGGCCTGGTTCTGTCGGTATGTCGGAATCTCCTAATGGTTCTTTTGTGGGATTTCTTTCGTATTTACCATATAGACAAGGTGTACACTTTTTGTTGAATGCTTTACAGTGTTGCTTTATTTCTGGCCAATAGTGATTTCCAAGTATTTCCTGTATATTGTTTTTATAGCCTCTATGTGCTCTATTATGTATCTCTTCAACTATTTCAATTTGCTTCTCTTTTTCTCGAACGTCAGTTAGTTTTGTTGGTGTGTATACGAAGTTTGTTGTGTTGAAAGCGTTCTTTATAATGGGGCTGAATGCGTAAATATTTTCTCTGGTAGTATGTAATGCAATCGTTTTGTTTGGCTGCAATATCTTTTTCAATTCCGTGATCAAATTTTGTTCGTTCGTAAAGTTTATCGTATGTCTAACTCTGTTTGAAAATATGGTACGAGTTCGTGTTTCATTTATTCTTTCATTTGGTACAAGTTCAATTTGAATGGCATATGCATTAAAAGGTCGTTTCACTTGTTGGATAATTTCTGTGTAAGAGCTTTCGGCTGAATGAGCTGTATCAATGGATGATGTATTTATACATTGTCTTGACAAGGCGTCAGCTACTACATTTTGGTGTCCAGGTTTATATATTAATTTTGCTCCAAAGTCTTCAATAATAGCCTTCCATCGTTTTAATTTTGGGTTGGGGTTTTTTTCGGATATGGCATGTGTTAGAGATTGGTGATCAGTATAAATAGTAAGGTCTGTTGTACCATAAATATAGTTTCTTAGTTTTTGTAACGCCCAAATAATGGCTAATAATTCTTTTTCGTTCGTGGAGTAATTTTCCTCCGTTTTGCTAAGTGTTCTACTAAGGAAAAATATTGGTTTTTTCATTTGACTGAGCACTGCTCCAATAGCTATGTTAGATGCGTCTGTAGTCAGTTCAAAAGGTTTTTCATAATTTGGTTGGAAGAGTTCAACCTGTTCTTTTAAACTACTCTTCAATTTGTTAAATGCCTGTATTGCGGCGTCATCTAAATCTACTCTTGTTTTAGCACTTTTGTTCTTTCCTATTTGTCCGTTATCTCCTCGTAAGTGAATTGTTAGGGGCTTGGCTATGCTAGCATATCCCTGTACGAATTTCCTGTAGTATCCTGTCATACCCAGGAATCCTCTCAAATCCTTTAGTGTTTGGGGAAGGGGATATTTGTCAATTACCTCTACCTTCTCTGGATTAGTCCCTATTTTATTGTGTTTAATTATATGACCCAAGTATTCGACTTCAGTTTGGAAAAATTTGGACTTTTCATCAGATACTTTTAACGTTGCTTTATTCAATGCATCAAATATGGTATTGATGTGTTCCATATGTTCTTCTGGTGTTGAAGAATAGATAAGTACGTCATCAATGTAAACATATGCGAATTTTCCGATATATTCCCTCAGGATGTCATCGACACATCTTTGAAATATAGATGGTGCATTTTTCAACCCGAATGGCATACGTATAAATTCGTATTTTCCACCGTTTACGCAAAAAGCAGTTTTTTCCCTATCTACTTCTCTTATTTTAACTTGATGAAAGCCTGATTCCAAGTCTAATGTTGTGAAATATTTTGCCTTTCCCAAATTTTGTATCGTCATGTTTACGTCGGGAATAATATATCTGTCAGTGATGGTGTGGGAGTTCAATTTTTGGTAGTCTATCACCATTCTTCTCTTAGGTCGACCGTCTTCATCTAAGCCTTTTTTTGGTACAGTCCATATTGGGGAATTATATGGGCTATTACTCCTTTGAATGATACCGTCATTTAAAAGTTTTTCTATTTCCCTATTTACGAAGTCGTTATCTGCTATGGGATATGGGTACTGCTTCGTCCAAATGGGTTCGTCTGTTTTTGTTCTTATTGTGGCTTCTATAGTTGTTGTGAATGGTAATGGTCCTATGCCATTGTTTTCTTTCATCAATTTGTCGATTCTATTTCTATACTTATCATTTCCTATGGTGTAATTTATGTTACTACTTTCAGTTTTCTCATTTTCTACAGTGAACGTCATATTTTGTAAGTTTATTATAGCTTTTAATGCAATTATTCCTTGTAATCCTAATATTAAATCATATTCTTTTATATCATCTAATTCAAAAAAATCTATATCCTTACCTAGAAATTTGATTCTTTGCTTAGTATGTACTATTGAAGTTCCATGCATTGAAATAACCTCCATAGGTTTTATTTTTTCAACTGTATTGAATTTCAAGGACTTTCTTACATAATTATGGGTTGCTCCGGTATCTAATAAGACATTGTATGTTTTTTCATTATCGCTCATTTTTATATGGGGCAACCCGTTTATTAGTTTAAAGACTTAACAACTACCTTATTGATAGTACCTGTTTCTACGATAGTACTGCTGCTATCGTCTTCTTTGGTGATGATATTATTGTTCCTCATTTGTTTGTTATTTTGGTAATTTCCACTCGGCTCTCTTTCTCTTTTCCATGATGGGTTATAATGCTGATTGAAGGGGCTGAAACATGTTGGTTGCCGATACATTGTATTTCCAGAGCTGGTGTCCATTGGTTCCGGTTGTGGTTGATGGTTGTTGTACCTTGATTGATATTGTCTTAATTGAAAGGTGTTGTGAGGCTGTCTCTGTCTGAATTCTGCCCGTGGTTGATTTCGTTGTATCCCGTCCATATACCTTGAGGGATATTTTTGATGATTATGATGGTAGTGGTGATTCTGGTGTCGAGGTTGTTGTTGTTCAGTTCCAAATGGTTTTTTAAATCTTTCCTCATGAGACAATCTTAAATTTTGGTGTCGGTTGTCATGTTCTATCGTTCTCGCTATTGTATATGCATGCTCCAGGTCATGAGGTGCGTTTCCGTATAGGGTTGACTGGATAAAGGAGTTATTTACTCCAGCTATGAAGACTCGAACTGAATCTTCTTCCGCCTGCGTTATCATGGCTTGGGTTACCTCTTCTATATGGCCTGACATTGATATTTTTGAGATTATAAGGTTCAAGCATTTGTTAATCTCATCGTGGAATTCTGTCAATGTTTTTCTTCCTTGGTTGCATCTCTTCATCTCGTCCTGCAGTACATATAGTGGTCGAGTATCCGCATATGCTTTATCGAGTCTGTCACGGATGGCATAAAAGTTAAATATTGTGCCGTGATTGGCTAATAATTGTGCTGCACTTCCATGTATTTTTGTCTTTATTATCTGTAGCGCTTGGGCATAAATTGGCTGATCGCTGAGGTTGGATATGCTCTCCATCATCCTCGTTGCGTCCTCTCTCCATATTCTATAGTTATTTATGTTACCATCGAAAATAGGTAACGATTTAAAAACATCTAGTTTCACCTGATTTTCATTCGTGATTCTGGGTTCTATTACAACCCTTTGGTTTTCTGGGATAACATCTATAAGCTGGACTTGTCTAAGTTGATCCTCCAAATTTTTGACTTGCCTTTGGTGCTCCGTTCGCATATTCTCAATGGTGGCTTGCATGGTTGCCATTTGCTGCACTAGCACATTGACATCGAAGTTCTGTGCCATTGTTGATGTAGGGATTTCTTCGGTAATTTCTTCTAAGGGCCTATTGATGTCGAAAACGTTCCTTCTCTTACTTGCGAACATCCGCTGTATGATGACTTTTTCTCTTTTTTATTTATGAAGAATTTTTATTTTAGATTGGCAATGTTTTTTCTTCGTTTATAGATTTTCAACTTTATTATGAATAATTTTTATATAAACACTTTCTCCTCTCATGAAGATTTTTCATTTATTCTTTTTATGAAGATTTTCACTTATTCTTCCTATGAAGAAGTTTTTATAAACAATTCTCCTCTTATGAAGATTTTCACTTATTCTTCCTTATGAAGAATGTTAATTTAATTCCTTGTTGCGACAAGGATTCCGATGGTCCGCTCTTCAAAGGATAATTTTATTATCCTCCTGGCAGGATCGCCAATTATTAAACTCGTTTATTTTCGGTTTAAAAAAATTTAATTATTTCAAGACACTAATATGTATCTTGAAATGTTCTTTATTGAGTTTACTTATGAACTAACTGGCAAAAGTATTTACACATCTATTTATACTTTTGCTCTTGTAAATATTAGGGTGATAACTAAAAATAGAGTTTGACCTTCGAACGATCGTCTTATTATATTAACTAGTTTCTTATCAATAATGTTATTAAGAAACACACATATTTGTTTCGTGTTTTGTTTAATACAATATTTCTTAGTCTTTAAAAATTTGGTTACTTATAATATTTTACAAATGATTTATGACTTAACCTTTGATCTTTTCCTTATCAGTCTACTGGCTTGTAATACTTTATATTAATATGATTAAACATGTTTTCATGCTTAAGAAATATTTCATCTAAGTATGTGAGCGTCGTTAACTCGCGGGATTCGTATGCTGTCCGAAAGACGGGAGAAAGTAGTTACCAGCGATGGACAATACTTTGAATCAGAATTGTATAACCAGTTTATTACAATAAAGCCTCGAGTTTCGGAAAAAAAAACGGTGGAAGCAAACTTGTACACCTAATATTATTTTTAATAAAATTTTAACTGAAACCATAAATATGTTTATAGTAAACATAATAATGAGAAAATGTGGTTGATTGTAAATTGTTTTCTATTTTGTCTGTTCCGCAGCCATATAAATAAACTGAGTGTAAAACAAAAACTTAATCGTTCAAACTCAACTGAGCTTTGTGGCTGAAGTGGTTGAGTGGCGAGTTAATGCTTCTTAACTTAATATTCCAAAGTTCGAATCTTGGTAAAATTATAATAAATAAAATAAAAAAATAAATTCAAACTCACTGTATTATGTAATAAATATATACAAATTAATAGGAAAGAAAAAGTCAGTGAAATAAAAAAATTTATATTAAAATTTTTGTTAAAAATATTTATTTAAAATATGTATGTATTTAAAATAATAAAAAATTAAAAAAAAATTTTTTTTTGTCCTGACAGGGGGTTGAACCGCAACATCTGCAGTTAAGCTATTTTTAATATCTTTGATTTAAAAATATATATGGTTAGAAGCAATCATAAATCTAACCATACTATGTTTCCACCAGAATATGGTTGCCTCAACCATATTTTTATTTTATGTTTGTTTTTATACTATGAAATGTTTTTTATTTAGTGTAACTGGTCAATCTCACATTGTAATTGCCTAAAATTTATTTTCAAAAGCAAAACATTTCTATCTCTGTACATAAAAGCCAACAGACAGAAATAAAGTAGCATCTACTTAAAAAAATGACAAAATAACTGTAGGTTTAACAGAAAGCTTTTAGAAAAGCTTATCTCTGTAATTGTAAATGTATCAAGCATCATTGCCAGCATAATGATTTTATTTATAAAATTTTCTTGTTAACTACTTTAAAAGAGATGAAAAAAGGATGCCGTAAAATATTTTCAAATATTAAACTCTAAAAAGCTCGTCACTTACACTATTTTATTGTTCACCTATATTTCAGAATTTTGTACATCAAATTAAACAAAGAAAAAATTAATTTTTTTTTTTGTATCAGGTATGTGACACGATATTGTCACATTTTAGTCATTTAAGCAAATAATATTTATGTGAATAGTTTATATTATTAACGGGCCAAGTTCATATTTATATGAATTTAAATAGTCTCATGGCAATTCCATATTGAAATACTAAAAAAAAAAATATAAATTACTACAAGACACTGGATCGCTAAAAATCCCTTTTTCTTCATCGCCAGTATTTGTATAAAATATATAGTTTGCTGTTTTCAATTTTAATGTTAAACTTGACAATTTTTTTCTAATGGGCTTGCTAAGCTTCAGAAAAAATTTAATAAAATAATTTGGTTAATAATTCTATATTTTTTATTCTGTAAGATTCAATGGAAATGATATAAAAATTTTAAGTTTCTTAAGAGATAAAAAAATCTCTTAAGATTTATTATTGATTAATTTATATCATATTAGAAATTAATGCTAACAGTCATACCTAAATTTGTTCCGCAAGTTTTTTTTTTTTTTTTTTTTGTTCTTTAAAACATTCTCATGCCCATACAAAATGTATGGAGCAAATCAAAATAGCGCGCGCGACAACGCTGAGCAGCTTTAAAATTTAATTTGGACAGCTGTAAAACAGTTGTTTTTCTATTTTTGTTTTGCTATTGTTGATCAGTAATTACATTTTAGTTAGTTTTTTTAATCTAGCGTTTTTAACTCTATTTTTGTTTGTCTCTTTAGTGGGTTTTATTAAACAAGATGCTTAACACTACTTTAGAGAATGCGCACTGCAAGCGCTCTAACATAAATGCTGGGCGCTAAAAAACGCTACGCTTGCCGCTCCAATTTATTATAGGTTGGATGGACTGTAAGACTATATTTGTTCTACAAGTACTAACAAATTTGACCATCAACATTCACAGTCTAAGCAGAAAGCAAATCGGTAACGCCCAGATTGAAAATTAGTACACTACCCATCAATTTATAGGTCACTCTTTTAAGATATTTCTATATATACAATAAAATGTTTCTTAAGGCACTGCCAATGAAAATTTAAGAAGAAAAAAAATTTTTTCTACCCCCAGATCTCTGACTAGTAGCCATTAAAGGCCTGCACAAGCATACTTCAAAGCCACACATCATTGCAACGTGTAAATTATTTTATAATAAAATGTGCTTGCACCCCATTTCAAATATGCTTGTGTAGCTCTTCGCTATTCATACTCTAGTTTTTGAATTAGATCTTGACTAACTTTTAATGTTATAAATTGTAATGCAATTAAAATACTACATTGTGAAAGTCAAAAAATATAAATAGAACATAAATTAAATTCTCATTACAATATTCATAGATAAAAGAGCCAACTCATTACCTTTTGTCAAAATCATTAAAATATAAATAGAATTGGCAAAATAAGCAAATGTGTGGTCTTAAGTCGTAGTAAATAATTGTTATCAATTAATGAAAATCAATTAATTGGCGTGACAATTAAAAAAAAAACAATATTATCATTGGATTTATTGGAATTATATGATAAAATTGCTTAGTAAACATTTGGTGGGTTTTCTAAGGCACTTTTTTAAAAGAATGAAACGTTAAACATCATTTGTTATTTCCGTAATTAGATTACAGCACGGAACTCTACCCGTGTCTCTTTTCAAACAGCATAAAAGTAAGATTTTATTCAAGCCAGTTGAACATTAAGTGTTTTTTAAATAGAATTGATGTATTACGGTAAGGAGAAATTTCTCTGAACAAATTAACGCCTTTTTTATAATCTCTTACCACAAATCTATAAAAACTATAATAACTTGAAATTTACTAAAATCAAAATTGTTTTTCATTTATTTTAATTGGTCTTGTAATTTCATTTAATTTTAAATAAACCATCTCTGAAATCTCCAAGACAAATTTTATTTAATTCAGATTTTTTTTAATAAAATAAGTGGAGAGTTATTTGGGTTCTCTTATAAAAATCACATAGACAGAAGAAAAAACACTATTAGTAAATTCAAAAAATTCTACACAAAAAGTTTCCAGTCTAACTACCTATTTTATTTTATTATGACAGAAACTATCGTTCGTAGATAACTGAAACAGGCAATTAGAATTAGAAATAGAAAAAGGAGCGGGAACAGGTCCCTTGGTCACTGCATGCAACATACACCTATTGTGACACTACTTTCAAGTTACAAGTCCTCTCAGAGTCTAGTATTCATTACGAATTCAGAAGCTTCTTTATGTGATTTGTCTGCCATGTCCGACAGTTGTAGATAATTTTGTCCTAAGTAGTGAAAACGGGTTCAAATTAGTCCATTACAGTGACACAATTGGCTCTTCATCTTCTTTACACAACCAGCAGAGGTTATTTTAACTGATTCTCATATTCGTCAAGTGTTTCAATACTCTGCAATGTCCAGTCAATGCAAATTCCTGACCGGATCAAGCTAAGTTTTCTTCTCTTCCGAGATCAAAATGGCATTAATGTTTTCGCTACCCTGATACCTTCTGTTTCCACCCAGTATTGTTGCGATTCCCTTTCCAGCCACTCCCTAGAGCTGCAAGGCCCTAACAGAATGGCTCTGGGCCGCCCCTTTTCTTGCAAAAAGGACCTGGCACCCATTTCAAGTGTACCTTGTTATTATGTTATTAGATGCCAGGTAATTCATTTCATTATGATAATTTTCTATGAAAGTAAAATAAAGCTTGAAAATTTTAAATGAACTAATTCTTTTACATCTTTTATCTATTATCTAACTATTTGATGATAACAAAAATAATTATATACTTTCAGTTTGTATTTCCACAAAAAAAAAAAAACAATACTCAATCATCAGTGGCATTTATTTTTGCATTTAAGCTCTTTTAGGCCAGTTAGACTAAAATAAAATTCAATTTATTTTTCATTTAACGTAATCCTTCAACACCATCTAACTATGAGGGTGCTATTTAACGGCGTGACCATTAAGCTTGAAAATATAGATTTTATTAAAAAATATAAGAAATTTACTAGACTTGCAAAACAAAACTATAGATGAGTGTCATTTCGTTCCATTTCAGATTTTAAGGTTTAGCACCCACAAATGTAAAACCAGTAAAATTTTATAAATACATAATGATGCTGAGATGAAATTAAAAAAGTTTTTAATTAAAAAAAGAAACAACACAAGTGTCATGTTATATTGAACTTAATAAAAGTAGGTATATGTGAATGTACTATAATATTATTTACATATTGAAGCAAACAGCCTTAAATATACGAGGGAAAACTACATAATTTTGTTAAAAAGAAAATTACGTATGTCAAAGAAACCACAGATAAGCAAAATTTTGCTTTAAAAAATATATAAATATTTTTAAGGTGCCTTCAAATCTTAGAATAGTCAACAATGACAGTTTAAAAAGCGACTTATCATTTAGTATTAATTTTATAGACCAGCAAAAGTTCATTCTGATAAAAAAAAATTAAAGAGGAGGAAAGTGAGAGGTGTAGCTGCACAAGTATACTTGAAATGACTTATAATCATTTTTTATTATAAAATATTACACATGTTTGTAGTGATGTGTATGTTTATACATAGTATGTTTATACATAAATCCTTTTGTTTAGTTTTTTTTTCCTTTAACAATCAGTGTTATAGTGTCAAATTCTTTAAAAATATTATTATAATTGAGTTGTAATAATCAAAGCAATATACTGTAAAGGTAATTTAAAAGACGACACTGAATGCGACTCTATTGTTTTCCATAATAATGCTGTCCTGTTTATTGAATCTATAATAAATATTTTATTTGGAAGTATAAATTATTTCATGTAGCGAATGAATACTAGACACGTTTGTAAATATTTTCTTTTTCTTATTTCGTTTTATTTATTATAGATTGTGAAAAAATTTAAGTAGACTTTAAAGTAAACTTTATGAAAAAAACATATGAAGAATTTCAATAACGTTTACTTTAAAGTTTAATTTAATTTTTTTTTTTTTTTGTAATAATTTTTATTTGTAATTTAAAAGCTTAACAAAATATTAATCTTTATTTGGGCTTAATTCCAGAAATTATGTTGGTTTTTAAATTTATTCTTTTACTCATGATATTCTCATGAGTTATTTATTCAGTACACTGAAGGGAGTAATCTACTGAGGATTCAGAGTTGCGTCCGTCTGATGAAATGGTCCATATAGATATGCTATCCCCTCTAAATAACTCATACAAATATTATGAGTAAAAGAATAAATTTAAAAACCAATATAATTTCTGGAATTAAGCACAAATAAGGATTAATATTTTGTTTAATTTTTTTTTTCTTTGGAAAAGAAAATAAAAGTGTAAATAAAAGAAAATTTTACGAGTTTTTTTTTTTTTCATTTTATTTTATTTTTAATTTGTTCGTAATACAGAACAGGGAATTATACTTTTGCTTAAGTAAAGCACGATCAGCCTTATAGTTTAAGCAAACTGAACTAGACTTGAAAAATGTTTAAAGCAAAATTAGTTTTTACTGTACCCTCGTAGTTACACAGCTTAATATGAAATAAGAGAATAATTATGCATTAATAGAGTTTCTTTATTTATAACTTTTAAAATAATGTTCTTCTGACTGCAAGTACCCAGCAAACATTAGTACAGTATTTGAAAATGTAAAATACTAAATTTCATATTTAAAAATTTATCTAATTTTTTTTTAAGTTTAAGCCAATTTTTAATCTAAGATTACACTGGTCAAGACAAAAAAATTTTCCAGAGTGTTTGTATTTGTTTTCGATTAATATATAAAATAACATTGATTTTTTTCTAGTTTTAATTTACAGGCAGGTTAAAAATTTACCACAATTACCGTACACAATAAAATCAACGTTATCGAAACCTTTTATACAATTTTTTCATAAATTTCACTTTCTACAATCCATTTTTTTATTATTATTATTAAAAGAATTAATATTTAATAAATTTTATTGTATACAATTACTGTGGTTGAGGAAAACATGTTTTCATAGCATTTTCTTGAATGAGCTACTGACATTAATTTCAGCAGTCTTCAGCTATCATGTGTAGATTCCACCTCGCTATTTAATGTTCTTCCATTGCTTGAATATTTTGATGAAACCTTTCGATTTGCTTTTTACTGTAATCTTCCAGGTTTTCAGAAAATCGATTAAAATAAGAATGTAAATATTGTAGTTTAATATTTTATTTTAATTTTTTAATATTTTTTTATACAATATTTAACATCCTCATCTTAAAATTACTTCGTATCATATTAAGTTGATCTTAATTGGAATTTTTTAGTATGTATACAATAACTTAAAAATTGTGGCGACAGTTGGTAGACATCCTAAGCAGGGACTTGACTTCTAAATCGAACCATGACCGCCAGAAAAGCTTAACCAAAATGTCTTGTTAAATTTCAATACTGTTAGAATTTTATAGAAAAAACAATTATTTGTTTACAATAGAGATATTTAAAAACGCTTTCTCCTGTAAAATTGTATAATTGTTGGTTAAGATTTTTTAGCAGTCATGACTCGATATGTTTACTGGGTATAGTCTGTAAACTCAACTTTACAACAGTCATTCGTTCATTTGTCTATTTATGTTATCAGCTAAATCAAAATTAGAAGTTTACTTTATGATTAAAATTGCTTGGTTCTCCTCATTTACGAATCTGTATTAATATTTTTTTTATATCCATGCAATCATTTCATTCCAAATAATGAATATCATAATACAACAAACATATTTACATTTAATATTTATGCAATTTTCAGTTAATAACAAAATCGCAACTTAACTTTTGTCATTGCGTTTGTGTTTGCGTATATATGGCTTTGTATGTATAAGGTATTCTTGTATTTGGTTTAATTTTATTGTAGTGAACTGTGAAACAGGATGTTTTACCTGTTGATGTGTGGTTTTCATTTAATGTTTGTTTGTAGGTATCTAAGAATTTGTTGTTGATATTTTTGTTATCATCACAAATCTATTTGTGCAAACGCCGTGTTTTGTTTTTGTATAAAAGGATGTTCCTATTGTGACTAACAATCATATTTATTTTAAAATTCATTGTGAGTGCAACAACGTAACAAATTTCTCTTGAAAGGAAATAAATTTATTTTAAATATTTGAAAAGAGAACTAATTGATACTCAATAATTTAATAAACAGTCTATTAACAAATAAGTGAAATACAAAAAAAGGTAAAGTGTCAAATTATTTATTAACAAAAAAATAATTTATCAATATATTAATCTTTATTTGTGCTTAATTCCAGATTAATATTTTGTTAAACTTTTAAATTCGAAATAGAATAGAATAAAAATAATTTATAATTTTTAGAGAAAATGTTGAATCTTAAATATTTTAAATGGTTTATTGTGAACTCAAAAATTTCTGTAAATAAAATTTTAATTTATTTTTACTGGAATTTTTTTAGAAATAAAAGTAAAATCATTCCTTTTACAAAATCATTAGCTTTTTAAAGAGTGTTTGAAAGATTTTCTTATTTTGTAAGTCATACTGAAAATGTTTTTAAGAACTTTATTAGCAATCGGTAAAAATACCCTTTTTTACATATAAACAATACACAAAATTTAGAAATAATAAATGAGCTGTTACTAAGGTAATTTTAGTAAGATATAGCAACCATCTTACTAAAATAACCACTGACAATTTTTTTAAGTGGATTTATACCACTTTCAAAAATAACATCTCAAATATTTATTGTTATTGTTGCTTTCGATTATATTTTTGTTGTTTAAAACTTAAGTTGGATATATGAAGCGCACCGGCCATAAGTTTTGCTTTTTTTTTTAAAAAAAGCTTTACAAAAATGATTTTGATTTTCACAATAAATTCATCTGTATAAAAATTATTTATTTTTCTTGTTTATAAAATAAAATTAATTTTTTGATTTACAAATCTTTTACAATTTTAAGTAAAATGAACTCTAACTGGCGTCAAGTACTTGTCATCATTGCGATTTTAGCTTTGTTAGCCAGTAATGCAACAGCCAATAACTCAAGACCTCCACGTAACAATGACATTAGCAATATGGCTGATGCCTTAAAGTATTTGCAAGATTTGGATACTTACTATGGTGATAGAGCTAGAGTCAGGTAAGAGAGACAATTAGTAATATTTATTTATATTTTCCCCAGAAAAAAATTCGCCAAATCAAAGAAATTTCATTGTGGGTTTTTTAATAGCGACATAAATCAGCTACAGTGTGTTTTTTGGTAAAAGGGAAGTAGAGAAGTAGCACGAACTGAAAGTTGTTGCTACAAACTTGTTTTCCTCGACTTACATATTTCCCTTTTTCGTATTGCGGTTTTTTTTTTCTTTCATGATTGACAAATTAAAGTTAACTTTATTGATGGCAATGCTAAATTTTTACTTTCAACAAATAGGAAAATTTTAAATTTTAAATAGCAAAAAAATCTACAAAATACACAAATAAATTAAAACAAAGTTTTTAGAATTTTTAAAAAACATAAAAAGTCCCTGCTACAAAACAACCATAATTTAAATGTACTGTAATTTTCCAAAGGACCTCAAAAGAGACTACAATGTTGCTGCTACGAAAGTCACAATGTAAATACGGTACATGGCAAAAAAGGAAGAAATTTCTTTTTTAATTGGAGGAAAATTGAAAATGAAAAATCTCCATATTAATTATTATTCATAATTGGGCTAAATAATTAAAAAAAACCTTAAACTTGCTTATGAAATGTTTTATTTTCTTTTTTATAGATTTGGCAAACGTACTTCCTTAACACAATTATTAAAAAATCGTTTAACAAATGAAGCTGATATGGTAAGTTTGTTGTTGGCTTATATTTTCCCAAATTCAATGATAATAATATGCAAAATTTGCAATAGAATCCAGCAATTGATATGGCCGTCGCTCAAGAACCATTTTAAAGAGAAGCCCTTGACTTTACATGCAAGGGGAAAGAAAATACAATCGCTTAGAAATAAACTAACATGTCGCAGTAAACAACAAATGGATTAATACCCTGAAGGGTGTACAAATCATTGTATATATAATTAATGAAATTAAAAAAGAAAATTTAAAAAAACACACAAAAAGTTCTTATTTAATGATTTATTTAATAACATTTTTTGGAGCAACCAAGTTACTTATTAATTAAAATGTACAAAAAAATTCTTAGTAATAATAATAATATTTACAATTAATAATTAAAAAAAAAATTAATTTGAACAAATTATATTTGCTTATTTCTAGACACACAGTCATTAGCTAACTACCACAACCTTAGGGTTAATCAATGTTTCGTTAATTAAAGACAATAAAATTCGCTATTGAAGCCAAAATTCACAATCTTTAATTAATTACCCCGACAATGGTTTAAATTTGGCTAAGACTTGCATGTACTTATTATTATTATAAGAGTAATTTAATCAAAAACATGACAGCCCATATTATTTATAAAAAAAAAATTACTTAAATAAAAAAAATTTTAATTTAATGAACACAATTCCTGGCTATTTGCAATATTGTTTTAATTACACAAGTTTACAAATTTAAGTCAGAGTAACTGAAAACTGTTGTTAAAATATATTTCAAAATGTGAGTTCAAATCGGTATTTCGTTTTTTCAAATTTTCTTTTGTATAGGAGATATACCGTCGTCTGCAAAATGAAGGACGTAATGCCACATATAGGAGTATGAGTATTACTTAAAAACTGTTGATTTTAATTGTTTAAAAAGAAAATTCGAAATTTCGCAACAAAATTTCCGTTAAGTCGTGTCTTAATAGTTTTTTTAAATCTGCTCCATAGTTTTAAAACTATCATAAAACTTGTGACGAAAAAAAAAATTTTTATGCAAATTTAAGAAATTTTTAATATTAAAAATAGAAGGAGATAAAAAAAACCACAATTTTTGTAAACAAACATATGGCCTCAAAAGTTTTAAATAAAATGAGCTGTAGTTTATCATAATTGATGCCCAACTTTAGATTATATTTGTAAATAAGTCAAGCTATCACATCTTGAAAGACACTATCTTAATATATAAAATTCTCGTGTCACACTTTTTGTGTTTAAACTCCTCCAAAACGATTTTGATGAAATTTAATATGTATATTCAGTAGGTCTGAGAATAGGCTTATTACTAATTTTTATACCCCTAAGTGGTAAGGTTGGCTTAAAAAAAAAAAAAATTTCATTTTTTCAACAAAGATTTTTATTTTTTATTATGTGGCATTAAAAAATACATACAATCCTAAATTTTCACTCTTCTACCACAATGAAATAAATAGCATCATTTAAGTGATCATAACACCAAAAGTTGAGCACGGTTCTTATTAAAATATACTCGTAGTTCATTTTATGTGAAACTTATAAGGTAGAAAATTGCGAATTTTTATTTTGTTTTCTTCTTAATATTTTTTTGAAAATTAAAATATTATAAATTTTGCATGGATTTTTTTTTTATTCTATGATATCTTGGAATTGCGGAATTTCGGAAAACACACCGTTTTTAAATAAATCCCTCCTATATTATGCCATCTCTTGAATATTTTTAAAGTGTTTTTATTTTACTATAAGTGTGTTCACACGAGATCAATAATTTATTTGCTAAGCAATTCCTAGTGTTTTCTGTAAAATTTGCAATTGCAATTTATAAAAGTTTATAAAATAATTAATCTAGCTTAAAACAGCTTTTTAATTGTATTTTGATTTTTTTAAAGTTAAAACTATTAAATTTTGAACAGCAAAGCTTCTTGGCATGGTTGACAGTGTTAATTTGATTATTTATTATATAGGCAGCTTAAAGGTTAATATACAACACACTGAAGAAAAAAAGAAAAAAAGAAAAAAAGATATTAATTAAAAAAAATATATAAAAAAGAGCCTTAAAAATAACAGAAATCGCTACTTTTATATTTTGATTATAAATATCGTATTTTCAAAATTCATTTCATAGCGGCTAATATTATTATTAATAAAAAAAATATTTGACTATTTATGAGAAATTTATTATTTGAAAAATCTTTTATTTAAATACCCAAGAAAAAGTAATGATAGTGATTTTCTTCGAAGTGCAGCCCTTCTAAATGTTAAACATTTTTAAACACCAGCGTTGCCATTTTAGCCTTTTTTTCTCGAATTTAGCCTTGAAATTTATGATTTAGTCTCTAGATGTTTTCCTATTATTTTTTATTTTCAAAATAGCCTTAAATAGCCTTTTTCCTTTTACGCAATTTTTTTTTTGGCGAAAATGCGAAACAAAATTTTTATCATTTAAAAAAAAAAACAAAGGGGGTAGTTATTAGTATTTTTTGCCGAAAAAAATATTTATCATTTAAAAAAAAACCAATTTTTTTTGCATTATCTACAAAAAAAAAATTTCGAATTAAAGCCAACACGTTTATCTATACAACGCAATAGAAATCAAGTCGATATCTTGAAAACTAAAGAAGTTAAGACAAAAAAAGTAACCAGTTATACTACTGCCTCTTTCCGGCCACTTTTTAGTAAAACTTGTTACCTTTTTGGGTAAAACGACCTTATTTTTTTTAGTTTTTGTCAGTGTATGTTCTTTTCTTGCTCTTTTATAAAAATCATAATTATTATTTCGAATTTAAGCGGTAGTTTTTTAACTTTTTCCAAGCATTTCTTTTTTGTGAGTAATTTAGCTTTTTCTAGCCCTTTTTTTTAGCAAATTGAGCTTATATTTTTCTAGCTCCTGGCAATTCTGTTAACCACATATGCTATACATTTTGAAATCAGTACCTTTCCTTCAACAATTCGCAGGTCATAGAACTGTAAAATGTTAACATAATTGGCACTGACTGATTGGATTTATATTGATTTTGAATGAGCATTTTATTCAATGAAAAACTTAAAAAAAAAGTCCAAAAATCACAATAAATAAATAGAATTTCAGCTTAAAAGTACTTCTATTTTCTGAGGTAAAACAAAAAAAAATTATAATTGGCCTGTCATTGAAAAAAAGTTGTTTTTGTTTGAAAATGTTTCACAAAATAAAATTAGCATCTAAGAACTTACAAAATGCAATACTCGGTGACATTTTTATTGATTCTGGTGACAAAATAATAATGATTTAAAGCTCACATCATATATGGCTAAAAATGCACTTCGAAGAGAATCACTTTCATTATTTTTGCTGGTTATAATTAATGATTTTTCTTCAGAAGTAGGAGTACTTCTAGACTTTAGTTGTAGTGATTTCTCTACTTTGTTTCCTCACTCTTTTTTGCTGAGTAGTAATAAATCATTATTTTCTATAACTTTTTGCTACTTAAGACTTAATATTACCAAAACTTACCTAAAATTAAACCATAAAAAGCACTGAATGTTATGCTGCAATAGGATTCTAATAAAACGCCAATAATGTTACTGCCAATAACACTGCCCGATCTACCCAACATTAAGCAAATACAAACAGCTTTGCCCCTTAAAATTATTAAAAATAATAATTAATTTAATTTAAAAGATTTTTACTCATTCCTAAAATCTTAAATTACCTTAAATGGGTGGGCACTAAATCCACTATAGCCCCACTTAATATTGAGATACATAATCCGGGCAACATTAAAAATAATATAAAACACACAACTATAGCAATTGGTTCCAATAGCCAGTGCAATGCAATACCACACACAGCAGAAACTATTAAAAGTATCATTATGGTGAATTTACGTCCTAAAGGATTTATAATCAGGCCCAAAAATATATAACCCACTGTGTAAGCCAAACCGAAAGTTATAGAGTCTATAAAACTTTTTTTGGTAATGGTATCATTACAAATCTGTAGGATTTATAGAATGTGAAATAGTAAGTGATAATAAAAAGAAATATTTTCACATTTTACCTTTGTGGTTTCGTTAGAATTTTGTTGTTCCATAAAAGTATCAATGACTTGACAAATGCTCATATCATTCTCCTCCGACTTGCTGCCCAAACGATTTTGAATTTCTGGATACCACAGACCCATGCCAGAGTTACTAAAATCATTATCATTTTTAAGGTGAAATAAAAAAAAATTAGTTTTGAAAGCGGAATGAAGTTTTTTACAAATTTTTGGTAAATTTTTATAGTTATAATTTCTAAAAATAAAAAAAAAAAAACATTAACTCAAAGTGATAACTTGTTTTTTAATATATACTCGTATAGCTTTTGTGCAGCAAAATAGTGAAGGCTTAGCAATCGAGCCTGCGATCTCTAGATAGACTTGCACACTACCCATTATTCTGAAGAGCATTCACATTCTTCCTTCCTAACTAGATTTAGGACCTGTTCAGCTAAATGCAAACGAAAGCTTCGAAAGCATTTATTTCATGTATTACTTTTGTTTTCAATACAATTATGAGAACGAACTCTTTGTAGGAATTTAGTTGAACAAGCCCTTAATATTTTTTAAAGTATTCAACAGCATTCAGATTTTTATTACAATCTTAAAGCCTTTATTTAGTACCTTAAATATCGTAAAAAGTACCATTTAACTGCTAGGCTCCCTATTTCGAAGAGAAGCGAAGGCGAAAGAAAACTAGTCACTCATTTTCGACTGAAAGCGGGGCTCACTAACTTTTGACTTATCGTTCGTTTGGCCTTATAAATACTATGTTGTCACAACAACAGTTTCATAAATTAATCGCCAGTTTCAAAGAAAACCCGCTGTAAGCTAGAAATGTACTTTAAAAAACACAACATGGCACACTACTTAAACTCTCAACAAAAGAGAGCAGAAAAAAAATATAAAACACAGATACATGTTGTGTCTGTGTTAATTCAATGAAATATTCATTCACTTAATGAAATATTCATTAATCTAATAAAATAATTTTTATAATATAATATAAGAAAAAATTTCATTAACTCGAAGAAATATTCGTGAATTTAGTCATATATTCATTCACTTAATGAAATATTAATTAATAAAATAAAAAAATTCATTAATTCAAAGAAATGTTTTTAATTTAGTGAAAAAAAAATTAATTGAATTAATGAAATATTTTATTACTTTTATTATTCAATTATTTCATTAATTTAAAGAAAATATTTCATTAATTCATAAAATTAATGAAATATTTCATTAAATCAAGGAAAAATTTTTACTTACCAGAAAAACAGACCACACATAACGGTACAACTAATAATGAAATTCAAAACATGAGGCCTTTTAAATAAGGGTATCGTTTCTCGCCACATTTGCTGCAGCACTTTAGTACTAAAATTTTAAATGGATACAAACTCATAAATTTCTGTCAAATTTAAATAAATAAAACTTACCCCGATTTCGTTGTCTGCAATATTTTATTGTTTTCTATGGGCATTTCCACACTCAATTTGAAAACTTTAAAGTCTTGCAAACATTTGCCCGTGTTACGTTTGGCAATCCAGTTTACTGCCTTGTAAGCCTCATCATGCTTATGCCTAGACATTAAAACTTTAGGACTATCGGGTAGTGTCATCATTATTAAAACAGCCACAAAACCGGGTAATATATTGAAAATGGTAAGCAAACGCCAAGGCCGAAATATAAATGAATCGGTTATTTCGAAGGACCAATTCATAGATAAGACAAGCCAGGCCACAATTGGCACGTATGTCATTGATAAGCCAACAAACATACTGGCATAGTTTATTATCACAGGCCTATGGGGTATGGTAATAAACTCTCCTAGATAGGCATAAGTGGTAGAAGAAGCACCGGCTATGCTGTAAAAGTGATGAAATAAAATAAAATATTTTTTATGGCAGCTAGATGTTAAAAATAAAATTTACATGGGCTACTCCACCAGAAAATTAACTTATATTACATTGGCCGTCGATAAAAAAAACTGACTTGTTGTCGGAATTAATTCAATAACTTTATTACTATGGCTTATTGCGATATACTCGTACATATTTCACAATGAATGAGGTGGCAATTAAAACCATACCGCTGGATAAAATCAAAATAGTTTTGCAAATTGTAGTCCTCTAAAACAACTTAATAAATAATAAGCAGTTTTTCCATATTGCAACAAATTTAATAACATTCCTTTTCGTAATGTTGGCAAATTTGTATTACTGGACTAATTTTTTCCTCTTTTTTTATATCAATATATATAAAAGCTATATCAAAATGTTTATATAATTTAATTTTAAAAAAATTTTAATAAAAAATGTGTATAGAAAACTGAAAAAAAAATTTGCGTTGAGCCCCGACATCTGCAGTTGAGAGTCAAGTTTAATGTTTGGTTTATAAGTATACATGGTTAAATGCAATTATAACGTCTGATAACAGGCCTTTTGACGAAGGCCTTCTAACAACTCTGTTGAAGAAGGGAACGCAAAGGCCTTGGCTGTCCACAAAATCTGTAATATATATGACAAATAAGCGCTTTCAGCAGGCCTGCTTACTCCTTCTTTTCGCCACTGCGTTGTTGCCAACAAAAAATTCCAAGCCAACTGACTATTTAGCAGTTGATTGCACCAAAAATCAAGTAAAATAAATATTATTAATTTCAAAGCAAAGTTTTTTCAAGCTTCGAAATTAAGAATATTCGTAAAAAAGGTCAAAAAAATATTATTAAAATTAAATGTAATAATTTCTATTTGGAATTTAAAAGTTTAACAAAATATTAATCTTTATTTGTGCTTAATTCGAGAAATTGTGTTGGTTTTAAAATTTATTCTTTTACTCAAGATATTCTCATGAGTTATTTATTCAGTACAATAAGTACTGAAGGGGATAGCATACCTATATGGACCATTTCATCAGACGCTACTCTGAATCCTCAGTAGGTTACTCCCAACGTTTCTTGCAAAGCAATTGACTAAATAAGAATTATTAATCAATAGTTACAAAAAGATTCAAATATTCAAACAAAAAACTCAGTAAGCATTGAACTGAATAAATAAATAAATTATTAATTGATAAATTTAGTATTTAGTTGTCTAGTACCATCGTTTAGTAATCATGAGGTTGCTTGCTTTTTAGTACAATAAAGCAAGTTAAGAACAGAAATCGCATTGCAATCGAAAAGCTAATTAAGTTCGCTTGCAAGTATTCAAATTCATGTGGAAAATTGTATTTATAATTAAATTTATAATTATACTTGTAATAAAAAATTAAGAAAATTTTGAATTTTAAGCTGTAGCTGTTTTTACTTTTTTCCAGCTTTTTTTCTGTATGACTTAGCTTTTTCAGTTCTTTTTTTAGGCCAATTTACCTTATTTTTTAACTCCTGGCAAACGCTGACTACGAGTAATTTACTTTTTGTACATGCCAAACTTTAACAAGAAGAATATCAACATGTGACTTTAGTGGATCCCCAAACAAAGTCCGTTCGCCCATTCCAAACTTAAGCTACGGTCACATTACACAAATATTTGTCAAAATAAGCGTAACCACTACTTTTTGGCAAGTATTTTTATACTCTAACATGACTTTTAATACATAAAATTAACTCAAATAATATAATAATACAAGAATGTTGTATTTTAATAAAAAATTTAACTAATCAAAATATATAAACGTATATGTAGCTGACGTAGTAGTTACGCTTATTTTGACAAATATTTGTGTAATGTGACTTTATTCTAAAATGAGTAAATTAATTGGTTGATTAATTTTTGCCCAGATTCAATTTTAGTTTATACTTTGATGATTTTTTTCCTCAAGCTATTAGGCCTGCATTTCCTTATGAAAATAAAAAAAAATATGAAATAAGGAAATGTAGGCCTAATAGCTTGAGGAAAAAAATCTTCAAAATGAGTAAATTAATTTAAACAAACAGTTTTGCCGTGTAGCTTGCCGGTTTTAATGCTTTTAATTTTATTTTAAATTTTTCATTTCCATTTTTAGTTGTAAAATTTTTCCATTAAACATTTCCAAGATTCTGCAAAATAGTTGAATTTACGTTCTTAACCAAAATACGGAACTTTATAAACTTCAGCTAAAATATTTGTGCAAAGCGTTTCATTGATTTCCTTAAAATGAAAAATCATTTGTATCTTATAGTCACCTTCAAGTCGCGGATCGGGCATTATTAGAGAAAATATTTGTGAGGTATTAATATTAAATATTTGCTGCAATAAACATAATAAAAAAAAGTTATTAAATGGTTATGAATCTATACAATATTAAATTTTTTCTTTCCAGAAATAGACAATTTTTACATTGAGAATTTAAACAAACTATTTCACAAGTTGTTCTTCACATCTGTTTTTTTTTTGTTTTCAAAAATATGCCCAGCTTTACGTTAATTTACTTACGGGCCATTGTAGACTTAACTATCACATGAGTAAAATCGGTGTGGTACAAGACGACACCTGTCGTTTCTGTCGGGAAGGACAGGAAACGACGGAACATATTCTCTGCTAGTTCATAACAGTGACAAGATGCAGAATAAGCTGCTTAGGTAATAGGGCATTGGTCCCAGAAGATCTAAGCAAGAGATTCGTATAGAATCTCGACTTATAGCTAGGAACTGGGCTGAAAAATAGATCTTAAAGGTCGTGGTGCGATCATAGCCCATAATGATAATAATAGAAGATTAAATTCTCAAGTTCTGCTGTTTATAGGACATTTTTACGATTTTTTTAATACGAAAAATTAGTTACTCACTCCTTTGTGAAATGGACACGACTTATCCTTAACATCCTTAAAAAAAATAAACCAAAATTCTGTAGGATCAAACATAGCTGCACAAAAGTCCTCACGGCGAATAGTGTAAATAGTATTTACCCAGTCACCACGACTTTTCTTAAAGACTTCAAATGACAGTGGGTTCTAAAAAGCAAAAAAATTAAAAGATGCATTGAAAATCTACAACCAACTCACATTTTCCGTTCCAATATCTCTGATAAAGACACCTTCTCCATGAGCATAAGTCGATCCATCATTCTGATACTCAAAAAATAAATTTGTCATGTCAAAATATTCATTTTTAGAATGAACGTTGGGAATACTACAATCAGAAAATATTTCTTCGTCCCTAAACAAAATGTCGTATTTATAAAAAGCCTGTAAACAGGATTAGTTATTTTTTAAAATCTTTGATTTTTGTTTTCATAACTCACATCAATTGATATTAAAATTAGAGGAAAAATCACTATGAACTTTAACACTCCGTTGAAATCCATTTTGAGTACCAACTGCGATAAACGATTACAACTTTCTGCTTGAAAGTCATAGTAAAGCACCGGCTTTAATGCGTAACTTTCTATGATGAGTCAGTTGCGAGATGATTTAAATTGATTATTTAAGTACAACTAAGGGATTGTAAATAAATATTTAAAAACAACAACAAAAATAAATGTCAATTGCACTGTCGTTGGCAACACACAAAACAAAAATAGAACTTAAATCTAGTTTAATTGTGGTACATGGAATTTCGTGTTCAGATTTAGATTTTTTTTGTACATGAAAATTGTGGTATTTTTAAAACATTCTGTGAGCTTCGTTGGTATTAGGCAACAAGATGCAATGAACCATAAAAATAAAAACAAAACAATTAAAAAATTAGAGGAAAGAATTAGAACTAGACTTTTAATTCAACCATGCACGAATCAGTAAAACTCACTCCTCATTAGCTAATAATCGTATTCCAATAATTCCAAATAGAAATTATTACATTTACAAATACAAGTGCTCATTGTAGAGAAACCCTATGATTTTCTTATTATTTTTTATAATTTTTTGTTTTTGTTTTTCATATACTCTTCAATTACATTCAGTAATACCCACCTGGCATTCAAATGTAAAAGAGAAGAGAAGAATAAAAATAGAATATATAGTTTTCAATATTAAAATGTTGGTTGGGAAATTTATTTATTTATTCAGTTCAATGCTTACTGAGTTTTTTGTTTGAATATTTGAATCTTTTTGTAACTATTGATTAATAATTCTTATTTAGTCAATTGCTTTTACAATATAAAAGTTCTAATGTTTGCAAGAAACGTTGGGAGTAACCTACTGAATATTCAGAGTAGCGTCTGATGAAATGGTCCATATAGGTATGATATTCCCTTCAGTACTTATTGTACTGAATAAATAACTCATGAGAATATCATGAGTAAAAGAATAAATTTTAAAACCAACACAATTTCTGGAATTAAGCACAAATAAAGATTAATATTTTATTAAAATTAAATATTAAATATTAAAAACAAAATAAAATTTCATTCGTATTATGAAGTAGCAAAAATTTATTCGTATTGACTATAAAACACCCAATGCAATATTGAAAATTAGTAAAACCTAAATTACGTACTATTGACCGTCCACTGTATTGTCAAATTTCCATTAGTTTATTAATTAATTAGGACTTTTTATTTAGCTAAAATTAGAATTTACATTAATATAAATAAAGCAAAATGCGTTTTAAAAATAATTCAATTTTGTGGCATGACGTAAATACAGTTAACTTTCGTATGGAGTGGCCCATAATGTATGTACTTACAATATTCCCACAGTAAACCTTAAAAACACAAAAATCCAATAGTTGGGTATGAAAATTGATATAAAAGAAACAATATTACCCAGCAGCGTGGTGTACATTAAAATGGGCTTACGACCGTATGTATCACACAAATAACCCCAAAAGTATGAAGAGCATAAAATACCTGTTTGTAAAAAATTAATTTCTTAATAATATTTATTAAAAGTAATTAAAAACTTAAGCCAGAGTGTACGTACTTTAAACGAACACGTGCTATTTAGATATGAATGAAAAACAAGTTGTGGCTGATAAGAAATAATAACACTTATTTATACGCTTTTAATAATAGCAAAACGACTAGATAATTATTATTTAAATTTATTCTATATTTTGTTTTACATGCCTGAGCCTGTTTCTTTTGCAAGCTTCAGCAGTTGTATTAGTTTTCTATTCCATAGATCAATAGTTTTTTAAGAAATTATAATTATAAATATGGATAGAGTATAAATATTTCAAGTTCATTGTAATATTAAGGGTATACATTTTTGCAGGTTTTTATATTTGAAATTAAATTATTTTTTCTTAACAATTAAATTTTACACTTCATGTTTTCAAGTTATACCTATTATCTTCTAAATGGTGTAAGTGCCATGACATATTTCACTATTACTGGTAAATAGTTTATTTCATTTAATTAAAAACAAAATCCGAAATTTAGCATTGAAATGTTTTGCAAGAAAATAACTCCAAAACCTCTTACTATCTTTCATTAATCGTAAGAATATTTATAAGTTTCGCTCAAAATAGTTTCAGAATTACAAATCGTTGTCGAACCATAACAGCCTTAGATAGCATCAAGAAGATAGCAACTCGTTAGCAGCTCGTTCTCCCAAATAGTAGTAATTTCAGTTTTTAACATTGTTTTAATGTGAAACGGTTTTTAACATAAAAACATTGTTTTTTTTTAAATAAAATGGTGTGTGCAGCTTAATAATTTTTTTATATTTCAAGTCGCTTTTATTTTCAAATTATTTTTAAAAAATATTTTATAATATAAAATAAAAAAATCTTTTGTATTTAATTTATTTATTGTAAAAGATATTGACCTAAAATATAATTTTTTTCTTCATGATTTTTCTAAAGTATTGGGGGATTTACATACATACATTCAGGTCAATAAAATGTTGTTTTCAATGCAAATAATTTTTTTTTAAATTATGTTCTTTCAGTGTTTTTTTTTTTTTTTTTTTATGTGTTTTGTAAATGAATAGTAAACTTAAAAACCTGCTTAAAATAATAATATTAATTAAAATGCAGTGACGTATTAGTCAAAAACTGGAATTCCATGTATTTAGAAAAATATAATAGTGAGCACAAGTTGTTCAAAATCTGCTATCAGCTATAGCCCAATATTTATGATTTACGTATTTTGTAAAGGATTTACAATATCGTGCAGATTTCTTAACAAAAGGAAAAAATAACTGAAGGAAAATTGCACTTGAATTTTTTTTTTTTTTTTATTATTAAATTTCAAAAATTATTTTTCTAAGTCTCAGGATCAAATTTATATATATTTAAAACCAATCTTTTAATTTTATTTCGTTATCTACAATATCAACATGGCATACATACTAAAAACAAACATTTTCATAAGTAAAAATCAGTATTATTGTGAACTAACTTCTTGTAACTCTAAAGCGGCTCATACATAAATGCGCAATCAAGTGATTGTGTCATTGGTTTGACCATTTTATATGATTGAAAGCTTTGCTTAGCGATATCAAATAAATTATTAATTTAAAATTAAGTGATTTCATCTTCAGAACACGCTTTTTCATAATTCTTTTTTTTATTCGTTTAAAAAATAAAAAAAAATAAATACTTTTACAACTCATAGCAAAAAAAAATTGTAATAACGATCTTTCCAGTAATTTTTCTTTAATGAACTAGTGCGGTGGTATATTATTTAGCATGTTATGCTGTCGTGTATTGGCCGCTTAACATAAGATATATGAAAAAGGTTATAAATTATTTATACTCTAAATTTTTTATCTGATTTTTTTCATCTTATCCACGCCTTGGTATTCAAAAGTAAATGGTGGTTAAATTTTAAGGGCCGATGTTGATTTTGAATAAAACACAAAATATTTAGGAAATTATTGTCATTTCTTTTTATTATGATAATATGGTATGGTTCAATTATGTATGCAACAAAATATCGTTCAAATGGCCGCCGCGACCTCGGCGGCACACCTCCATCCGAGGAGGTTCTATGCCGTTAATGTGCCGAATTATCTCATCTTTTAGCTCGTGAATTGTTGCTGATTATTGACGTACACCTTTTCTTTCAAATAACCAAAAAGAAAGAAGTCCAACGGTGTCAAATCACATGATCTTCGCGGCCAATTGACATCGCCACCACGGGAGATAACACGGCCATTGAATTTGTCACGCAAAAGAGCCATTGATTCGTTAGCTGTGTGGCAAAGTGTCACCGTCCTGTTAAAACCACATCCATATCTTACAATTCGGGCCATAAAAAGTTCGTTATCATCTCACGATAGCGAACACCATTCACAGTAACTGCCTGACCGGCCTCATTTTAGAGAAATACGGCCCGATGATACCGCCAGCCCATAAACCGCACCAAACAGTCACTCTTTGTGGGTGCATTGGTTTTTCGACAATCACTCTTGGATTATCATTCGCCCATATGCGGCAATTCTGCTTATTGACAAATCCACTGAGGTGAAAATGTACCTCATCACTGAAGATGATTTTCTTCGAAAACTGATTTTCATTTTCATAATAAGCCTGAATAACTTTAAGGCGTTGCTCGTTTGTGTATCTTTTCATGGTTCAAATTGAGTTAGTGTGACGTTGAGAAATGTCAAATGAAATACAGAAAAAAACTTGACGTTTAGGTGTGGTTCACATTCAACATCGGCCCTTAAAATTTACCCATCCTTTATGTATCTAATCTTTTAATTTTAAAGTAAGTAATTATATTTTAAACCAATATTGTCTTACGCATAGCAACAACTAAAGAAATTCTTAAATAACATCACAGACAACAAATGAGAGTAATTTGAATGTAAAAAAAAAATATTGAACTTATCTTTTTAAACTAACTAATTGCTAAGAGTAGGGTGAAAATTAACTTTAGAAATTATTAATTTAAAAAAAGTTACAAAAATGATATTAAAAATATATTTATTTAGTTAACAATTGTTTTAATTAAGACATAACCGTTTT
Source organism: Thelaira solivaga (assembly GCA_947397855.1). NCBI lineage: Eukaryota > Metazoa > Arthropoda > Insecta > Diptera > Tachinidae > Thelaira > Thelaira solivaga. The sequence continues at coordinate 27,451,807 of OX377610.1, forward strand.
GCCAAGAACAGGGAAAAACTGTATTTTGAAACTCATTAATTTACTTTACCTATAAATGCGGCTGCACTCATTATTGCCTTATCCATGGAAGATGAATCAAAATCACATTGTGAAGCAATTGTTATGATGCTCATGCCCATGGTCTCATTAATTACCATCATTAGCAATAGGCCACAAGTGAAAAGCATAATCCATTGGGTCTTACCGAAACCGATTAATTCTAAAACATCTTCGTAAGCATATTTTTTCTCCAAATCAAATGAATTTCCATTTCCCTTAGATTGCAGTGAAATGGCTAATCCTTTATTTTTATTTTCTAATTTAGATGGCTCTTGAATTTGAATTTCAGTAGCATCAATATCTTTTTTTATATACGACATTTTTTATATATAACTTTTTTTGAAATCTTTTCCAACAATTCCTTTAAATTTCTTTTTTAAATTTAAATAATTAATCGATTTTTTTTACATATAAAATAATATAATTTTGTTATACAGAAAATAAAATTAAAGAGAATTTTCTTGGTTTATGATTTTATTTTATTTTATATTTTTATTTTTTTTATTAAGCGAACCATATCAACTTGCGTTACTTTGCAAACTAATCAAACGTTTTGGTTTAGAATGAAATGAAAGCAAAGCATTCATCTTCTAATAAAACAGTTTCAGCACATTATCATCATTAACTTGTTTATTTACTTCATTTGTTTTTTATTTCTGTTTTTTTCCTTTTTAACTGATAAAATATTTTTTAAAGTGTGTTCTATTACTAATTTTAATGAAAACAAAAACTACATAGATTTTTAAAGATAAAAACATCATCATCAGCCATAACAGACGTCGATTCTGATGAAGCTTTTAAGAGACAAAGTTCATTAAAAAATTTTAATTATTTAAAAAAAAATTTTAATTATTTAAAAAAAATATTCGGCTCTGTTCTCTAAACGGAATTCGAAAAAAATGTTTGTTTTAAAACGAATTCACATATTTTGGTATTTTTTTCTGAATGCACATAATTTTATTCGTTTTAAAACCGAATAAAGTAAATCGAATGGGCTATAATAATAACAAGTGGCTAAAAGAACATGAAAAAGCCCACTACCACATAAAATCTAAAGAATTTTTTATTCATTTTAGCACATTACTTCATTTAAGTTAAAACAAGTTAAATTCGGCTGTTCCGAGTCTTAATACCCTTCATTGCTTTAGCGAATAAAAAAATTAAGTGAGTGAAGATACGTACCATTACGTTTTTTAGTATTTGTAAATATATTTTCAGTATTAATGGCATATTTATCAACTAATCAGATTATTTGGATTATTTAAAAAAAAAAAAATTTAATTTTCATATGCCGACCGCAGTGCTGTTGCTCTGAGGTATTTTAGCAACTTCCGGACGAACCATGAAATATTTCGGGATGGAACACATTGTAATCTACCACATAAATACTCAGAAATTACTTTGAATTATTAAAAAAAATGTTTTTTAAATTTTCATTTATTCCATTTTGCATCATAAAGTAAAAACTACAAGATATTCCGTAAATGTTAAAGCATTTCCAGAAAGCTTAGAGCTTACAGAATAAATTTCATTAACTTGAATTAACAAAATCGGTAGTGGTAACTCTGCAAAGTGGGGAATGGTAAAAATCACTTAAAGCAAGAGTATTAGGGTAAACTTAAATTTCAAAAAAATAAAAGTAATTTCTTAGAATTTGGGCAGTAGATTACAAATCTAGACAACCTCTTCTTTAAAATGATGTATGTTCCATCTCGTCATCTTCTATGGTTCATTTGCAAATTAGTAAAGTCTCTTAGAGAAATCAACGCACATTTGTATCTATGTATGCACTTATATTTCTTTTAAACATATTTATAAGCATGTCATAAATACTGAGAAGTAAAGAGTTACGTTAGAACATATTTAACTAAGCATATTTATCTTCAATCACTTCAAAAAATTATGTAACTGAAACGCCTAGTTTATTAAGCTAGAGGTCATATTATATATAAGAATGTATTTATTATTGAAGTGAAATATCGATTAAAAAATAAATTTTTATAATACGACCTCAACTTAATAAGATAGCCTTTCAATAAAAAAATTATAAATATAAACTTACAATTAAAAATCATATAACAATAAAAAAGAAATGACAAATATTGATAAAAATAATTTTTTAATAATCCTAAATAAATAATTAATTTCAGTTCAAGAAACTAAAATTAACGAGTTCTAAGAAACAATCCTTTCTGAGAACCTCATTTTTAAAAGCAATAAAATGTCTGCAGGCACACAATTTTTAAATTAATAAAAAAATAAATTCTAAGAAAGATATTAAATAGAAAAAAAAATTTATTTACATTTAATTTTGCAAATTTTTGTAAAAATTTTTTAAGCCAAACATATTTAATTAAATACTTAATTAAGGACAAAAATGGAAAAAGATTCTTTTTCATAAAGATCTCTTCATTCGTAAGCCATAAAAAACCACACACACACACACACACACACACACACACTTTTTTAGGTTGTGTGTACAAACATTACGCACATGCAGCATAAAGCAACAAAGCGAAAGCAGAGAAAATATTAATGAAAATGTGAAATATCAGTTGTATTTTCGATTTTTCTGGTTCATTTGTGAACCGATCTTTCTGATTTTTTGCACAATCATTACGACTGTTATTTGTAATAAAACTGCCTGCCACGTTTTTTTGTCCGTCTTGTAGTTTAGACAAATTACGCAAAAAACACACCAAAAATAGTAAAAAAAAATAGAGGCAGTCGCGATTTTGGACTTATAGTTCAGCTATTTATTTACCGATTCAGCTGAGTTTTGGTTTAGATACTACAAATGTGATGCAGAAAAAAACTGTGGACTACTTTTTTTTTGGTTTAGATAAAATACGCAAAAAAATAAAGCAGAAATGAAAGAAAATCTACAATTTCGGTTGTATTTTTGATATTCCTCGGCCACTTGTGGACCTATGGCTCTCACAGATACTACGACTGTCATTTTAAACAAAACTGCATGCCACGTAGAGGTAGTTGCGGTTTTTGGCTCATAGCTCCGCCATAGACCGATCTGGCTGAACTTTAATAATAATAATCTGACAGAAACAACTGACTGTTTGGTGTACTAAACTTTTCTGTACATTGCCTAGGGACTTCAGAAAGTTGATTTCAACGACTTGACGGAGAAACAGACAGACAGACAGACTGACATCGCTAAATCGACTCTGCTATTCATAAGGATCCAGGGCATCTCATCACGGTGTAGAAATTACAAATGGAATCACAAAGTTATATATACCCTTCTTACTTACAGTGAAGGGTATAAAAATAATTAAATTAAAAAACGCTTAAAAATTTCTTAAAATTTTCGCTGCAAGATCGTAGAAGAAAAGCAAAAGCACCGTCTAACAATTATTGATGTTCTGTATTCCGAATTCGTATATTTTATGCGGAAGTGAAAAATTCAGCAACTCATAACTATCTACTCAGATTTTTACAAATTTGTTTTTCTTTTATTTTGGGTGGGAAACTGGAAGTGGAACTAAAAAAACATAGAAATTTTCATGCAATAAAGTGGTTCATGTTTTTGCTAGGATTTTATCACAACACAAAGTGGTAAATAAAATATTCCAAAGCATAATTTCAGGCGTAACTTAAGCACGGGCACACATCATTTTGAATAGTGGCTAGTGAAAATCGTTGAAGTGTGCGAAAAAATGGGCGTGGCCGGTCCAAAAGTATGTGGTAACCTACATATGTGTCAAATTTCCGACAAATCCGTTGGAAAACCAAAATTTCTATAACGAACAAATAAACAAGAGCAAACCAACAGAAAATAAATTTTATTTTTAGAAGTTATAGGAAATTGGGAAAAGAAAAAAACTCCCACGGAGTTTTTGTTCATAATTTCACTTATTAACTGCCTATTTCTGTATAAGCGAAATAAATTATTGAAAACAAAAATAAATTTCCAAATTTGTGAAAAAAACTATCGTTCGCTTACACAGAAATGGGCGTTAAGTTTTCGTACAACTTTAAGCACATGCTGTCAATTAATTTGTTTTCGCCATTTCAAAAACCAGCAGCTTAATGGGATTGTAAAGCACGAACATTCTCAAAAGTATTTAGTTGCTAACACATACTCGTTCCCTGCATTTTTTTTTTTTTTTTTTTATTTATTACTTAAATATAATTTGCATCCTTCATAGCAAAAAAAAACTAATTTGGTCTAGTTGACGTTTATCGTAATCATTCATCACTTTATTGTTATCAGTTTTCTCATTCTGTAACCCAGTTTTTCAAATGGCAGTGTCATAGCGGATGTTTTGTTATTTTTCATAAAATAACAGTTAATTCAATATTTATGCATGAATTATATATTTTGCTTAAAGGCATTCATTAGTTTACAGTATACCATAAAGCAATGCGCACTGCATACTAATATATGATAGAAAAATTATTTGCAACACCTATACTTATATATTTAATACATACATACATTCCCATTAAAAAATATATTGTAAAATTAGCTTTTTACCTGTGGAAAGTTTCATTTGTTAATGTTTACAAAAATATTGTATATTAAAATGAAAGTTATAAATAAGCTGACTGCAATAAAATTATAACTTACAAAACAAATAAACACTATTGTTTATTTCATAATTAACACGCACAAATATAAGAATGAATTAAAAATAAAAAATTAATTGAAAACTAAATAAAACCTTTAACACCAGTAAATAACGCTCTTTATTATTACCCCCAATAAGCACTGTTCCAACATTTTAAATTCCAACAATTTTAATTTAAAATTAAAATGAAATTAATCAATTTTAAAAATCATCATAAATTACAGTTAAAATGTTTACTATATTCATTATTTAATTATTCAATAAGTTCTTTGCAATTTACCTTCGAAATAATTATTATTCTAAACACATAAAGTGCTCTATTCTGTTTAGCGAAATATATAACAAATTGGAATAAAATTAAAATCAATGTCGTGAAGTATTATAAATTGTTAATTGTTAGTTAATTACATATATTTTCAAGATTTCAAACAAATAAATAAATATTGTTTAAGCTTTTAGGTCTCTTTTTTATATATTTGAATTGTTATTAAATTAAATTCCAATATTTCGACACTCCTTCGTGTGTCTTTCCCAAGGAAAATAATTTTATTTTTTTAAGACACACGAAGAAGTGTCGAAATATTAGAAGTTAATTTAATAACAATTCAAATATATAAAAAATAGACCTAAGAGCTTAGACAAGATTAAGATTTCAAATCAATAAATGAAAAAGAAATAATAATAATAAGGCCGAGTTAATAAAAAAATATTAGTAGAGTTTTTGCTTAAAAAAAACTCATCGCTTGTATTAATTTCCAGGAACTTGTTGTAGTTAACAAGAATGACATCAAATTCTTTTCAAGTTTTCTTCAAATAATATTTTATTATAAAATATTTATTCGAATTAAAGATTTTATGTTTTGGTTCAATATTAGAAATATTCATTGAGAATAATTGAAATCAAGTCAAAATCCAACCTTCTTTTATTAATTTATTAATTATCAAAAATTACTTAAACAAGTTGTATATTTTCAACTTCCTTAATCAAGTCCACGTGTTTAAATTCATGCGGTTTTTTTGTGAATGTTTCCAAAAGATTTTGTTTGGCTTTATCGTTTTTGCAATAAAACATTTGCAGTTCATTTGCCAAACATTGAGCTTCCTGGGCTGTCAATACTTTGGTGTCATATTCACCACGCATAAGTATAACACCCTTATCACGCATTTCTGTATAATGTACCAGAGTTAAGCATTCTGGAGCATTTTCGGCATGAACCTACAAAAAACGTTTTACTTCCTTATGTCAAAATTACAAATTCTTTAATTCAAATCGTATTTTTACCTGATAGGCCAATAATGGTGTAAAGTGTACAGTATTACTGGCAAATTGCAGCATTATGAATTCAAAACCTTCACTTCTAGGCAAAGGTAATAAAAATATGGGATATTTCTTGGCTTTGTCCATTAACCAGTCAAATTGCTCTACTGTCAAAGTAGCTGCTAAAACATCTTTAGTTTTATGATATTCAACCCAAATGTTAGAGATTTCTTTGACTGTTTTATCTTCTATCAATTCAATTTTCATTATATCGCTTAGCTTTTTGTGGGGGATTTCAGCATCAATTTGCTTGTTAGGTGCTTTAGGGTTTAGCAATTCTGAATAAGCTCTGTATTAAAAAATGATTTTTTAATTGACCATGTAATAACATAAAATGTTTTACCTTGCCTGAGATTTGCCTTCCTTAATGGGATGTGCTACTTTGTCTACTCTTTCCAGAAATTCTTCGGGAGAAGTTTGTTGTAGTTTTGCAATTTTTTCGGCATACTTCTCATAGTAAGGATTTTTTTCTTTCATTTTATCTAAAGCTTCTTCGGCGCGTCTCTGAGCGGACATTGATATATTTCTGATTACTGTTTTATTCACACTTAAAATTCTTAATGAGTTCTTAACACAAGCCATTCCTTAGAAAACAAAATTGTTTGGAATTTTCTTCTGTCCAAATCGGATTTTTTTAAATTACACAACACATGCAGTTGGGTTGAAAAATATTGAAGCAATCATATGTTTTTGTTTATTTTTAACATATTATGGTCGTAGCTACACTACAAATACACAGTGGTACTCTATTTATATTTAAACCCTGAAGAAGCTACGCAAGTTTTAGCAAAATATCGATATAAAAATAAATTTAATAAAATAGGCATTTTAATTAAAAATAAAAAGGTTAAATTAACCAACAAATAAATTGTTTTAATAAATTTCTGTCAAAGATAATTACATAAAAAATTTAATTTGAACCAACTGATAAGAATGTTCTTTTGTTATTCTAATTGGTTGAACAAAATCTAATTAAATTAATGGAAAAATATTTCTGGCAATACTACTTTTTGATGGTGTATAGAATTGCTAGCATAAAATATATGTCATCAATAAGTCATCATTTCTTGTCACACGAGATTTTTATTATAGTCAATTTTTTCAAGAAAAACATTTGTTTGAATTTTTGCAAATTTTCTTAAAGTTATTGAATTAAATTATTAATAAGCAATGTCATCAAGTGAAGACGTAAATAAACCAGAACAAATTAATCTAGCCAACTTAAGCTTGGAGCAATTGGTTCAAATCAAGCAAGAATTTCAGCAGGTAAGAAATCAAAGAAAAATTGTTTTTATATTATTGATAAATCTATTAAATTTGTAGGAGATCAGTGGTATACAAGAGTCTTTACAAACTTTATACAATTGTAAAGCCAAATATGCAAGTTCCAAAGAAGCCCTAGAATCATTTCAACCCGATTGGGATAATCGTCAAATTCTTGTACCGTTGACCAGCAGTATGTACGTTCCAGGTCGTATTAAAGACTTGGATAACTTTGTTATCGATGTTGGTACAGGCTATTATGTGGAAAAGGTAAAATTGTTTGTACGGAGAATAAAAATATTTTCAGATTCTTGGACTTTTTTCTATGGACGTCTTGCTATACTACAACCTCGTACGCATGCTAATTCGTGTTTTTTTTAAGAATCGGAAGTGCAAAGTCTACATTTTTAAGAAAACATAGTAAATATTAGATAGAACATTATATATGTTTTCTTATTAATCTATAATCACTCACCGTGAAGGAATCCTTCCCATCTTTTGAATGTTATTTTCTTTATTCTTAAATTATTAAATTTTCTTTCAGAATCTCGAAGGATCAAAAGACTATTTTAAACGTAGGGTTGAATTTGTTCAAGAGCAGATTGAAAAAATTGAGAAAATTCAAATTCAAAAGAGCCGTTTCTTGAATGCTGTGATAGGAGTAATCGAAATGAAACAATTGGCTGCCGTCAAACAAATGCAACAGCAACAACAAACAGCTTAAACGAAAACACCATGAAAACAGGATCTTCATACTTCATTTTAAATTAAATAACATTTTCAATAAATATAGGTTTTGTCGAAGAATAAAAAACTTTAAAACCAAAGTTTTAATAAATTTTTATTACAACAATATTGAATTCTACTAACAACAATAAAACGCAACAAACTCTACCTTAAGTTATAAATTGTATTATTTTTTACCGCATTATTATTACTTGAGTTTTTCTATTGTAGCATTCAAAACCCTAATCTTTTGCTCATAAATTTCTTTTAATTCTTTATGAATTTTCGTTTGCAGTTCATGTTCTTGTTTCAATTTATCATACACACTCTTTGATATGGCCAATTTCTTTTCAGTAATAAGACATTTATCTTTTTCAGCTTTAATCCATAATTGAGATTTGTCCAATCGCGTTTGCATGTGCTCACATTCGGCAGTTTTTAAATTTAACATGTCTTTGGTGACTTGTACAACATCCTTCATGGCTTCAACTTGATTTTTTAAAGTGGCTATTTGCTGCTCCTGCTGCTTATTTACTTTTGTTTTTTCAAATAGCAAAGATTTAGCCTTTAACAATAACTCTTCTTGATCTTGTCTAGTTTTGGGAGCATCAACTCCACCCAACATAACCGACTGCTTTAACGACTGTTCCAATTGATTTACTTTTTTCTTCAGTTTTTCATTTTCCAACAACGAATCCTAGAATAAACATGATTAAATCGCTTTTATTTTCAATATTTGTGTAAAATGAAAACTAACCTCCAAATCTTTACGCAAAGCTCCTATACGTTTACGAGACTCTTCTATCAATTGTTGCTTTTCACTTTCTAACGCAAATACCATGTCCAATAGCTCATTATTATTTTGATTTTCATCTTCATTTTCGATAATTCCATTATTATTATCATTGTTATTAAGATCTGCAATTTCACCTATATTTTCGGACATGTTCAATACCTTTTGATCTTTTTATTTAGATTTTTATTCTAATATCGTGTGTATTGAATGAAAAGTTTTCCGTTTGGTTTTCTACACGTACTTTTGGTTAATTGTTCTATTTTTAGGCGCATTCATGTGGTTTGAGAAAATTTTGTTTTCATTCGTGCTCTTTATGATTTTTTCACTTTCTACTTGAAACAAGCGGCGAGGGGTGGTGGCCACATATATTAAAATTTTATAAACATACAAGTTTCACAATTTTTTGTTTTTTGGAAGTGTGTTACTTACTGGATACATTATAAGAGCATACAATTTGAAAACCCAAACTTTTTTTATTCTCAAGAATTTTATAATTTTCTAAAAAGTTCTCTTCAACTTTTAAAAAATGTAAATGAAACTGTAATTTAAAGTTGTTTTGTTTTTCATTTTATTTATAAACAATCAGTCCTTAACTTCGACTTGTAGACTTTGAGGACAAATTGTTTGAAATTTTTAATAAAAGTGAATAAATGACAAAAAGCGGATAATAAAAAAAGAGAATTAAATAGGAAAAACAGTTTTCTTTTCTGGAAAGTTGTTTCATAAATTGTAATTAATAGTGTATATTTTCAGTTTTTCATTGTTTAGTGATTTAAATGCTTAAAATATATAAGATGAATTAAACAAAGTTGTTTAACTAAAATTAAGAAGATAATATTAAGTTTAAAGTTCGCCTGCAGCACAAGCATCCCCATAAGTTTTGCCCGGCTTATCTTCAGGATTCAATTTAATCATATCGTCAATACGCAAAATGGTAATGGCTGCTTCTGTGGCAAATTTAAGTGACTTTATTTTTGACATGGCAGGCTCTAAAACACCAGCTTTTTTGTTGTCACGCACCACACCTTCAATCAAATCTAAACCAGTCCATTTCAACACAGCATGCTCAGCTTTGGTCTGACTGGAATTATGGTAGGCACGCAATTTTGCTACCAAATCTGTAGCATCTTTTGCTGCATTAACAGCCAAAGTCTTAGGAATAACTAATAAAGATTTGGCAAACTCAGCGATAGCCAACTGTTCACGGGAACTCTGAGAAATCGGAAAAATACAACTCTATTTATCATTACACTTTATACTAATTATATAAAACTTACCAAGGAAGTAGCAAAGTTTTCTAAGTAAATAGAAAGAGCAGCTTCAACGCAACCACCTCCAGCTACGACTTTTTTGCTTTCCAAAACACGTTTAACAACGCATAAAGCGTCATGAACAGATCTCTCCATTTCATCACAATAAAAATCATTGGGACCGCGTAAAATGATAGATGCAGCAGCTCTAAAAAAACACATGAATTTTTGTATTATAAAGAAAACACTTTAATCTTACCTGGCTTTGGTGCCCTTGATAAGGATCAACTCATCATCACAAATACGTTCCTGGGCAACTTCAGCAGCTTCACCTACCATAGAAGCCTCGAAGCTTTCTTCACCTTCCATATTAGTAAGCGATGTTAGGAAAGCAGCACCTGTGGCCTTAGCAATGATTTTTAAATCACCTTTCTTAACACGTCTAACGGCCATAGCACCAGCCTCTACGAAGTATTTCATGCACAAATCATCCACACCACCAGAGCACAAGACAACATTGACGCCAGTAGATAAAATCTTATTAATACGTTCCTTTGTGATGTCTAATTCACGTGCACGGATACCTTCCAACTTATCGGGATCATTGATCAAAACTTGAACACCCATTTTCATTTTAGTCTTTTGCAAAGAAAAGTCCAAGCATGCGATTTTAGCATTAACAATCTTTTTAGGCATTTGCTGTGATGCAATAGTGCAATTTAAGGCGTAGCCGGGTACCAGAAGAGATTCGCGTGCTGATTTTCCATGAGCTTTTAGCACATTTACAGATTTAATAGAGTAGGCAGGATTGCCTTTAGGATCAATAATCTATTAAAAAAAAAAAAAAATTACAAATCGTGTTGGAAAATTTATAATAAATCCTACCTTTACTGCTTGAGCAGCATCAACTACCATGGCTGAGAAGAAGTCAGCATCAGCGCCGATAATTTTAGAGCTCATAGAAGTCTTGGCGATATTTATTAAAGAATCACGACCTAATTCATCAACAGGAGCTGTCAAATGTTCAGATATATACTTGCAAGCTTCTTTGCAAGCTAAACGATAGCCAGATATGATGGAAGTTGGATGAATCTTTTGCTTAACCAGTTCGTCGGCATTCTGAATAAAAAGTAAGTATGATATATTCAATATATTATACGAACATACTTTACAACTTTAATTTAAAACAAAATACCTTAAGCAATTCAGCAGCTATAATAACAACGGAAGTGGTTCCATCACCAACTTCTTCATCTTGTAATTGAGCCAGCTCAACTAAAACTCTACAAATCAAAAATATAGTGAATAAGTTTTATAAATGTTTTTAATCTACTTTAATTACTTAGCGGCAGGGTGTTCAACTTCCAGTAATTTCAATATGGTGGCACCATCATTTGTAACTGTGACATCGCCAATATCATCGACCAACATTTTGTCCAAACCCACGGGACCCAAAGAACTTTTTACAATGTTGGCTATAGTACTAGCAGCCATAACTAAGCCATATAAAAGCACATGAAAAATATATGATAAATAAAGTTATTCCATTCAAAAAGTAGCAGTAATTCAGAAACCCTCCCACTTAAAAACTGCAAACATTCACATAACCTCAATTTTGGTCTAAACATATTTTAAAACACATTTTACTAAAAAGAAATTTACATATACTTTCTACATTTTACGTAAAAAGTGAGTGCCTATAGTGAAATCCTTTACAGATTTGTACCATCAAATACTAAAATTCCATGCCGGCTGCACATTTTCTTATGAATTGTAGTCATAATGTGTTCTGTGCATCTGTTCTTTTTCCCTTTAATAACTCACCATTCTGCGTTCTTACGGGTTGGCCCGATTGACGGGTACCAGCTATGCATAAAGGACTTGCAATTGTAGACATTTTTGTTTATTTTATTTTATATTTTATAATTTGTAACTTATAAAAACGACTTGATAAAAAAATTTTCTTCTACTGCGAAACAAAAACCGCCTGAGTCACAATCAAATGACAAAGCTAGTGGGAAAAAATCGGCGCCGCTGACTAACAATCGGCTATCAGGGCTGCCAAGTAAATTTACATTTAACAGAATTACATTCTGGTAAAATTTGATTTTAATCGGTGGGGTTTACGATAACGAAGCTGTTGTTTTACCGAACAAAACCTACATTATTACTAGTGTATGTAGGAAGCACAGTGCTATCAGTAGTTTTCATTAAGTATATAATGGTAGTGCAGTTCTATTAACAGACAATGTAACGAATTTTTAACTTAATTTTAAAAATCTGCCGAAGCGTATAATAAAATTACAAATGATTTATCAAAGTCCAAAGTTTAATCAAATAGATTTCAGTTATAAAGTTGATTAAACTGTATAATAAATAATTCTACAACCATATTCAGTTTTCAGTATCTAGCTAATGTGGCCAAAAGTCTTTATTGAATTTTATATATGAAATTTAAACAATGAAACCATAATACTTTCAATGATGTGTTTGTGGTTGTAAAAGAATTTTTTAACAAAAATCCTTGCATTAAAACACAAAGCAAACATTAAAATAACCTTTACCTTACTGTTCGTGTTACATTTGTATTTGTTCAGGGTAAATGCTTTATGTTAAAATTAACTTCTAATCATCATATTTTCTTTCGTTTGAAAAATTTTTATAACATTAAAATACAAAGCAAACTTTAATAAAACAAGTACGAGTATATGTATACCTATGTATTTTTTAACTTTTTAAGAGCTTTTTTCTCTTTACAATAGAGTTAAACAGGTATTGTCATTGATTTTAAATGTTACATTTTCAAGAAATACTTTTTGTATTGTTTGATAATTTGAAAAAGAAAAATTTAAATACATATATACGAGTACATATAGAGTAAAAAGAGTTTAAAATTTTGTTTACTAGTTGTCTATAGATTAATAAGAATTCTTAACCATTCATTTCACTAGCATTTCTAATCACAAAATAAGTTGTTTTTCAATTAATTTAAGTAAATAAATATGTAATTGATTGGATAAGTAACAAGTAGCACATCCAACAAGTGTTTACAAAAAAATTTTTTTTTGTATTTATTCAAAACTTTGAATTGAATAGTAAAGAGGAAAATTTATGTATAAAGAGAACAATTATAAGAGAATTAGTCTAAATCACTCTTGTGTTTACAAGCAACCAATATAGAATACTAGCTAGATGTTTTTGCCCGGTCACGTCCGGCCAGGTTCTTTATTATGTGAGTGGGTATCTTTAGATAGCGTATGTGCTAATTTTTACAGAAATCTGTTTAAAAATAGAAGTTTAATTGTTAAAAAACCCATCTCAATAAAAACAGACATTTACTACTTTAAAAATTGGCTAAAGTTTTTGCTAGGATTATTATCACAAAAAAAAAAGTGCCAAATAAAATATTTCAAAGCATAGTTTAAGTCTTAAATTTAGTACGAGCATACATCTTTTTAAACAGTGGCTAGTAAAAATTGTTGAGAAATGGGCGTAAACATGTGCGTGGTCGGAGTATAGGAACTATATGTTAAAAATCTTGGACAAATCCGTTGAAAAACAAACAAACAGAAAATGAATGTTATTTATATTTTTTTCTGTCCGAAAATCAAATAAGGCACACATACACTTGCAGATAATATATGTCGGTTATACTTATGCTAACTTATGAAGCATATGTATAGTAGAAACATTTCAGCAATAAATTTACTAAGTTTTTATAAGCACTTGACTGTTTTGTTGTTTTCAAATATTGCGAGTGGCAATATGGGTTAAACTTTTGCTCCTTAAGAAATTATGGTTTCAAATATGTAAATATATACAAATTTGTGTTATAAAATAATTATTAAAAATATAGGCCCATAATCATAGTCAAACAATAAAGTCGGTGTTTTTAAAAACAACCTAAAAGTTAAAAGCTGTTACTAAAAATTTTAGTACTATAGACAAAACAAAAGTAGGTTTTAAGTTCAATCAACTTTAACAGGGTATCACCAATATTTCAACTACAATTTGTATACAATATGCAGCAAAATATAAAAAAGTGATATTAAAAAAAAAAAAAATTTAAAAGCAATTTACATTTTTTTAAAAACTCCTCGTCATCCAAATCAAAAGGTGTAAGTCGTTGCTTGTATATTTTCAATTTTTTGTCATGATTTAAGTCCTCGAGAATTTCAAAATCTCTATAGACGTTTTGCAATGAAAATATTTTTTTAATTTGCTTCTAAAAAAATAATTTTTTTATAATTTATTTGGCATTTTTACTCAATTTTATTTTTATATATGACAGGATAATTTTTTTTTGTTTTGTTTGTTTAATTTTCTGTTTCTAAATTATTTAAAAACAATTGCAGTATATTTTAAATTTGAAATCGACTTTTCCGCTAAAAAATACATTTTAACTTGTCTATAGTAGACCTAAAGTACGTATTAAAGAAAAATATATTTAAGAACTTTTAAAGTATACTTTTTTTCTGACTATGATTATGGGCCATAATTTTTAAATATATACCTGCAAATACTTAAATATTCTATGAAAATATATTTTATATTGTTATTCATAAAATTAACAATGATTTAATAATATTTTAAGTCCATTTCAGATGATTATTGGATTATCTGTGCGCCGTTTCCGTAACACAATCAATTCAATTGCTTGTGTTACAGAAAAATAATATCATTTCCCAGGTGTTTGCACTTCTTTCTTTTTTGTATCACAGTGTAATTAATAAAGCGAACAAAATCATGTAAAAAATGTTTGTACGGAAAACACTGAATTTTTAAAATATTTTTTTATACAAATGAAAAGCACTAAATTTTTTTAAACAAATTTTTTAGACGAATGGTTTGTTTATTTTTATAAACAATTATTTTATTATGGCATTTGTAAACAAAAAAAAAAAAAATATCAACTTGAATGGCAATCAATATTTTTACAAGTAAAATTATGTAAATCACCATCTTAACTCCGCTTTGTGCTTTTATAAATAAAGTTTATGAGAAAAGAACAACAAAATATATGTAAGTAGTGCAGTAAGCAACATATAGCACAACCAACTCGTTTGTATATTCCTTTGTTTCTTCTATTAAAAACTTTTCTCTTTTTACTTACTTAATAAATATTTTTTAAACATTCTCAAGCACTTTCACTCAAATGCGTTGTTGTAGTTGTTGTTGCTAGTTTTATCATTGTCATTGCCGTTGTCATTGATAGCCATAATAAGTAGTTGTTGTTGCAGGTATTATACGTATTAGTGGTTGTTTATTTGTTGGTATTTTGTTGCCCCCATGCATGCATGTTTAACAAATAATGTAATTGTACACAAATATTCCTTGAAATCGAATAGACTTTTCTACTACAATGTTGTACTATGTACACATGTAATACAACTAGTAATTTATGCATACTTCTATTCATTTATAATTTTTATTGTAGGCGTTTTGTAAACATACAAGAGGGGTACTGCTGCTGCTGTTGCAAATAAAATGTAATTGGTAATGGTATTTAAAAGAAAAATATTGTTTAGTAATTTTATTTTTCAATTAAAGTCTTGTTTTTCTTTTAGGAATTTTAATGGAAATATTATTGATTTATGAACAAAATCAATTCTAAAAAGAATTTCTAATATGATGTCATTTAATTATTTATGCACTTGTTGGCAGTTAGTTTGTTAGTTAGTTGACATTGTGAAACCACAAGCAGAACACATTTCCAGTAGTTTTAGTAAAAATGTCAAAGAGTGATTTGTAAGCAATTATTTAGTCAAATGTACACTGAAAAAATAACTTTGCTTTTCTTGAATTCAAAAATTTAGTTGTAATACTCGAATTTTTTGAATAATGATAATAAAATTTTGCTTATACAGTTAAATATTTGGTCGTTACAACTAAACATTTTAATAGTAAATTTTGAATTTTTGACTAGTAACAAATACAATTTTCCATTGGGCTACTAAAAGCTTTATGTGTTGTGACCATAACACAAGCAACCAAATCGTTTAGAATTTTTCTATGAAAAATTTTGTCTAACATAGTTAATTAAAGCATGGTTGGTCGTAACTAAAGCCTAACGCCACCTATTTTTTTTTTTTTTTTGTGTGTGTACTATTCGAAATTCCATGATTGAGGTACTGTTACTGCCATCTTTGAAGAAACAGCGAGAACTTATTCCAAGTTCTAATCAAATTTAGGATATAATTATTTTCACAAACTTGTTCGAAACAAAATTTTTGTCTGTACAAATATTTTTTCTGCTCAAAATTGTCTAGACAAAATTTTTATTTGCATACACTGCATAAAAGTTTTGTCTGCCCAACAGTATATATTTGTAGTTCGAAGAGTTTCTCACAAAGAAAGGGCTCAAACTATAAAAAAATATTGTACAGACAAAAAATTTCCTAATAACAAGTGGTTAGTTAAATTCAGCCCAAGTTAAAGTTTTTGCTTATAGCTTGTTTAACCTAAACTTCTTCTTTTTTATTTGCTTAAAAATATTATTTTTTAATATTGTGCTTTGGTTCGAAAACAATTAAATTGTTAGTTAATTTTTAAATTTCATTACTTTCCCAGGTATTTAAAATTTTTTATTTGTCATAATAAATTGACTTAATTATGGTTATTGAAATAAAATATTTTTCATATTCTAAAATTATCACAAAGGTAAGCAAACCAGCTTAAATATAAATTTACTACAATTTAAATACAACAAAATATAATAATAATTTATTTACATGCTAATCTGCAAAAGAAATTTTGTTTGCTTATTAATTTTACTCAAGAGACCTAAAATAACCATAAAACATTTTACGATTCACAACAAGTTGTAGTTCTAAATTGGTGAATATTAAAATAGCTCATAGGCCTACCTGAGATTCTAGAGATTCTTGGTTTACATTTACACTTTCATTTTCTAAAGTGAAATTTTTTTTGTATGTATTAGCATACACACGTATGTATCTATAGAAACAATTTAAAGCCAAAACATCTAAACAATTACATACAAACATAAATAAAATGTTAGAATCATATAACAAAAGCAAAAGCAACAGGAGAAAAAATTGAAAAAAAAGTGTTTTGCGCAAAACCCCAAACAAAGAAAATAAAATTAACTTTAATACGTATGAAGTACATAAATTCTAGGTTAAAACTTCAAAAACATTAACATTTCCCTCTGCCACAATACAGCCACCCACGTTTGTATGTTCAAAACAGTGTTTTTAAGTCACCCACTTTCTTTTTTTGTAAAAAAAAAAAAAAAAATTAAGTGACAATGTAATACCAAATGACACAAAAATATTTATTCAAGTTTAAAAGACATTTTTATACCTGAGACTAACTGTTATACATTTGCCCACACACCTACGAATTTATGTAGAAATTAATTAAACAAAAATTATAAATTTTCCTTATGAAAAAGCTTTAAATTTTTATTTCAAATACTATGAAATCATTGCTTCTTTTTGTAAGCTAAATTCCTTTATTAGCTTAACAAGGCACTTAAAAATATTGATCTGTTTTATAATTTATTTGTCATTTTAAAATTTCAACTGTAGCTGAGGAAGTCTTCTTTCATTTTCAAACATTTTATGCTCAAAAATTACTCACCCTATTTGGTTCAGATGATAATTTTCTTTGGCTATAACTACTTAATTTGTTCTTATAAATATTAAAATAGTTTAATAGGCTGTGTAAAAACAAAAACTGTTGCTTTTAATTTTATTTTAATGCTTCAGAAGCCTATAACAATTAAAGTAAAATTTAAATGAACATTTTTACATTCACAGTCAAAATATTAACGCTCAAATTCATAAAAAATATTATGTGCTTAATAAAGGGTTATTTGACAAATACTGCATAGAAGTCTGTCAAATAAGCCCTTAATAAGCACATAATATTTTTTATGAATTTGGGGGTAAGTAAATAAATTTCTATAAAAAAACTTTTTTGTGTTAATTAAATCAGTGTACACGGAAATAAAAAGTTTTTCTCATTTATGTTTTCTAACGATATATCTGTGTTCAGTAAAAATTGTAAAAAGTAAAAATTGAATATTTTTCAAAATATTTTTTACAGGCTTGAGGTCATATTTATGTTTTAAAACACTTTTTTTAACTACTCTTCACTGGAAGTAAGAATTCTATATATAACTTTGTGATTCTGTTTGTAATTTCTATATCGTTCATGGGACACCCTATAAAGTATATATATTCTGGATCCTTATGAATAGCGGAGTCGATTTAGTGATGTTCGCCTGTCTGTCTGCCTGCCTGTCTCTCCGTCAAGTCGTTGAAATCAACTTTCTGAAATCCCTAGTACACCAATCTGTCAGTTGTTTCTGTAAGATTACTGCTATTGAAATTCAGCCAGATGGGTTCGTAAATGGTGGAGCTATAAGTCAAAAACCGCAACTACCTCTATTTTTGACCATTTTTTGATTGGGTTTTTTGCATATTTTGTCTAAACAACATAACGGACAAAAAACGTGGTATGCAATTGCTCTAAGTGATTTTAGCCGACGAACTATTAAAGATTGTGAAATGGGACACATATCACTTTAAAAGAGATTTGTAATCTATCACCCAAGTACTCAGAAAAATCTTTGAATTATTTTAAAAACTGGGGTCTCTTCTTCTGAGGGATTTTTACCATACCTCACTTTGCAGAGGTACCATTCCCGATTTTGCCCAGGAAAATTACCAAAGGAATTTATTTTATAGGATCTAGACTTTTTGGAAGTGCTTTAACATTTTCGGAAAAATTCGTAGTTTTTATTTTATGATGCAAAACGGTAATTGGCAAAATATTTCAGAGCAACAGTACTGGAGTATATGGAAATTAAAAAAAAAAAAATTTAAAATAGTCACAAGTAACTTCTGAGTTTTTGGATAGTAGATTACAAAGCTAGACGACCTTCTCTTTAAAATGATATGAGTGCCATTCCGTAATCTTCGTCCGTAAGCTGCAAAAATCGGTCAGAGCAATATCACCTGGGTATATGGAAGTTAAAAAAATTTTTTTTTTAAATAATTCAAAGTAACTTCCGAGTATTAGGGCAGTAGGTTACCAATCTAGACGACCTCCGCTAAACTACTGCTAATGGTTAAAATATATATAGAAGTATTTAGTGACGTAACACGTATTTGATAACTATGAAACTATATTTACAAATATTAAAAAACGTAAGGAGTTATGCTAAAACATATTTAGCTCGGCATATTTATCTTCACTCACTTAATTTATTTGTATGTTTTAGATATTTTAGGAGAATGTGGACAGTGAAGGGTATATAAGACTCGGCACAGTCGAATTTAACTTGTTATAGCATAATTTTAATGGAAAACTATTGAATTTGCAAGAAAAAAATTTTTTTTGTAAAGAAAAATAGATCTCAATTATACGAATCACTATATGAAATTAACATTTTAATTAAAAATATATATTTTCTATAAAAATTTCTTTTCGCTGACTAAAAAATAGTTTTTTTTATTCAACCAACAAAAAGAAAAAAAAAGTGCACAAAAACAACTGTAGATGCAGGAAAAATTTCAACTAAAAAGAACAACAACGCAACAATAACAAATGATAAACAAAAACAAACAAGAGTTAATAAAAACAGAAACAAATGAGACACAATAGCGATGTAACATGTTGGAAGTGTTTACAAATCATACATACACACATACATATGTATGTATGCATGATGTTGTTTACCACAAACTGCTCTTTGTAAAAGCATAACCCACACAGGCACAAATTACATCCCCATGCATCTATAGACCTACACATACATAAAATACTGAAGCACACTTACAAAATAAAAGAGAAAGAAAGAGAGTATATGGAAAACAAAAAAAGCCTTTCGTGTATATCTTCGGCACACAAAGGCATTTTACAAACGAAAGATTTTCTACAACGAAATAACGAGAAGAAGTGGCGCCTCTATTATATCCCAATAGTTTTAATGTTTTGGCTTAGACGAGCATTCGCCAGCTTACAAAGCTGTCTAACGGTCATATTTTTCGCTTTATAACAAACATTAACTTTCTTTTTTTTTAATATTATATCTTGCCAAGTAAGAAACAACACATGCACAGCAGAGATACGTGAATGTTTTACCTTTTTTGTTTGAGTTAATTGTTGCGGATGTGTAATAGGTGTTGTATTGTACTAATACAAAATATGTTTGTATGAGCGTGTATGTGTGTAGAAAATACAGTGTCACTAGAAAATTTCATTTAAGAAAAAAGTCAGATTGAAAGTGAAAAATTATGAAGGAAAATGAAAGTTTATGCTGAGAGATATAAAATATTAATATGCACATACAAAAAAAATAAATTAAATAAAATACCAAAATATGTTTGAATATGCCACAAAATACCAGCAGTTTTTCAAAGTAGAGTGACTTATTCTTCTTTTTATTAATATGCTAGAGTTGTGCAAGGTTTTGAGGGAAAATTGTTTAAATAAAACAAGTGGTGAATAATTAAAAAAATAAAGTGACAAACACAAAACAAAAATGTTAAATTTTTGGTAAACTTTACATGCTACAAAAAATAAAATAAAAACTTTAAGGCTGAGTTTTAAATAAAAAGTTTTACATTTCAGCAAATGAGATATAAGATATAATTTATGCTCTTTCCAAATAAGCCTGCTGTTTAATAAAAAAGGGTATTAAAAACATTGGCCCATAATCATAGTCACACTGAAGTGATTTTAAATTCATAAAATTATTACGAACAAAAATCTACTAATAAAAGCCTACTTTTTTGTGACTATTATTATGGCTAATTTTTTTTTTTTTTGGTAGAATTAAAACAAAGTAAAATTATATTATTGAAGAAGAAAAAAAATCTATTTTTTAAACATAAATTAGCTGCAAGTGAAATGAAAACAAAATTAAATTAAAAAAAATTACAAAAACCTTATAAAAATATTTAAATTTATTAAATGCTCAGTTTTAACTCGACCTTAAATTTAATGGTAAAAATGAAGAAAAAGAGAAGTACTCGTATCCAATTAAATGCTTGAACTGGGTAAATTCTTTTTTTATAGCAGCATTTAAATGTTAAGGTAAATATGATCGTGTTTATGAAAATAATGTAATCAATACTAAATCCTTATAAACATACGTTTATGTATTGTTTTTATAACACAAACGAATAAGTCATAAAAAAATTTTTATGAAAAATACTCGAAATATTGACGAATCCAGACGAATTGATCGCTTGTGTTATAAAAACAGAATAATTTAGAGAACTAACTCTCTGATTAAATTTTGCAAAAACATGTAACAATCGGGAAAAAATAACTTTCATCTCAAGTTAAAAAAATTTTTTTTAAATCTTATAAAAATATTTTTTTTAAAGAAAAATAATTTTTTTAATGTATTAATTGTTGTTTGCATATTAAAAGCTATCAACTCGTGTAACTCAATGTTTTGAGTACTTTTCATATAAAATTTCTAGGCAAGTTGATCGCTTATATGTACTAGGGAGACCTAACATAAATGTGCTGTTTTTATAACACAAGCGATCAACTCGTTTTGATATTTTATATGAAAAAGTACTTAACATATTGAGTGTGTTATGAAACAGCACATAAGTCTCAAAAACTAAAAAATGAATAATAACATAATTTAAAGGTAATTTTATTTTCGATCCTTACTTGTTCTCGAGTTATTGCAAATTATATAATGTAACCTCCCCTTTTTTCTGGATAATGGTGAATCTCTAGCAAAATATTTTATAGCCAAATTAGAGCTTATTACCATATAAATTCAAATTGACTATAAAACGTTTGGCATCACAAAAAGAATATTAAGAAACACAATTTGATTCTTTTCTGTAAACTGAATTCCAAACACATTTTCATTTTAAAAAGACTTCTGATGTTCTCCAAACCGAATTCACCTAATTCTATTCGCCTTAAAATCGAATCAATAAATTTGTAGAAAAAAAATTAAATGGTTTTTCATTGTAATAAAAAACCCAATCGTTTACTTGTCTCAAAATTTTATATGAAAAGTACTAAAAATATTGATAAAAATATTTATTTTTCATACAAATTTTTTAGACGAGTTGATCGTTTGTGTTACAAAATCAGCATAATACAATTTTAATTATTTTTTTTAATATTTTAGTAAAAATAATTATTAAAAAAAACGCTTAAGTTTCTTCAAATTTGTGCTTCAAGTGTGCAGATGAGTTCGATGAATAAAAGCAATTTTTGGGCAAATTTTTGTGGGAATCATAACAAGAATCACTTTCTATAGAAAACAATATCGTTTAATTTTATAACACAAAAACTTGGCTGTGCTATTTAAATACAAATTCGAAATTAATTTCGAATTATATTAAAACGAGTTTTTTGTAGAATTGGTATTCTGGGTTCTAAAAATTTTATAAAATTAAAGAAGAATTCCAGAGGCCATCTCTGTACTCAGGTGGGTAGTGTATTAAGCAGATTTGATTCCTAATTAAACACATGATGTTTGGCTGTGCTAAAAATTTTTTGGGTGGCGGCATATATGATGGGGGAATCATAGAAAATTTTTTAGAGTATTTTTTAATCTCAAATAATCTTACTAGATCTAAAGTTTCTTGTGATATATCGTTCAGCCATATGATTTGCAATAACTCGAGAACTACCTCTTTAATTAAATTTACAAAAAAATTTAATATACATACAATAACCTTTAAATTATATTATTATCAATTTTTTTACCATTTTTTCAGAAAGTATGGTAAAAAAAAGCAAATTTAAAAAAAAATTTTAAAAAATTTCTTTTTAAAAAAATCGTTAAAAGTTAAAAAAAAAATCTGAAATTTATAAATACATAATTTAAAGTTCATTGTCTTCTCAAGTTTTTATTGTCTTTATAAATTTCTCGAGTTTGATGCACAACAGCATATCTCGAGAACTACAGATATGATTAAAAAAGTAACTAATATCACAGTCATTCAATGTGATCTTGAAACTTTCGGCATCATAAAAAATTTCATTTTGTGGGCCTGTATAATTTGAAACGAAATCAAACCACTTTCATTTCAAAGTGTAATGTAGCACACCCTTGACTAGTTCATTATATTTTGTAACACTACACACAGGAAACGACTGAAATGGCTACCATACCAAAATTCAGTTGTTGTAGTGAAATTTTGTAGTTGTAAGGATAAAAATTTCGTTCGTCACTATTAAAAAATTCGATTATCCCAACTGAATATTTTAATTCGAATAAATTCGATTCTCACAACCGAAATTGTTCTTTTACTGTAGCTTTTGTAAGTTATAATAGAACATATGACCAAAAAAGTGATTTATAGCCATTGAAGCTTAATATCACAGGTATTCAATGTGATCATTAAACCTCCGGCATCACAAAAAATTTCATTTTAAAGGCCTGTGTAATTTGAAGCAAAATTTAATTTCAAAGTGGAATGTAGAATAATTATTTCATTATATATAGTAGCACAAAGACTTTTAAGTTTCTTTTTGAAAACTATGACTGCAAGAAAAATAATTTTTATTGCTCGGTGTACATACTTGCTTTCAATTACTTTGCATTTGTTTGAATTTTATTAAATTATTTGAATAATTGCTTTAAATTTCATATAAAAAAGAAATTTAAATTTTAAATAAATTTTTAATAACCGATTAAGTACTTAAGATTAAATAGATTAAAATATTAAATTTATTTATACTTGTTTTCATACTTGTCTCTAAACATATGAAATATTCTTTGAAATCAAGTTTATGTGAAATGAAATTAAAATGAAAAATTCAAAAGGTAGTGTGTATGTGTGTTGCTTATTAAATTAAAATGAATTATTTGCCCTGAAGCTTCTTTAACATACAAGTATGTGAACCAATATATTTTGTCAATTAATTTCATTTCAAGAATTTTGTGTTATGAAAGTGATTAATGATTTCAAGAGAAACCAATAAGGTTTTGTGTCTTTGAATTAAATCAAATCAAATTAAACTCATTTTAGTAAGGACAATTTATAATTTCTAAATAAATTGAAATCGAGTTAAATATGAATCAATTAATTTAATTTTTAATAAAAACATGTTTTAAATAAAGCGTGATCCATCGATGTTCCCTACTTTAAAAAAAAAAAAAAAAAAAAAAAAAAATTCAAATTTAATGGAGAATGTTGATTATGATTTGAAATAACATTCTTCGGCATTTATTTTTTGAAGATTATATCTATCAAATGTTGGCCGTTGCTGCGTCGCAGATGATCAATCCGTTGAGACCAATTTTCGATGACTCGTTCGAGCATTTCGACTGGTAACTGGCGAATGATACACGTGATGTTTTCGTCCAAGGCCTGAATCGAACCGCATTAACTTTAGACTTTACATATCCCCACGGGAAAAAATCTAACGGTGTGATATCACACGATCTTGGTGGCCAATCGACCGGCCCAAAACGTGAAATTATATGCTCACCGAAATGTTCTCTCAATAAATCCATTGATTGATGCGATGTGTGGGAAGTGGCGCCGTCTTGCTGAAGCCAAATGTCACCAAAATCACGAGCTTCAATTTCAGGCATCAAATAGTCGGTTATCATGGCACGATAACGGTTGCCATTGATGGTTACGGTCTTCGTGTACACTCTCAGCTACGGCCGCTATATTTTCTTCACAGCGTGCTGGACGTAGTCTATTCGGTAGAATATTATCCAATAATGAATGCTGGGTCTCAAAATGTTTGATGGTGTTGTGAATAGTACGCTCAGTAGGCCGATTATGTTGACCATAAGTTGAGCGAAGTGCACGAAACACATTCTTCACAGAACGTGAATTTTCGTAATAAAGTTGAACGATTTGTAAACGTTGTTCAGGCGTAAGTCTTTCCATTATGAAATGCCAAACAATACTAAACAAAAATAACATGACAGCATGACACGACTCACTATTGAAAAAAGTATCATTACTTGAATCACCCATTACTTGTTATAAACATTCAGTTAAAGGTTAAATGCTATCAGGTTTATTAAAAAAATTTGTTGCCTTTCAAAATTAAATAAATTTGTTAGAAAGGATTGCCTTTCATTAACTGCTTATAATTGTTATAATTGAAGATACAGTATCGTGCAATTTATCAAGTATCTATATCCTTCCCATAACCTATTTTCCTAGTTCCATCACAATGCATTGTATGAGTAGGGGTCAGCCCCTGAATGCTGGTCCGAATTAAAAAAAATCATGATTTCCTTACTAAAATATGAAATTTTTGAAGTAAATAAAACAATTTTTCCTTTTAATTTATTGCTTATATTTTTTAACTACAGGAAAAGTGAACAAAATTTGAAAAAAAAAACAAACAAAAACATATTAATTAAACGTTCATGGTTTAAAACTTTTTTTATTTCAAATTATTACATTTCAAAAATTATTTTTTAAAGCTTGTGGTCAGATTTATCTTTCGAACAAATTTTTTTAAATATTATTTAATAATAAAAATCGGTATTAGTGTAAACTGCCTTATTGTAACACTAAAGCGGCCTATGTACGACAGCAGCTTGCATGAGCGATCAAAATTGTGTCAGTGGCTTGGTAGTGTGTGGACATTTTGTGTGGTTGTAAACTTTGCTGTGACGATATCAAATAAATTTTTTTATTTTGCTGGTTTTGAATAAGCTGAAATTAGCTCAGTTGAGGAAAGTAATCAAAGAATAAAACATTATTTATTTAAAGTTCAACAATTTTTTTTGAAGCAAACAAGCTTTTTTCTCTCATTTTAGTATTCTTTATTTATTTATTTATTAGTATTTTAAATGCTTTTTCAATTCATTAAAAAAAATACAGCCACTATTCATAACGATCCTTTCAGTAATGAATATTGTACCAGTTTGATGGTAACTGTTATGTGGTTCATGCGTATTAGCTCAATCATTTGATTGTGTATGCATACTTTATTATATATCCTCGAGTATTTAGTCTTGTAATTTATAAATTGGCATTACAAAATTACTTACTACTCATTGATGACATTATGCTAGACCAAGTCATTTATGTTGTCATGCATCACAGAAAACTTATCACTGAATTTGTATGGTTTATAATTAAAATTTTATTGATTTCCAAATTTTTTTCTTACTTTTTAACAACAAGTTTGTCTATTTTCATGCCATTTTGTCAATGCAGCTACTAGACAATAAAAAAATTGTCCATTAAACTTTTGCACACACAAACTTGTCAGCAATTTTTGGTAAAATTTTTTTCTTTACTTAGAGCACATTTTGTTAATTAATTTGTTTATTGTTATGTGATTCTCATATAAAAACAACAAAAAGTATTACATTGTTTTATTAAAAAAGCTTAAAATAATATGAAATTTCTTTTTATAAAGTTGAATGATTGAAAAAATAAATAAAAATTATGGAAAAAACAATTATAAAAACTGTTTTAGTTTCAAAAAACTATTGATATTTTTATGTATGTGATTTATTAAATTAAACTTTGGACTTAAAAAGATTTTCGATAACAATTTAAAATATATATATATATATATATATATATATATATACTTCGAACGTTGTTTTGCTTTCATATTTTATTTATATTGCAAAATAATTAAGAAGAGAAAGAAGAAAAATGTAAGTTGTCTTATGCCGCACATAAAATAAATTAACCAAATCGATCTAGAAGTTCGCCGATTTAAGAAAAATTTAAAAAGTGGGCATGTTAATGGGCGTGGTAAAATTTTCTTTTCATTAAAATATAAGCTACGTTATGCCGAACATATAATAAAAAAATTAGCAAAATCGGTTTAGAAGTTCGCCGATTCAAGCAAAATTTAAAAAGTTGAGTTTTGATGAAAATATAACATTTTTGTATATTCGATCTTTTTACTCTAAGAAATCGTACTTATAAAGTAAAGAACCATACAAAATCGGGTAAAACAGGTAGTAGATAAATAAGCCAAATACTGAATGCAGTGCCACTTGCCGGGCGAATTTATAACGTTAAAACTTGCAAGGCGTAACCCAAAGGTATACAAAGAAATTAAATTAAATCGGTCGAGCCCTTTAGAAGGAGTACAATGGCAAAACAAAGTCGAATTTTATATATTATGATAAAATAGGAAGGAAGAAATTTTTGTTGTGTTGAAAAAGAAAAAACGAGAATTTGTTTTTATCTTCAATACAATTATGCGAATGAAGCTTTCCTTCGCATTTAGCTGAACAGGCTCTATATGTGTTTTCTACCAGAACGTATATATTGATATTTAATTCAACTCCAATAAGAACGTTGATTATACGTAGTGAGTAACTGCAAAATGCTGCTGATTATGAATGTGCTTATGACAAAATCGATTTTATTGATTTTGTTTAGAGAAAAGTTTTTTAAGCCAAAAACAACATTTGTCATGTTTAACAAACAATAGGCCTTACATTTATATTTCTGGTCGTTGTTCTGTTATATAAAACTAAAAGCTGCTTAAAAAAACCAGTTGTTAAGAATTTCTTTTGCTAAATAATTGCTTGTATATGGAATTAATATTCTATATCTTAAGTTATATTGGTTTTCTCAAAGTTTGCTAACTAAGTCTTCAACTTTTTTTAATAAACCGAAAGTTAGGGTCTAGTAATAAATTATGTAAAGCATTAAAAGGGTTTAAAGGAAAACATAATTTCTGTTTGTTGTTTTTGAGTGGTTAGTTCTTGGCAGCAACTTTCACAATTTGTTTTACACTTTTATTTATAAACATAATATTTATAACAAAAAAAAAAAAAAAAAGAAATATTATAAAGCTATTTTGCGTCACAATATTATCATGATACGATAAAATATAAAAATGTTGCCTATTAGAAAACATTAAAATGTTTAATATTTTCATAAAATTTATAAAACATTTTAAACAAAATTTCAAAAAAGTTAAAAAAAAAATAAAAATTGAAAAAAAAAAATCATGAATATTTCCCAAAAAAAAAATTTTATAAGTAGAATTTTGGTTTGTGGCATAAAATTATCCAAAATGACAGAATATTCTATGATAAAAAAGAAAAATAAATTATTTATAATAAGACAGAAGGGAAAATAGAGAAAACTTCCGGGGAATTGTTATTCATAATTGACCTGATTATTTCTATTATATTTATGAGCTCAAGGCCTAAACATGCCATCGCTTTCCCCTTTTTTAATTGTCTAAAAATTCTTTAAAATAAATTAAAGTAAAAAGGAATTGTTTTTTCTATAATCATAAAAGCTCATGAGGTTTAGAGCAAATATGCTATATTTTCTTAATATCGAGACCCAACTTTTGATTTTATTTTCAATTAAGTGATGCTACTTCATTATGCCAAATGAGTACAGCAGTATTATAATACGTCAGCCAACAAAACACGTCAAAGAAACATTAGCGAACGCATATGGCAACATTTGTTTCTAAAAAAGTAATGTATTTAGCTGTGTAAAAGTCATTTTCCATTTGTTTGTCCGGTATACAAAATTTGTGTTTTTCAACGAAAATTTTATACCAATGACCTCTATGCTCCAAGAAAGGTGTCCATATACTTTTGGATTAGCCACGGCCACTTTAAGTTCACGTTTACGCTCACTTTAAACTCACGTTTATGCCCACTTTCGATTAAAATTATTGAAATGGGTCTTTTCTTAATTACAATTATATATTACAATCGATTTCTCAAATGTATTTTACATATGCTCACTATACCTCATGGGTCTTTGGACTGACCATGCCTACTGCGAACCTTAGAAGATTATGGGATCATTTTAAAGGAGAGGTCATTTAGATATGTAATCTACTGCCCAAATACTCAGAAATTACTTTGAATTATTTTTAAAACATTTTTGAACTGTAGCTATGAGGGATTCTAATAACTTTCGGACGAACCATAGAAGATTACGGAATGGCACATATTATTTGAAAGAAAAGACTGTCTAGACTTTTAATCTATTACCTAAATACTCAGAAATTACTTTGGTTTATTTTTAATATATTTCAAATATAACATTTTATGAAAACATGACTTAATTTAAGTCCACATTTTTACAGACATTAACTTGACTCAAATGAATTTTTATTGTAAAAAATAATAAATATAATTAAAACAGTTAATTTATATACTTACATTTTTTACAGCTCGTTTTACTTAGTACTACAGTGAAAAACCTAAAATCGAAAAATAAAATATAACTAATTTTTTTGAAATTTATAGGCTTGTGAATGTTTGTCTTTTTCCATTTTAAATAATTTTTGTTAATTAAAATTTTTTTTAGCTGTGTATACAAAACGTATATATGTACGTTCGTTTTAACCCTTTTATTATTTTTAAAACTACAGAGCAGATTTGAAAACAATGTAGGCAAGATTTAAAGAAAATTTTAGTACTTAGTTTTATATGTCGTACCGCCTCCTCCATTTAAGAGTTAAAGTTATTAAGACCCAAACTAAAAACAAAATACAGATTGGACGTCAGCGCTCCAAAATAATTTGAAAACAGTTTTCAGTTGCTTTAGTCTATAATATTTAATTAATATTTAATTAAAAAAATTAATTAATTTTTTAAAATTAAGTTATAAATTTTCGGTGTTTAGTGTTTTCCAAGAATACTTTGAAATCGCTTTAGCAAGTTTTTAAATATCTTTTTAATCCACTGTAAAGGCTATTTTTCTGTGCAATAAATTTTTAAGGTTGCGGTGCGATTATAGCCCATAATGAAAGACTGTTTTGGTAATTAAAATAAAAGCTCAAATTATCAGTAGAGATATTGCAGAAATATTTAAAAAATACATACTTTTTTTTACAATAATAGTGTAATGTCACCACAAATGCCAAATGATTTTTAAAATACTGGCGATGCCTTTCCAGCCAATGAAGATTTATGAAAAAAGTAAATTCTTTTGATTACATTAGCATGTAACAATTATATATTTTACTCTCATATGAATCGTTTAGGACAACAGATGTTACAGCGAATAAGTTGGATGTTTGTTTTACTTTGTTTTTATGAGTATCAAATGAATATGAAAAGTGTAATCATAGACACATTGCGTGTATGCATGTATCCCCTAGGGCAAATATAAATTTAGCTGCTTGTGCTTTTGTCACATTTATTACAAATGTTGTCTCAACTGAATTTTCTTTTTTTTAATATTTCTAACAATTTTATGCTATCATTACGTTATCAGAGTTTGTTTTATTTTGACATGCTTCACTGTGTGTTGAGCAGTATTAGATTCTTTTTTATAAGTGAAACACTCAATCAATCAAATTACTCGTATAAAATATAATCAATATCAAAGTGTTGGTATATAAGCTACATAGCACGTTTTTATATAAATGAGTGCTTAAAGCAAGCAATTTACACACTTTTGTTTACTTGATAGCTTGCGAAAAATTATGCTCCGCACTATAGAGGTAGAAAAACTCCAGCTCTTGTCTAAGCAAGGCATACTGTGCCAAGGTTAACTGTATTTAGTTTGCTGAAATTGCCACTGTAACTAGATAGCTTATGCTTCATTCACTACCAGCAAGACATGCTGTGCTTTATGTATTTTTGCTATTTATGTATAAGCAGGGCAAGGAATTTGATGCATTTAAAAAACCAAAATATATGCATAAAATATGCACTTAAAAATACGAAATAAGCACTAATGCCCTTTTAGAAAATAAAAAAAAAACATATATTTTATTTCTTTTCACATATATTTTCAAGACGTATTTATTAAATAAATTTTCAATAATAATTTTTCAACAATAATTTTATTAATTCCTTTACGATCGAGTAAACAATTCAATTTGTTTTTATTTGTAAAATACTTTACTGTACTATCAGTTGGTAAATACTTTTGACTATTAACAATTTAAAAATGAATACAAATTATGTACAAACGATATGCATTTATACAAATATATGCAAAAATATATATTTGTAAGAAAATATGCTATAACAAATACAAGGTATGCCAAAAGAAGTCATCCGATATTGTTTGACTCTCATTTTTTTTCTAAATGAAAATTAAAAGTGTGCCGTTGCTCCGTCCTGTTGGAACCACATATTCTCCAGTCCTAAATCGTTCAATTGCAGCAGAAAAAACTCTGTTAACATGGCCCTATAGCGCGCACCGTCCACTGTTGTCGTTTGACCAGCCCGATGACTCCTCCAGCATGAACAGCGCACCATGCAGTCACTTTGAGCGGGTGTAATGGCTCCTCGTGCATCACTCGTGGATTTTCGGTGCTCCAGAAGCGATAGTTTTGCTTGTTCACGTTTCCGCTGAGGTGGAAATGAGCCTCGTCGCTCATTATGATTTTGGTCGAAAAATCGTCCACTACGATTATTCCGCATTCTTGGAGAGTAATCGCTCCATGGCTTGTTCACTTGTATTCTACATCTGCTTAGTTCACAAATGTGAAAACAGATTTGACATTAGCCGGCATTTGCAAAAATAAGAGCATCTTCCAATAGGGTGATTTCTTTAAGCCCACCTGTAGATGCCATTTTTCAATAAATTCTCGATTTTAAGTTACTAAGCAAAAACATGCATTTGTATGAAAATCCATGCCCTGTATATAAGTTTAATTTGGCTGGTTGGGTGCTTGACAATAATAGAACTTTGATTCGTTTGTTGTCAAGTTGCAAATGTCTTGTCAATCAAAAACTCATTTTAAGCACCATGTGCGTTTGACTATAAATTTTGTTTGCTTTTACTTTTTGTCTCCATAACTCATGCTGTTGTTGTGTTTTTATTTTTTCTTTCTTTGAAATTATAGATATCAAATTGAAATTTTATTAAAGCTCAAGCAATATATTTTTTATTGAATTTAACTAAACAAAATGATTTATATGAGTCCATTATGATTTTATTACTTGTTCATTTCTGTTACTTTCTTTGCAATTCATTCATCGATGTTTTTATTTAAGATAATCAAATAGATATAGTGTTTGTAACATTGTAAAAATTGCAATTTCTGTTACATTTTGTTATTTTACAGATACACATACTTTAATTCAATTGAAATCCAGATGACTGTATACTTTACGTTTTAATAGTAGTAGATGTAATGATTTGTTTTTATTTCTTTATTGAAAAATACGAGTAAAAATTACATTCAATCAATGCCAGACAAATCATATAAATCTTCAAAGTACAAAAGAAAAAAAATTAATTTTAAAAGATTATTAAATTTTTACAAATAATCACAAAAGCGAAAGTGTTGATAAATATATCAAATTTATTTGTTTAAATTATTGATTGCATTTGTTACAAGAGTAACGAATTTTGCTAATGTGTGACTTTTTATACAAACAATCGGATCATCTAAAATATTAAAAAAACACTGATTTTTTTAAAGAAATTTTGTGTAATTTTCTAAAGAAAAATTTTAAAGAATGCAATGCATAAATTATGAAAACGACATTTTAGCTTGTAAACAGAAAATTTAGCATTAAAATACTTTGGATTAAAAAAATATACCAAAAACAAAAAGTTGTGTTTTTATAGACTTGTGGAAATACAAGCTACTAGAATATAGATTTCAGAACTATCTAGTTTATATATCACTCACCTTTGAGTATTAAAGAAATACGAGTGTGCTTAAAAAGTAAGTACTACTTATTAAAAATATTAGTTATAGGTTTTTTTGATAGGCCTGTGTGATTTTGTTATATTATGAAAACTTTCATAAAAAATAGTTTTTCTTTTGAGGTTAAGGAGCTAAAAGTAACAATGAGTAGCTTTGTATCTATAGCTTAACCATTTTGAAGCGATTTTTTAAAGTTCTAAAAGAATCTGTCAGATTTTCTTGCAATAAATTCTTACGATTTTAAATAGTATTTACATTAAGTGAATTGCAGCCTTCATAAATCAATTTTATCTTTTATATTTTCTCCCTGTACTTGCAGCACTAGCTTGTAGCAGTTTAATAAATTAAAATGTATTCAAGCGAATACTGATGCATTTTATTTGCATGAGTATTTGTGTGTAAGTTTACATTTGCGTGTTACGTTATGGTGTTATAATTGTATTAAATTCTTTTTAATCTATTAATATCTTTAAAAAGCCCAAAATAATTAAATTCATATTAAAAAAAATTAATATAAAATGCCTGAAATATAAAACTTGGAAGCAATTGATAGCTGACAGCCTACCACACATTTCTATTTTTGAGATATTTTTAAAAAGCTTTAACAATTTAAATTAACTGTAGTATTATATTTAAGTTGTTATTTTTAATTAAACTGATTAATAATTAATTTTTAATATTATTTAATCATGGTAAAAATTATTGTTCACACAAAATGTAGTAGCTTTACCAAAGCATTAAATAAAAACTTAATGGCAACATTTGAATTAAAAAATTTTTTTTTAAATATCTACCGTGTTGTCAGTAGTAGTTTATTTGTAAGCTTGGTCGGGCAAAAATAGAAAAAATATTGTGCACAAATGTCATGAAAATCAGGTGCAATGAGTGCAAAAAAATTACAGCTTCCATTAAGCAAACCTTAAGTGAACGTTGCAAGCAAAAACAAAAAAAAAAAAAAAACAGAAACTTAGAGTTTACAAAATATATTATACTAGCATTGAATTCCCTACTTTGTTAGAGAGGTACTATATATGTGAAGTTAAAATTTTTTTAGAGCTAATAACGGTTTAGGGCTAGACTTTAACACTAAAGTGCAGACATATCTTTTATTTAAAGCCCCACTTAAAAATTTTTTAAATGAAACAACTATGCCGCACATTATTAACAAACTTTCCTGAAACTGCCTGATATTCCTCTATGTAAACATTTTTCAATATTTTTACAATCATACTTTAGACTAAAAATTTACAATATAAGTCTTTTTATAGTTTTTAATTTTTTCCGTTAATATATATTAAAAAACCAAAAAGTACCATTACAGTTAAGAAAAAGTGCCATATTGCCCTTTTAATAATTTTTTTGATCGAAGCCAATCTCCTAGTTTTAGGTTCGTCATTAATAAAATATCAAAAAGTACTATTAAAATATATAAAAAGTACCATTATTACTCTTAATAATTTTTTGACCTGAACCATTTGAGGCCAGTTTAGTAATTCTACAGGGTGGGCCAAAAGAAACCAAGGGGTGTAAAAGTTTAATAACTTTTTTGTTTATTAACTTTTTTTTTATTTTTTCTTTCAGATTATATAGACAACACTTGGAGAATTTATAATGGAGAGGTTCACAACTGAACAGAGAACCAGAACAATAGAATTTTATTATTTAAACCAGAGATCAATTATTTTAACGCTCATTTTCATTTGAATGGCTTTGTTAACAAGCAGAACTGTAGGTTCTGGGGTTCTCAAAATCCAAGAGCCATTCATCAACGCCAATTGCAGGTGTACAGTATGGTGTGAGATCACATCTGAAAATGTCATTGGGCCCTACTTCTTCGAGAATGAAGATGGAAGTGCTGTAACCGTAAATGGAGAGCGGTATCGTTTTATAATAGAAAATTTTTTACGTCCTGCTCTTGAAAACAGACCTGGTATGTGGTTTCAGCAGGACGGAGCCACTGCCCATACTGCCCGAGACACAATGGCACTTTTAAGTCAAATTTTTGGAGAGCGAATAATTTCTCGAAATTCGGAAATTATTTGGCCAGCGCGATCGCCAGATTTGACAGCACCCGACTATTTTCTTTGGGGTTTTTTGAAGGAGCGAGTGTATGTGAACAAGCCAGAGACAATCCTTGAACTCAAGGCAAACATTGTTGCAGAAATTCGAATGCTACAGCCACAAGTTTTGAAAGATGTTATGGAAAATGCTCTAAAAAGAGCCCATCAGTGCGAAGCTGAAAACGGTGGTCATTTAAGAGACATCATTTTTCATACTTAGTGTAAAAAAATTTCTATTTTGTATATTATATAATCTGAAAGAAAAAATAAAAAAAAGTTAATAAACAAAAAAGTTATTAAACTTTTACACCCCTTGGTTTCTTTTGGCCCACCCTGTAGTGTTGTTAGTGTTAATAAATCCAAAAGTACCATTAAAATCAATAAAAAGTACCATAATGTCTCTTTTACGATTTCTTATTTCGTTCAGTACCCTTTTATTCTGTTGTGACAGTTCTAGGCTTTCACAAAACATATTAAATAACTTTAAAATTTTTAAAATATAAATTACTTTTGGTACTTTTTTTCTCCCTTGGAATTTTTTTTAAATTGATTTTTATTTAGTGTTAGAAATTAATATTAAAATGCTTATATGCTGTATATTTAGATATAATAGTAAAAAGGGTTACATATTTACTACTTATTTGCTCGAATTTTCAAAAAGTACCAATCAGTAGAGATTTAATAAATCGTCCCTTACTTTTAATATTGTTAACATTTTATGTGTTCATTTGTGTCGTCTTCTTAAATTAATGGATAGTGTACTAATCTGGGTATATTCTGCTAACGCTTTTACAATTTTGTATTGTGTTCAGTTGAATGGACTTATCTAAAAATTATTTCGAAAGTCTATTTTTTATAAGCTTAAATCCAACAATTCAATATTTTCCTTTACTATTTATGATTTAAAAAAGCCTAAATAGAGACTTTAAAAATTTATATTTTTTGCATTATAAATATTTAGTTGTGTTAAAATAATTATAAATTATATACACTTTGTGTAAATGGAGGTATCCAATTCCTTTATAACTTTTGTCAGACATTTATTTTTCTGGAAATGAAATTATAATTTTGTTATTTTTTGTTGCTTGCCTTCTTGTTAACGTGCAACTTGATTTTATGTTTATATAATTGTAAGTACTTTTTAATAGCATGTCATTACATTTAAATATTCATTCTATCAGCTTTCAACGTATATGTGGTAGTAAATCATATTACAGCTGAATGACAGTTATGTCGTCTTTACAAAAGTATTAAGTATTTTTAGGTAACAAATGTAGTATTTAATCTTTTGAGTAAAAGCCAATTATAGTACAGTAGTTTCTTGTTATATTAAAGCTTATTAAAAAGTAATACGATTTCTGGGTTAATATGAGAAGTCGCTTAAGTCGATTTAAGTTAAATTTATTTATTATAGCAATTGTGGTTCACCGATGGTATATCCGAGGCAAATTATATCATTGACTCTCGAACAAAATTTTCATTTAAATTGCAATGCAATTTCGAATCCCCTCATTTGCCTAGGGATAGATAATACATTCCGCAATTAATGAAATGCTAATAAAAACAATACTTTAAGTGTCTTTGAAATTCGAGTCCTTTATAATAACAACATAAAAAATAAGCAGTTTTTCCATATTGAAAGAAATTTATGAATACAAAAATTTAAAGTTTTTTTTTGTTTATAAATTGATGACAGAAGTAAAGAGGAAAACCAGAAATATTAACTGACATGTTACTGGATTGAAAATTATTTTAATTAAATGATTAAAATGAATTTCATGAGTCAAGCACAGATTTCATTCAAGTTTTTGGGGAAGGTAATTGAATTGTTTACTAAAATCATAATCATTACGGAAAACAGTTCTTCCAACTAAACAAAAAAAAAATAAATAAAAATTAATATTTTTTGGCGCTTAATTCCAATTATGTTGTTTTGCTACATGCATTATTTCCCATTCAAAAAATGGTTTGTTTAGTAAAAAAAATACTAAGAGGCATAACGTATCCATATGAACCATTTCACGGATTACTCAGCAATAGATTACTCCTAGAATTGGAATTAAGCACCAAAATATATTTTATGTTTATTTAATTTTTTTTTTATATTGTAATTGAAATTTTTACAGTCCAACCGAAATTGGAACAGTAAGATGAGCGGTTTTTAGCGCCCTCTATTAATATTAAAGTAAAAGCACTGGAATTGAAAGTTCTCTACAATAGTGTTAATGATCTTGCTTAATAAAACCCACTAAAGACAAATAAAAATATAGTTAAAAACGCTAAATTAAAAAAAAATAGCTAAAATGGTATTACTGGTCAAAAATAAATTAAAAAACAATTGTTTCGCCGCCGCACTATTACGGTATGCATTAGAGTTTTTAACAGATAAAAACCGCTTGCCGCGCCAATTTATTTATGACTGTTAGTGTTTTAAAACAATTTGTTTTTGGTCTTGAATTATTGCCTTCAATAATATATGAATTTAGTTGAAATTCTAGTCATTTTATTTTAAATAATTGCAAAATTTTGTTACAGAATGCTTGATATCGAAAGGGCCGATTTGGTCCTGAGAAAGAAATTCGCTTTTCTGACTCCTCTTGTTGAGTAAATAACTTTTAAAAATTAAAAAAAAAATATTTTACTGAAACTTTTCCAAATTTCTTAAATTCCTTTTAAATATGCCCAATAAAAATTATGTAAAACTAATACTTTTTCTAAAAAACACCGACAAATAAAAACCTAAAATATTAAAAAAAACCAGAAAAAAATATCATTATGAATTTTTATAAAAATGTTTTCTCAAGCATAACTTCTGCTACAAGTTGTTGACTTTCTTGATTTTCTTGTGAATGCGTATTTATTTACTGTAAAATTTAAAGTGAAATGAAATTTATTTTTAACTCGCGTTATTAATTTTATTTGTTGAGAGTTTTTTTTATTTCGTATTCAGCAAATAAATATTAACATACGAACTTGCACAAAAATTCAATAAAAAAAGTTTCAAATCAGAACATTTTTATTGTTAACCTTAACGCAACAGTCAGTCATAAGGGTGTGTATGGGAGTTTGTTAGTCTCTATAAATTTTATTTATTTTTCTTGGTCGGCCTCTTTTCTCTAGACAATTAATTCTATTTTTCAAACACTTTATCGTCATTGAGTTCTTTTCCGTCAACAGCATTTCATGTGGTCAATTTGAAGTAAATGATCATCAAAATATAAGCTGCGACATTGAGTTGCAATTTGTAATGAAACTCTTGTTGTTGAATTCATATTTGTGGTTGTAAAGAAAATAATTAAATTAAATTTGGGCTTTATATTTCTCAAGAAACAAGGCCTATGTGTCTTATATTGATTTTAATAAAGCCAATAGAATATTTTAAAGACCTCGCCAGTAATTAGTTTAGTAATCAACTTTAACTAACTAAACAGGTTACTAAAAAGAAATTTTTATTAAAGAGAACTACAAATAAAATTTATATTAATTTATCAAATAGTGAGTGTAGCAATCTTTGAATATAAATCTGTAAACTGTTTTGAACATTTAGTGAAAAGCATTAGCTGTTTCATTGAGTAAATTGTGAAATGATAGTAGGAGCCAATGCAATTCAATATAAGAGCATTTTTTGTTATATGCCAAGATTGCTTGAGCTATAAATAAAGTAGACTTGAAGTAAATATTATTATGAATTTGTGTAAAAACATTCATCATAACTCAAAAGCTATACTATACGCGGATGACTCTTTACTATATGCACATGCTGAATCTCCTACGGATGCACTTCAATTGGTTTCATCACATTTAAAAATGACGGAAAAATTTTACTCCAGCTGGGGAATTAAAATTAATTCTGGAAAAAGTAATGCCATATGTTTACGGAATGCCTCTGGAAAATGTAAATATACTGTTGTCCCAGAAAGTAAAAATTTGAAATTGTCTCTTAATGGTAATGATATCATATTTAAGGACAATTTGAAATATCTTGGAATATATTTCAATAAGCTTATAAAATTCAACAGACATGTATCATACAATTTAAAAAAAGCTAATATGGTAAAAGGTGCTTTTGGAAAGCTTTTTATTAGTAAATCGCTACCAATAGAGACTAAATTGCTTTTGTATAAAGTTAGTATTCGACCAATTCTTCTTTATGCATTTCCAATATGGTTTAGTATTTCGAAAACCATGATGATAAGAATGGAAGTTTTTGAACGTCACATTCTCAGGAAATGCATAGAGAAAAATTATAAATCATACAATAAGAGATTTTCTAACAAATATATATATGAGAAGGCTAATGTACATCCCATTTCATTTTATGCCCTAGAGTTAATGAAAAATTTCGTAAATAGGCTATTTAATTTTGAGGGCAGTGAAATGCAAGATTTATTATCTAGCGAAAAAAACTTCAGTTGGTCAAACACTCAGTATATATCCGCTATTGGCATTTTAAATGAACAGGTCAATAGTTTTCCTGGTCAAAACTTTTATTCACATACTACTCCCGGCATTCATAGGGGGTAATTTTTTATTATTTTCTTTTATTTAATTTTATTCATTTATCAATTTTTTTTTTTTTCAGTTTAGCGTTGAATTTCATATTTTGTTTATTATTTATTTATTTATAGTTGTTTAAGATTTAGTTGTAAGATTGTTAGTTTTAAGTTAAATTTTTTTTTTTTTTTTTTTTTTTATAGATAGATATATATACTCTATCGTTTAAGTTAAGCGCCGGGAGCAAGCAGTGATTTTCAAATGTTTAAAGTATTTATATTGTACACAATTTAATTTTCTATATTGATAAGCCAGAAGCATAATCAAATGTATATTTAGGTAATTAAAATAATACTTTATAGTTTTAAATTTTCGAAAAAATTTATGTTAGTATAAATCTTGTTATATGAAAAAAAAGAAGTCTCAATAAAACTTTACTACTACTACTACTACATTCATCATAATTATTTTTTGAAGTTTTTATTACTCATTTTAATCAACCTTTTAATAGTGTAGTAAAGCATTGTTCACATAAAACCCAGCCGCATAAGCAATTGAATACATATATACCTAAAGGAAAAAGCTATTACAAAACTATTGTTCATAAATACATATTTATTTATTGCTTTTTTAGAAATATTAAAAAATTATTATTAATAGGGTTCATGTTATCGATCTGATGTCTTTTATAAGACTCCATCGCAGTTTTTGAATAATGACAAGATGCTAAATCAGGTAACTAATTAATGTAGCGAACATTTCTTTAACGAAACTTATATATATTTTAATGTATGAAAACCCTTTAAAACACTAGCATAAGAACGATGAAGGGGTAAATCAGGAACGAATCATCAGAAACTTGTATTGTTTTTTAACGCAATTTGTTTTTGTGTATTCTCTTTTAAATATATCAATAGTTGAAGTTAAAATTTCGTAGAGCTAATAAATGGTTTATGGCTAAACTTTAAAAGTAAAATGAAGGTATAATGAATGTGGATGATTTAAGTGAGCACCTACCGCTAAGGCCTTATCTCACCGTGGTCAAACCACGAGTGGTATCCGTGCCTACCACTACAGCACCTGTGAGCAATTAAAGACACAAGTAGCAATTATGTGTGTTTCTGCCATGTCATACACACCACCCTTGTTAAGGGAGTTGGGCCGATCCAAAACCCGTGTCGAATGACATTCTGTTTCTATGAAACAGCACATCGAAGAACATGCCACCCTGCCAAAGGTGACATGAACTCCATTGCCAGCGTACCTTTTGGTCTCAACCACAGCCACCACGTGAACCCCCGAAGGGGACCTCACCAATAACCGGTCACAGATTTCGCCGACCATGCATTTGGGTGTGCACGAAGTCCATAGACCGAACGACGAACCATGGATGCTGTCCCCAGAACATCATCCATTAAACCCCGTAGGGTTGGAACGAAGTTTGGTCTACAGACTCCAGCATTCAGCGTTCGACATGAGCATCAGCTCTTAACGCAATGCTATGTCGTTATGTGCTTCCTCTGTGGGGCTACCCGCTCCCGTGGTACCAGTGTTGAGAGTCACTGGTCAGACCCCGAAGGTAGCCTTTAGGTAAACCCGCAGGTTTCCTTCTGCCAGATTCAAGCCCATGGCAGTTCCAGGTGCTGGCGCACCCATTTTCCCCAGATGGTGATACATCAAGGTGGGATATTTCACCGAGAAGACACACCCCGGGGGTAAATAAAGGTATAAGTCTAAGATCAATTATAAGCATTTTATGTCTTATGTCTTATGTGTTATGTCTTATGTCTTATGTCTTATGTCTTATGTCTTATGTCTTGTGTCTTATATCTTATGTCTTATGTCTTATTTCTTATGTCTTATTCCTTATGTCTAATGTCTTATGTCTTATGTCTTATGTGTTATGTCTTATATGTTATGTCTTATGTCTTATTAAAAAATTTTCTTTAAATTGCCTGATGTTCTCATATGTAAAAGTTTTTGGATATTTTTACAATTGTACTTTAGACTGAAGCGTGAATTCCGTTAATATTTTATTATTTACATTTAGCAAAATATATATAAAATATTGTCAATCTAATGTGGATGTAAATATTTCCTACTACTTTTTATTTTGTAAATTAATGAACGATAATTTGTCATCAGTTACAACTTCGTGTTAGTCTTTTTGTTTAAGTTTTTTATATTGATTTTTATATCACTTTGAGCAATTTGTATATCAGTCAAGGCAACTTATTTAAAACACAAGTTACAACAAAATACTGTCATCAGTTTGTATGAATGAATAAACGACAGACGTATCAATAAAATGAATATTAATACCTACCGTTATACAATGTATACAAACATACCTTCATTTTAACTCAAAAAGTAACTGTTTAAATATTTAAATGTTCATTTTATTTTTCTCGTAGTATAAAATTCAGTTAGCTGGCCAGTCCAGTCAACTTTATAAATAACTAAAACAAAACCATGTTGACTAGATACCTAGATGGTCTTTAAACTTTTTTTATTATATTTTTTCTTCTTCCTTTTTATTTCTATCTACTTGTTAATAAAAAACTAAGCTAAACACTTTTTTTGTATACCCTAGTCTTTATTTGTTTGCTATTGACGTTTGAACTGAAGGTTGATGATTGTGTAGATGTCGGTAAATATGTATGAGTATTTGTATATATGTATATAAGTGTGTAAGCCCACATACACACGTGTAAATATTAAATTTTTTAAGAATTCCCACAAATTTAATAAAAACATTTTTTTATTTAAAAATAAACCGAACGTACCTTTTGTATTAAAATTTATTTACAAGTTTGGATAGAAAGAAGTATAAACTTTTTTTGTATGTAATACTCGTAAGCTGGGCTGACTTTGGAAAATCCTATTTCTAATTCTGTGCCTTTTATTAACTCAAGTTAATTTTTATAGCATTCCTCTCAAAATTAATATAATACGTTTACGCAAATAAATTAAGTTTGATATTTGATGACGGTTTTTGATTTTATTGCAGCATATTTTATTTGTTGATTCAAATAGCCCAAAAATGATGATTTAAATTTTAAATATTTGACAGAAAAACTAAATTTGCTAAAATTATAATATCAATCCTCTGACAATTTTATTAAATTTTAATTTTTTGGCTTGCATTTTACTTATTGAAATTTATAAGAATTAGCATGGGCCATGATCGCACCGCGACCTTTAAGATCTATTGTGCAGTAAGAATTAGTAAGTCAAGCATTTATCTGAAAATGAATATTTTTCTCGAAATTTTCCCAAGCAAAGTGGTTCTTTTGGAGAAAAACCAAAGCATTCAATAAGGAATTTTTATGCATAATAAAGTTGAATGCTATTAATAGGGGTGTTCACTTCACGACAGTTTTAATAGTGTAATTTTGAATTTTTAAAATAAGCTGAGCATGTTGAACTAAGCCATGTGTGTCTTTTTTTAATTTCTCTGATCAGATAAACAAACACTAAAAAAATCTTGCAACTTTCATTCACTTATTTGATTAAAATCATTGATTAAGTAAAGTTTTCTAATTTTTCTGATGAAATGTATTGTTTTTTAATTGATTGTGGTTACTATTTTAAATTATTTATTTCATTTAATCAAATAGAAAAAATTAATTTTAGCATTTTTGAGCCACTAGATGCAACTTTTTCAGATTAGTTTGTTATACTTTTCTCTCATAATATAGTCGATAGCAGCGGCTTCTAAGCTTTCTGATTGCAGTATCACAGCATAAGAAAAAAATAAAAAATTCACACACATTTCCAAATTGCAGATGACGTTTGTTTGTTAACACAAAATTCACAAATCGTGATGTTATTGTTGAAATAGCCACCAGAAGTTGTTTTTCTACTACTAAACGATTTCGACATTTCGATTTAATGTCTGCTAAAGTAGAAAACCCGGTTTGGCATAAATGTGATGTTATGAGTGGTAACAGCACTACTATAGCTCTATTCGTTAAAGCAATATAATCTATTTTCCGTTCCACTCAAAATTGAATTCAAGTTTTACTACCAAATTCCTGTTACAACGAAGTATCACAATATGTTTCAATCTGTTGCTCTTTTTCGAAAATTTTCAATGCAAATGCATCAAGTTGGTTATTAAAAAATGGAGTCTGGATCAATGCAAACTTTATTAAACCAATTTCATTGAATTAATATGAAAAATGTTTAAGTAAATTCTATAAAAAGATTTCTGTTTGCTTTAATATTGTTTCTGGTATCGGCGCCATTTAAAATTCGAAACATTTCTAAATTGGATATCCATAGTTTAAATTTTTTAATGATTGCTGTGACTTTGTCTTTTTGAATCACAACATGCATTTGTTTACTTAACATTGATTTATTTAAATCGCTTAATTTTTTGAAAACTTCAACTAAACAAGCAAGTTTAAGAGTAAAATAAACGTTGTGAAAGGAAGATGCTTCATTTTTGTGATTTTCAGCAAGAAAGTTGGAACACTGCTTGAATAAATTTTGAACGAGAAAGCCAACGCACTTATATATAACTCCCATATCTTTACACAACTTTCCAAATACTCTGAACTCTTTATTATAGCTTATAACTTTTATAACAATATGAAATTTGTTATTAAATTCTTCACTCACATTTTTTGATGCAAGAGCTAAGTGAGTGAAGATAAATATGTCGAGTTAAATATATTTTAATGTAACCATTTACGTTTTTTAGTATTTAGATTACGTGGTGGGACACATATCATTTTAAAGGGAAGATCGTCTAGACTTATAATCTATCGCCCAACTACTTAGAAGTTACTTTGGATTATTTTTAAAAAGTTTTTAATTGTCCATATAATCCAGTGCTATTGCTCTGATAATTTTAGCAACTTACGGACGAACCCCAGAATATTACGAGATAAAACACATTCATTTTATGAGGAAGGTCATCTAAATTATTTTGGATTATTTAAAATTTTTTTTTGAAATTTTCATATACTTCAGTGCTGCTGCTCTGGGGGATCTTAGCAACTTCCACATGAACCATAGAAGATTAAGGAATGAAGCATATAAAAGGAAGGTTCTGTAGATTTGTAATCTAAAGTCCAAATACTCTGAAATTACTTTGAATTATAAAATTTTTTTTAATTTCCTCAGTGCTAATGCTCTGACGGACCTTAGCAATTTTTGTTTTTCATCATAAAATAAAAACTACAAAAAAATTATCAGTATATTAAATAGTTCTTGGGTTTACTACACTGTTGAAGAGCTTAAGGCTGTTATTCAAAATGCGTAATAAAAACTTGAAATAAAAATTAAAACAAATTTTGTATAAAAATTTATTACAATCTCTACTTTATATCCCTTTGAGTTTTTAACACAAGTTAAATTGGTACCTATTACAATTTCTATTTAAGAGAAGCAGCGCGCCAATTCAAAAGCTTTTAATTAAATAATTACAACGGCTTTAATAACAGTAGTCTTTACATAAACAAAAAATAAAAAATATTTTTGAGGTTTGGTTCCTTTTTTTATTTTCTAAATATAAACCAATTAAAAAAGCTTGAGGTCTTAT
Organism: Thelaira solivaga; assembly: GCA_947397855.1. Taxonomy (NCBI): domain Eukaryota; kingdom Metazoa; phylum Arthropoda; class Insecta; order Diptera; family Tachinidae; genus Thelaira; species Thelaira solivaga. The sequence goes on from OX377610.1 coordinate 27,496,480, forward strand.
TTCATTATCTTCTTATTTGCTTTACATAATAGATAACGGGTGGGGCTAAAGTCTCGCTATCATTTTGATTGCCTAAGAAAATATAAGTAAGTTTCGTTTACAAAAAAAAAAAATTTTTTTTTGATCTTTACAAGTTTTTTTGTTATGATTGGAAAAATATGCTAAATATGATTTGCTATGCAATTTTTGGCTCTTTTTTCATAACATCTTGCATTATCTCAGGCTTAATTTCTTCAATTTCATGATGAATGTTGTATTTAAGATGTTAAATCCTTTTGGGGCTTATACTCGTACACATAAGCTTTGATTTGAAAAAACCCCATAAGAATCCGGATATCTGGCTGGCCATGCTAAATCGCCACTTTGCGAAATTAGTCTTCGTTGAAAAGCGTCATTCAATAATTGAATTATTGAAGGAGGTGTGTGTGCTGTGGCTCTATCTTGCTGAAACCACATGTTCTCTAGTCCATGCTCTTCCATTTCAGGCACATGAAAATCTCGAATCATGTCTTGATACCGTTCAGCAGTAACAGTAACTCATTTTCATGTTTCTGGAGACTCTGCTACACTATAGCGCACCAGAGCCACATTTTCAGCGTTATGGGACATCTGTTGTCTTTCAGAACGAGGCTTGTCTGCTGTCGTACCGTACTGCCGAAAATTCGCATGTAAACGATAAATTGTGGTTTTGTGAGGCATTGGATGATTAGGGTATTTTTGATACAATTTCTGCTGAGTGGCAATAATGGAATGATTATTTTCAATATATATTGTCACTGTTTTTGCCCGTTCTTGTGGGGTATATTTATCCCTAATAAAATTTGGAAGTCTGCACAACACAATGGTTAAAGCAAAACTGAGGTAAACCTCACATAAACAAGTTGGCGCCCAATCAAAATGATAACGGAACTTTTGCCCCACCTTGTATTAGGATTGAAAATTAAAAAAAAAATTTTTCAAAAAGAAAAGGCCTAATTAACTAATTGAAGAGTAAAGCAATGTATAATTATAAATGAAATTTATTTCTCTACTATCCCACTTCCTGTTTTACACCCAGCGAAAGTCTTAAAAAAAAGAAAATAATTTTTTATTCAAATAACATTTTTAAAATTTTTTTATGTTACAAAGTAAAGAAATTACTTTTTCTTACTTGAATTACCTTTTTTTTTTTTTTGCTATAAAAATATAAAGTAATAATTTAGGGGAATTATCAACATTAATCAATTTGATTTCTTTGAAATCTTTTTCATGGGGTAAAAGAAATTGAACAAATATAAAATCAAATCGAAAAACAAGTTTTTTATTGCCTTTTTTATTTATATTTCAAAATGTTTCAAATATACATAAATCCTTTTTGTACGTGTTAAAAATTGTCATAAAGATTTTTTTAATGCTTCCATTTGTTTAGCTTAAATTTGTTAGCAAATAATATTCTTGTTTAAAAGTTTAGCACATCTTTAAAAACATATATACAAACATCTACACATGTGTGTTAATACATGCATATATATATTCACAAAAACTCTAAAATACATTTATAGGAGAAGCTTCAATAAAAATCTCTCTGATTGTAAAATCTTAACAAAATTAAAAAAAAAATAAATATTTTCAGTTTCAGCTTTCATCAAAGAATATGATTTATAATTGTAGGCATGAAGAACGTTGTAGGATCATTAACCTTAAACTCACTTTCTTATTTTTGATACTCGTACATTAAGTACTTTTTCGTCGCATTGACGAAGTAAGTTTTTAATCTGCCGCAGATCCCACAGGATATAAGAAAATAATTTTTTTATATATCAATTATATTTCATTTATATTCATGTAAAGTAAAAAATTAATACTAAATTATAATTTTATTTAAAAAAATATATATATTATACTTTAAGTTTTTTTTTGGCATTTTCAAAAGAGTAAAAACCATGTTCGTCGATTCGACGAAGAAAGTTAATTTTTATTTATGTCAAAGAAATAATTTTATTGGTGCGATATTTTGCATACCCCTTAATTTGAAACGAAACCATAGACTTTAATTAATTTTAAACTTACAATTTCCTTGTGTTACTACACCATTTCTTTAATTTAAATAAAATTTTCTTTAAATAAAACACGGATTTGTTACATACGAGAACATCCTACCATTTAATATGAAGAAATTGCTTTACCTGCTCTCCATATAACTTTGCAATATTTAATTGTGTGATGTTAAATTTTATGTTGGCTTCGGGCGGTGAATCTTATGAAAATTGTTTTAAAAAACAGTTAAAAAGTAAATACATAATATGTGTTTGTAGTTGTAATTTTAAAGACTTAAAGTGAGAGAGAATAAAGTTAAAGTCACAGGAGAAGTTGTTGCATAGTCAGCAAAATGTAAACATTATTGAATTTAAGGGAATAAAAAAATATGATGGAGAAAATTGTTTCACAAAATTGTTTTTTGTACTGTAAGCATAAAATATGGGAGCAAAAAATTTATGTAATTTTTTATTTTTGTAAAGTTAAAAAAGAGTGCAATGGAAAAATTTAAAAGTGAAAAAATTTTGTTTTTCTAAATTTCAGAAATTTATTGTTGTTATCTGCCCAGCATAGTAAATATATACGCACATAATATTTATCACATTAATTACATAATAAGAACTGTTTTCAGTGATAACAATAATAACTTTTAGTACTAATTTATTTTTAACCAGTCGTGCAATATGTTGATTAGGAAAACTTGGCTCAGTATTTGCCTCAACGAATGTAGAAGAGGTTAAAAAATTAACAATATTTACAGATTTTTTTATTTAATATTAGAAATTAATTCTAACAGAGGTTACTTTGACACATTGTAGCTTAGGGTCTAGATAAGAATCAAAACTGCGAGCAATCTAGCTAGGAACCTTACAAACTATGGCCATAATCATAGTCAGACTAAAGTCGGTATCTTTTTAAATTCATTAAATTCTTATGAACATAAGTCAGCTGTTAATACAAGCCTACTATTTTGTGACTATGATTGTATGTATATTTTAAAACTTTAGATACTTTAACAACTAAACGATAATTAAAAGTAGGATGTTATTGAACAGATAAATGCTTTTTTTGTTATTACAAACAGACTTTAACTAAAAAGTGTATGATAAGCTAAAGATAGGTTTGTGTTGCTCATAATTTTTAATATGAAGTTCAAGCATTTAAAGTTGCCATATTTTCGATTTTAGATATGGCAGCCTCAGTAACCATAGACATTGAATAATTTTTTTATTAATACACAAAAATAAAACAATACATTTAGACAATAAAATAACAAATATTAAAATATAATTTTAAAAGTAAAGAATTTCTTAGTTATTTGAAAAATAGTTGGCAAAGAAAAGAATGCCATTGCCACTTTTTATTTATAGCAACGACAAGTAATCAGTTTTTACAGCAGCGGTGCCACATAACAAATATTATAATATTTCTCTTATTGGGAACTTGTAACAATGGAAAGTAGTTATTGGTCACTTTGTCATTTACTTTAACTAAAGTTAATTAAAAAATCTATTAAGCTACTAGAAAAACTGAACCAGTTTCCCTTTAAAGAAACAACATTTTCCATTTTAAAAATTATTTTGAATTGAACCCTATGACGACGCAAGGAAAGAAAACTACCCAATAATGGAGCAGCTTTAAAAAAAAGTCTAGTTAAAGTAATTTAGGTGAAAGATATAACAAATCTCTTACGCTTTAGTTTGTAAAACTATTCCCAAAACAAACTCCAAGCCGAAGCACTGCGCTGCCATTATTATCACCGAAGATAATACCACCAGATGTTGTTACAATTAATCAATTTTTATACTGAAAGCTTGGAATTTTATTGAGTTAAAATATTTCTTATCAAGAATAGTGCTATTTTTTACCTATCAAAATTTGAGTGTTAAAAATATATATTTAAATGAAATCCAATATATTGGCCAATTTTTTTTGCATAACATTATATTTTTTCAAGTGATTTGACTTTTCACTACTACATACACATAATTCTACACTAAATACATTCATGTATGTAATTCTGACATCTAAAAATTAAAATAATTTGTTTTTTGTATTCTAGCAGTTACCTTTTAAATAAATATGCTTAGAGTAAAATGGTACCAACCTTTAGTTTTTCATAGCTGGTTTTGTTTGAGAATTTTTTTCCCAGTTCCTTGATAATAATAATTATATAAAATTAATTTTTTTTGTTTCATAAAACTGGTTTTTTACTAAAATAAATAAACTAAATTAAAGGAATTATTAAAAAGGAAACCCTGCCAAGAAAATGAAAAGTATAAAATATTTTTAAAAGATTTTCTAGCAGTATATTGTGCTATATCTGATCTACATAGTCCTCTATAACATCTATTATAAAAATTAAAAAAAATAACAAAATATTAATCTTTATTTGTGCTTAATTCCAGAAATTGTGTTGGTTTATAAATTTATTCTTTTACTCATGATATTCTCATGAGCTATTTATTCAGTAAAATAAGTACCGAAGGAGATAGCATATCTATATGAGCCATTTCATCAGACGCTACTCTTGCAAACATTAGAAAAATAAAAATATAATTAATTAATTAAATTTAATTAATAAATTTAGAAGAATAAAAATAGAATATATAGGTTTCAATATTAAAATGTTAGTTCTGAAGTTTTTTTATTTATTCAGTTCAATGCTTACTGAGTTTTTTGTTTGAATATTTGAACCCTTTTTTAACTATAGACAAATAATTCTTATTTACAATGTAAAGGTTCTAATGTTTGCAAGAAACATTGGGAGTAATCTACTGAAGATTCAGATATAGATATGCTATCTAGTCTTAATCTTCTTATGCTTATCTTCCTCATGAACATTATTGAGTCATAATACTGGCCAGTATAACGATTAGCAGTTTTGCTTGTATAAGAATGATCAATTTATTTTAAAATTTAAAATATATTTTCCATAAGTCAAAGTGAAAAACTTAACAAAAATTTCATCTTTTCCCCACTAGCCTTACAAATTAAATTTTTTGTGTGAGTATTATGGTGTGGCATTTCATTGTACAGAGCAACCAATTTCGGTTGTTAGAACTGAATTTGTTAGCATCAAAAAAACATTCAGTTCTCGTAATCAAATTTTTAGTTGCAATGATCGATACTAGGTAATATCGCTTAAAATTTAATTTTCAATAATATTTTGGATTACATTACTGAATTTCCTTCATTACAACTAAAACTTTTTTAGCTGTTAGCAAATTCGTTTGTTAAAAACAAAGTTGTTTTCTGAGTGTAGTAAAATAATATTTTTTATCTTGCAGGATTTTTTTAAATATACTCTGCTTTTCAGTAATAAAAAAATATTTTATATCTTGATCAGGCAACTTCTACGAATTTTGCAAAGAAATTTTATATCAGAGACCTACATTTAAGTGCAGTCATAGATCCAAGTTGAGTTTCTGTCTAAGAAAAGTTTGTTTTAACATTGAAGTGAAGTTTGTCGCCATTGAAAAACTATAATATTTTGTTGATAAAAATCCGCTGATGCAACCAAACTATACTTTTAACTTGAATTACACTGGTCAACAAAATTTTGTAACAAGAAAGGTACTTACCAATTTGGAATTACCTAAATACCCTCATTTTATCACCGTATTTATTTTGATTCCATCAGTTCTAGTTTTCGTGTTACAGCTACTACCCGTAAAATTTTAAATTAACCATTTTTGTTCCGCTTTTGCATTCAGAGATTTTATTTATGTGAATAGTATAGTGTTTTTTTCTATTTATTGAGTTAAGCGACTGTTAAATAATGTCAAGAAAGTGCAAAAATGATCCTGACAGGTTTTGTTATATTTGTGGTAGCATTACTTTTAAAACTCAGCGAAGGAATTTGACACCATTAGTGACTAAGCTATATGAACAGTATTTTGGCTTTGCCGTCGGACAGCAAGACAAAGCGTGGGTTCCACACATCTGCTGTGTTACATGTGTGGATCGTCTTACTGGATGGGCGAGGAGATCTCGATCTATGCCATTTGCAATCCCCGTAATTTGGACAGAACCAACGAATCACTCATCTGATTGTTATTTTTGTGTTACTGATACGAACGGTATCACAATTAAAACAAAAAATAAAATAGCATATCCTGACCTGCCATCTGCTAAAAGAGCGATCCCTCATAGTGAGGAACTGCCTGTACCAGAACCACCAGAAAGTTATGGACAGGAGTGGTGACGGCTTTTTATATTTGAAGGAAAAGTTTCCTAAATTGAGTGAGGCAAAAATTAAAGAGAGCATATTTGTTGGCCCACAAATCAGACAATTGATGAAAGACGACATATTTAAAGAAAAACTCAGTGATTTGGAAAAATCTGCTTGGGAATCTTTCATGAAAGTAACTTTCAATTTTCTAGGAAATCACCGATCAAATGACTATAAAACTATTGTCGCGGAGCTGCTATCTGCTTATAAGGCTTTGGGTTGTAATATGTCATTGAAAATACACTTCCTTCATTCACATTTAGACTTTTTTCCTGAAAATTTGGGCGCCGTCAGCGATGAACATGGTGAAAGATTCCACCAAGACATTTCTACCATGGAAAAACGATACCAGGGCAAGTGGAGTCCACATATGCTAGCGGATTACTGTTGGACATTACAACGAGATGTACCTGAAGCAAAATACAGCAGAAAATCATAAAATTTTATTTAAATTAATACTGTAACATAATAAAATAACTTACTTTTGTTAACAAAATCTCAAAATTTTCTAAATTTATATAACATCTAATTACAAAAAAACTATTCGTATTGGAAGCATTCTAATTTTATTTATATTATTCATATCCTTGTCCTAAACATAGCAAGACAAAAGTTTTCATGTTACACACAAAAAGTTTTTTATGTCAACAAATTAAATTTTCATAAGACAATTTCCTGGCCCAAAAACTCAATTTGGATCGATAACTGGACTTAAGTCAAGGTGTTTGAAACAGAATTTTTTAAACAGTTGCCTTTTGCAAAAGATAGAATATAACTCGCAAAAGAGCTTAACCAACATCATATTCGATTTTTTGCTCAGAAGAATGCGAACATTTGCAACACTTGTTAAAATTCGAAATAATTTGAGTTCTACTTTTTGACACAAAAAGATCTATTGCTGTCTTAACCTTGTAAAGTTGCTTAGACAAATAAATAATAAAAAACTCGTCTTTAGTATTCCATGTTCTCCTTTGTTTATCTGTGCCTAAACAAGCGTATAATTTAATTTATTTCAATTGTTCAAACACGTATTTTATTCACTTTTAGTGAAATATATTTAGAATTGTCGACTTGTATGTGAAAGAATTTTATAGGCAAAAAAAAAAAAAAACAGAAAAGACAATCACATCAATAAAACTAGTTGTAGTAGAAGGAGTTTACTTTGATATCGAATTTACATAGTTCTGCTAAATAATTGTAGTTGAGCATTCTACACTATAAATTCAAAGTTTATCAGATGGTTTGTGATCTATGAAACGAAAAAAATTTATTTTATATAATTTTATTATCAAGGAACTGGAAAAAAAATTTTCAAACAAAACGAGCTATGAAAAACTAAAGGTTATTAACATTTTACCCCGGCCATATTCATTTACTAGGTAACTGCGAGAATACAAAAATAAATTATTTTAATTTTTAAATGTCATTATCATATGCATGTAAGTAGTTGTAGAATTACCAAATCACTTGAGAAAAATATTAAAATAATAATTTAAGAAAAAATATTTTCATTTGTCTTAAGCAAAATTTTTAATAAATTTTATTTTATTACAGACATCTACTCGTATTTATACTTCATAAATAAATAATCAACCTTATTCCATTTGGTGTCGGCAACATCGTCATCAATTTGAAAGCAACATCAGTTTTTGTCGTCGTCGACATCAATTCACTTATAATTTTATATTTTCTAACAGCTGTCAGAGTTTGTTTAAAATTTTTAATAAATAAAATGTTTTTGAAGTTTATGTAATGACAAAACACACAGCAATATTGATAGCAAACATCATTACATAATACCAAATAAGTGTCAACAGTCATCAATATACAAGGTGGGCTAAAAGAAATCACCCTGTTCGAAGATTCTCTTATTTTTGCAAATGGCGGCCAATGTCAAATCTGTTTTGACATTTGTGAACTAGACAGATGTAGAATACAAGTGAACAAGCCATGGAGCGATACACTCTCCAAGAACGCCGAATAATCGAAGTGGACGATTTTTCGACCAAAATCATAATGAGCGACGAGGCTCATTTCCACCTCAGCGGGTACGCGAATAAGCAAAACTATCACTTCTAGGGCACCAAAAATTTACGAGTGATGCACGAGGAGCCATTACACCCGCTCAAAGTGACTGCATGGTGCACTGTTCACGCTGGTGGAGTCTTCGGACTGGTCAAACGACAACAGTGGACGGTGCGCGCTATAAGGCCATGTTAACCGAGTTTTTTCTGCTGCAATTGAACGATTTAGGATTGGAGAACATGTGATTCCAACAAGACGGAGCAACGGCACACGTTTCATTTTAATTTAGAAAAAAAAAAAAATGAGAGCCTTGTATATCAATATTGAGAATTTTAGTTCAGACTTACTAGAAACGATAAGAATTGATGTCGTTTTGTGTCAATGACACCAAATGGAATAAAGGTGAATATTAATTACCTTCAGAATTTTTAATATCCTCATATTGTATTGTAGTTTGATTGGCTACATGGTTTGTTGGACAAAGAAAAAAAACAAAAAGAAAAACGAAATTTAAAAAATGTCTTAATTTTACCTATTACTAATTGTTTTTATACTCGTTTCAAAAATGTTTGAGGTGTTGGACTAGACCATAATAGCTGATGATAGCTTTTCTAATTTAATTTCAATTTTATTAAAAGTATTAGGCCATAATCATAGTCATAAAAAAGTAGTTTTTTATTTAGAAATGACTTTTGTCCACAAGAATTATATGAAATTAAAGTCGTTTTTAAAAATATAGCGACTTAAGTGTGACTATAATTATGACCCATTTTATCTTCTGTTAGTTTTTTTTATTTGTATTTGATTAAAAAGTGTTTTGCTTGTGTTTATTTTTATGTAAAAAGTATATTAAATATTTTTGGTAAATGAATGATATATAGAGTGTAGTGCAGTCGTATTCATCCAGCTTATTTCTTCTCATTACATATTTTATTATAATTTTTGTATTATTTTTCTTATTATTATTAAATATCAATATTTATAATGAAGTCTTTTTTTGTACTAGTAAATTCTTCCTCCTCCTCTTTGCATTACACACAGACATACCTATTTAGTTTTATCAATACAACATATCGTATTTGTTGTTTATTGAAGGCAAACTATTCTAACTTTTAACGGCTGCAGGCGAGGATTTAGCTTAAGCTTTTGATGATGGAAATTAAAACCACAATTGTGAATAAGTAAGTGGCATAAGCAGAAAGTTTATTGATAAAAGCAGCTACTACTCGATTTGGATTTCAATGGTTGTGTTGTGTATTTGTAAAGCGATTGCTTTTTTTCGGTAAAATAAGTATAAAAAAAAAGAAAACATGATTGTATGTTAATTGTGCCGTAAAGTATAATAACTGATACTATTTATTATAATAAAAAAATCGATTAAGGGAATATATTTCACAACATTTGTTTTATTGTTATTCTTATTACAAATGGAATGTGAAAAAATATATCTACAGCAAATTATGAGTGAATGTTAGAAATTAAAAACCGCTAAGAAAAGGGGTACCAAAAAAAATAAGAACCCAGTAGGATAGTATCTCACCCTCTTATCCAAAAAAATTTTAAGTAGATTTTAAAGTAAAATTTATGAAAAATTTCGATAACGTTGACTTTAAGGTCTACATAAAATTCTAGATTAAAGAGTCAGGCTGGTATTCAAAGAGACTAATAACGACTTCAAGTATAAATTATGACAAATTTTTCATACAAATTTGTCACAATATCGATTTCAAGTCTACTTTAATTTTCTTTGAGTCTGAGGATCACAGATTCGCTTGCTGTCTAGAGTCTGCATATTTGGCTGTACAAAAGAGGTTTTGAGAAGTGGATGTTTGATTTATGGGGCGGCCTTTCAGTCTGACGATCATCAATTATAATCTCAAAATAAAGTGATTTACACCCACCCTTTGGCATTAAATATCTGAAACGATCTCCTCACACCTTATCTGCGATATCGCAGGTTAGAAGAATTGAGTACACGCAGAAAAGGTAGACTGTCTGCTAATTCTGAGGTGTCCGGTAGCTACGACAGCTTGCGTTGAAGGACAGTACCAATTGATAATGAAGTCACTACGTGCAGGGACTCATACAAAGGACACGTTAGCCTGACATCTAATAATATAATACTTAACGTAGACTTGCATTTACTAACTGGAGCAGAAGATAAGACATTCGATTGAAGTGCCAGTAGGGCCGCCTGACTATCTGCAACGCCGTACATACAGCTTTTTAAAAAAAAATTTTTTTGTTTACTTGGGTCATTCAGTATCCCTCGACGTTTTCCGGGCAGCTATGTGCTTCAAAATGGCATCTTGTGATTGTAATTAATGGCCATTGGTCGCCAAACATAGCCGCTCTTGAAAGTAATGTTTATGCAGGGAAGCTGTTAAGTAAGTTTTTTGAATTATGTTTTTATTGAAGTCGTTGAAGTTAGTTGCGCAAGTGGGTTGCAAAATTCTTGTAGATGATTGGGTTAAGGAGAAAAGAATTGCTTGTAATTTAAATCTCGTGACATTTAATTTTTATTGATGTAAATATTTTGTTTTATTAATTAATTTATTTTTTTTTTATCTTTAAATTACCCCTTAAATTTTGTTTTATAGTGTGGCTGACTGAGTGGAACAAAATCTAAGAAATGTCAAAAAAATTAAAAAAAAAAGGAAAAATTGTGTGTGTAAACGTAAAAGCAAGTTTAAAAAAGGATATACAAATAATTAAAAACATACTTGAGCAATTGATTTGTGTAATGTAAAAGTGCTCTAAATGAGCAAAATAACGCCTTTAAGGAAGGCTAGACTTTTTAACCAAAATCTAGTGGCAAATTAAGAACCCACCATTTGACACTTCTATTATATCTGTCTTTTACTTTAAGTTTTAACCAAAAGTTGCGTATGTGGCTAACAAAATCTTACCCTATAACTTGTAATACTAGGCCTTAGTGTGTTTAGTAGACATTATGATTTTTTATACAATTTGTTTTCTCTTTGATTTACAATTTAATTATATTTAACGAAATCAATAACTTTAAAGTGTTTTCTACACAACAACATCTTATTTCTTAGACAAATAATTAACCTAAAAACTATTTTTCTTTATTGATTTTCATTAAATCTTTTCTGTCGTTTTTGTTTGCGCTTCATTGTATTTTTTTCTAAAGATGTTCTTTCATTTATCTTTTATAATGTTGCACGAGTACATAAAATTTCCTTTACTTTTCTTGCTAGCATCATTTGCTTTCTGCTATAGTTTATTGCTGGTGTAAAGGCGCGGTCACATTAAACAAATATTTGTCGAAATAAGCCTAACGTTTATATGTTTGAAAGAAATATGCGCTTAAATTTGTTTAATTTTTATTAAAATAAAACATTTGATTTAATTTTATGTAATACAAGTCATGTTAGATTATAAAAATATTTGCCAAAAAGTAGTTGTTACACTTGTTGTGGCAAATGTTTGTGTAATGTGACCGTAGCTTAAGTGTGTAGTCTTAGTTACTTTTGTTTGGCTTGATGTGTTGTTGTGCAACAACGTCTGGCTCTGGCTGTTACTCTTTTAACCACTACGCTGGGTGCTGGGCTGCCACAATGTGGTAAATATATTTTTCCTTTACTTTTTGCTATTCCAAGTATTCATTATTTACCAAAGTCTACATAGTTTTGGTCTAGTTAAAGTAGATAGTGTGAAGGTAAGGCGTATGTGGAAATTAAATTGTTAAAACAACACTCTGCCCAAGGCTATTAAATTAATTAAAGTTTATAAATTTTTTGCTAAAAAGTTTTTATTTATTATTCTAAAACTAAAAGTTTAAATTAACTTTAAAGTTCTCTTAAAATATTTAAGTCGAATTATAATTATTTATTTGTATATTTATATATCGCTTCAACTTTGTGTAGCTTCTCTAGCTTTTGTAAAATAAGAACACAGTCAGACAACTTTAAAACTACATCCACAAATTTTTTTTTTTAATATTTAAAGAAATAAGTTCATTTTTTACTCTCTTTTTATTAAAAGAAAAAAGATAAAATTTTTTACAATTAATTAATTTTGTGTAACAAAAGCATTCTTCATCATGTAAACTTGAAATCAGTTTGTGAAATCCTTTTGCAAATCCACTCTCACATGCAATTTCCCTTTTATTTATTTATATTTTTTGTAAAACTTCTTTGAAAGTATTTTCAAATTAAGTCTAAAAATATTTTCGTCCTTGCTGTGTGCCTAAAACTATTTTACACATAATTTTCTACAATTACCCTGCCGTACCCCTACTGTACGCCTCACAGCACTCAAATCATTGTACATTTTGTTATTCATATTTTCCACAAATTCAGTCAGTCACAAATTCACACAAATCTTCTAGCGAGATACATGATGCAGCATCATCATCTTCATACTAGTACACAGCGCATCACAAATAGGGAAAATACAAATATGGATGCCATATAAAAGCATCATTAGGGTTGACAGTTTTTATGCACAGTTGATTGTTTAAATGAAATTTTTGTTGTAACGTTATTTCCTTGTATGTATATGTGTGTGTGTGTGTGTTTGTTTGTCTGTGTTTTCATATATAAATTCTTATTATGCATGTTGCCAACAAAAAATAAAAATACTAAAGCAAAAACTATTAAAAAAAATTGGAACAAAAACATTTCACTTCTTGATACTTTTGTTTCTAAATTGTCCTTGAGTAGGATGTTTTACTCTTACTCACTGTTTATAATATATTTCTCCTTGTACTTGATTGTGGGTTTTGTTGCTGGTCCTGGTTCAATTGTGCTGTAGCTCTTGTTAAATAACAGATTTTATAGTGTTTCCGCAATTGTTTCTTTTTTACTTTTTTTTTTTTTTAATTTTACTATATCTACTTGGAAAGTAGCAGGAAGTGGTATTTTTGTTGCTACTTTTTTTATTTATTTAGCAGCTTTAATTTTAGTTCAGTTTTAAATACTTTTAAAATATTTTTATAGTTTAAAGTTGTTGTTCTTTTATTTCTCATTCTCATTTAATTAAACTTCAATTTATTTTTATTATAAATGTAAACATGTGCGTGCAATTTATTTTAAGGATTACAAAATTTTACACCATTTTCTGCCATTCTGCCACTTACGTTTCTTTGAAGTCTTACAGAATGTTTTTTTTTCATTAATTGCTGCAGTGAAAACAAACTCATGCAAAAATATTTTAAATGCTATAAAAAATATTATTACAGCAATTGTTTTAAATAGGATCGCACTTAATTGTATCTTTACTAGTACATTTGTTTGATATATTTTTTGTACATAAAATGTATATGGTTTTACCAAGCTTAGGGTTGGTTTAAAATTATTTATTTTGATATAAATCTTTCTATATTTAGTTGACAATTGGGGGGCATATATCCCCCAATTGTCTTAATTAAACTTGTTCCAAAAATTTAAGCAATAGCCATAACGCTGTAATATTTCAATATTTAAGTGACTTGCTAATCCCAACAGTTCAGTACAATATGTCCACACTGGTTTTAAAATTGCCAGGATTTTCGTCTTAGCAACCAGTAGATTTTTTTATTTTAATATTAAAATGTTCCTTCTTAACGTCTGGATAATTTAATTTTATTATTATCGGAGACTCCTTACGAACCTAGTAATTATTATAGGACTAATCAGGCTTAGGTTTCCTGAAACCAGTGTTCCCCTGCACTAATGAAGTTGTTGGTTACCCCACAGAAGAGTGTAGCTACACCCTTTTTAGCCACTAAAGTTGAACAACATACGTTCAGTACTTTGACATCCGTTAGTTAGTTTTTGTGCGATCTATAAAAGAAATTAAAAATCAAAATGGAATTTCATTGAAAATTGTGTACTTTGATTAAATGTTGTTGAAAACGTATGTGATTTAATATTCGTCAACAAAGTACACATTGTGTAAATGTTGAAAAAGCTTAAGTAATGACATACGACAGATTCTATGTGCCCAGTCCATTACACTGTCTGTGTATTTTGTAAAAATAACAGTTTGCATAGAATTATGACAGACGCTGAAGAAAACAATAGACGGAAAAAATGTAAATAAGTCCGTGTGAAAGATTTCATCTGTTGCTCTTATGCCATGTCTACGACAACCTCCATGGCTAAGCTAGCAAAGTTAAGAAGCCCACGAAGAAGATTCTTTTTTTTTTTTTATAAAAAGGCCTCGATCCCCAAATACAGGCAGGAATGGAACCTGCGACCACCCTATTTTTAGGTTAGTACACTCACAATAGTATACGGCGGCACACGATTAGATGATTATTTGATAGAATACTAGCACACAGCACAGTAAGCATAAATATATTTAAATGATCAGTAACGAGAATAATCAAAGGAATCCTTATTGTTGAGAAAGATGCTTAAGGGATTATTAGATAAGCAAAAGATGCTTAAAGAAATTAGATGAGCTTTGTAATTTAGAAAGAGAAACTCACTTTGGCAGCAAAGGATGCGTAAATAATTGTAATTGAGAAAGAGTATAATTAATACAATTTGGTTAGTTGGAATTGGTGTGCCTTATGTATTTTATTACTCTCATTTTATTAAACAATCTTTTTGCAATGTGAAAAATAATTTTAATCTTGCTTGCACTTGTCATATTCCACTCAAGAAAAACAAAAACTAAAAACTTTTTCTTTCAAGTTGAAATTTAAGTGCTTGTGTTTTTTGTTTTGCTTGGAAACTACAGTAAAAACAGTCAGTTGCTTAATGCGTTATAATTTATTAAAACTGCTACTTTTCTAAATAATAACAAAAACAAAAAAATTGGAAAATATATGAAAATTTAGTTTACACTCTCTTCTTTCGTAAATGTTGCAAAAAATTAATATTTTATTTAAGTATTTTTGAAAATAAAACATTAGTTTGTCAACAAGTATAATCAATTTTCACCAGAAAATATTCTCTTTTTCTTAATCTTTCTTTTTAGACTGTATTGAACATAAACTAGTGAAAAAATTTATTTTCAATAAATCCTTTTATTAATTATTTCATTTTACCGATATGATTTAAGTTTAATGAATGATATTTTTGCTTTTGAAATGCGATTCATAGAATATAAAATAAACTGTAACATAGAAGCAATTTTATATATAAATTGAATTAATTCTTTCAAAAATCTCTTTTGAAAAACTGTTTTCTCTGATTATGACATTTTAGTTTGTACAACACCGTAAAATATAATGCATATAAATAATCCTTTAGTGTGCTCTGTAGATAATGTCAATGAAGCTCATTTGTTTTTATAAAATTTGTAAAGAAACTCAAACAGACTATAAAAGTTTTTGAAATTCAAAAAAAAAAAAAAAATATATATATATATATCCTCGTATATATATTTCTTTTCTAAGTTATTTAATTCCTTATTGTTTCTGCCAGTCAGCTAAAACAACATAGTTGATTTTCAATTGAACTTTATAAATCAATAATCAGGTTTATAAAACTAAAGCAATAGAAAAAACAACCATTTCAATTCAATTATCATATAAGAGACTTGAAAAGGTCGAGAGCTTAAATAATAGCCATAAAAATCAGCATTTACAGCAGGAAAGAAGGATTTAAAAAAAAAAACTTTTTATCTTTTTAAAAACTTTTAAAAGGTAAAATTTTATAGAGAAACAAATAAAAATTCAATTACTCTATCGTAAAAAGTTAACAAAATTAAGCATTTGGCGCAAAATAAAAATTAAGTTTCATTTGAAATCGTGTTACTTAAAGTGATATAAGGACAACCAACATAAAGCTATACAAAGTCATGGCCACAGTAACCTATCCAATCAATATCCTTGACAATCTGTACTTACACTCTACCTATGAAATATAAAATGTTCTCGTGCCAGGCTATGTTTGGCCATCAACAAAACTTTGTTCACTATAAAATTATATCAGGAAAACCAATAGCTGTAAGAACGTATGTATGTGAGATGTTTTTGTTTATATGATGACATAAATTACATTTACTTCTTTTTGTACTTTGTTTTATTTTTATATTTTTGTGTGTTTATTATTTAGAGGAGCAGAAATTTATAAAATATATTTCAAAAACAATATTTCGTGCAATTTAAAATGCAAATTGATGCACAGTGGCTGAATGTGCAGAGAAAAAACAAACAAAAAAATAAAAGAATAAAGTACATACATACATGCGCTTCTTAACTACAGCAAGCATTACAAAAGCGAAGTTTGCTTTTTCACGAGTAGATCAAAAATGTGTACCGAATTTGTTTTTGATTATATAAATTTTTTGTAACAGATTTATGGTTTCAATAGACAAAATATCATCCCAGTTAACACAAAAAAATCCAACCAATTTCAGTTAAAAAATTGTCATATTGATTACAGTTTTAATTAAATCAATTAAATAATTAATCAATAAAATTTTTAATTGATTCAATTAAATACTTAATCGCTTTGATTTTTAATTGAATCAATTAAATATTTAGTCACTATGATTTTTAATAGAATCAATTAAATATTTCATCACTATGATTTTTGATAGAATCAATTAAATAATTAATCAATAAAATTTTTAATTAAATCAATTAAATATTTCATCACTATGATTTTTAATAGAATCAATTAAATATTTAATCACTATGATTTTTAATAGAATCTATTATATATTTGATCAAAATGATTTTTTATTGAATCAATTAAATAATTAATAAATAAAATTTTTAATGGAATCAATTAAATATTTAATCACTATGATTTTTAATAGAATCAATTAAATATTTAATCAATATGATTTTCAATTGAAGCAATTAAATATTTAATCCATATGATTTTCAATTGAATCAATTAATTGTTTATTAAATATTATTTTCAATTGAATCATTCAATTGAATGACAACAATATTGAAGTTAATAAGCTAATTGTTGGCTAATAAGTGTTTTATTTATATTTCATTTTATTCTCAAGAAGCTGCACAAAATTATAGTAAAATATTGTGATAAAATTAAATAATTATAACCCGAACTTAAGCTTAACGATAAACTAGCCTTCGGTCCTTAACTTACAAGTTATCAAGAGATAGTTAGAGTTTAAATTAAACGATGTCAGTAAATTACATGGTGGAGGATCTAAAACCTCAACTTAAAATTTATTTTTTATTTTTATTTTCTTTACAAAATCTTTTTACTCCTTGGTAAATTGTATTAAAGAGTATACGATTTTGTTTTTAAATTATTTTCCTAGAACTTTAAAGTACCCCTAGTACATATGAACATGCAACAGAAACCATTTATATTTACAAATTTATTAAAAAAAAAAAATAACAAAAATAAATAAATAAACTAAGTAACTGAATGAGCAATAAACTGCAATAAAGAATGTCTGAATAACTAAAAGCATGACTGACTGAATAAATGAATGAGTCGCTAAATAAAAGATGATTTTGTGTTCATAACAATGAGTGAAATAGAGAACACAGTACGAAAAGAAACAAGATTTTTGTAGAGGCGTATGTATGTGTATGTATATGTGCATGTTATTTTAGGATTTGTTATTCTTTGTAAATTTGAACACAAGGTCAAATAGAAATGTTGGTGTTTGTTGGAGTTTCTTTTTTGGCTCTTGACTTTTAGGCAAACTGATGGTCTATTATATTGCCGAGCTGTTACACCTTGCGTGCTTAAATCTAAAGCATCATTAGTCATGAATTTTTCATAGTGTTAGATAAACAGCGGTAGCCTATATTTTCCTTTATTTTGTGCTAATAGAAACTTTTATTAAACTTGAGATTTTATTACTCTTGTAAGTAACCAGTTTTAACGGTACGTGAAAGTTAACTATAAAATTGTAAAATTTTTTAAATTAAATATGAGCAGCAAACAGTTTCTAAATAGTAGAAATTTGAAAAAATATTTAAAAGGAATTAAGAGCCGAGAACAGGACACTTGGCTGCTGATGCAAGCTAAATCATTAAAGTTAATGATATGACATGGTTTGTTGGTTGGTTTATGTGGCAGCTTGAGTGCCATCAATTTAGAAGCACAAGTTTTAATTTGCAACCACTTAGTCGCCAAAACAATATAACAAGCAAAATGATCTAGATCGACGTCGTAGCATTGACGATATGATTTTACATGGCTCATTAATGCTGAGTTTTCCTTTGAGAACTGCTTGCTGAAATTAATTTCAAAATTAAAGCTGATTAATAAGAAACAAATTATTTATAAAATTTAAATTTCTTAAAATTTTATTTTTGTTTAAAAAGCAATTTCTAAAAGCATAAATGACTACTGTTCTTGGAAAACCATCTTCTTGAAATGTACAATTTGTTATCTGCAAACAATCCTCAATTATTAATTTTCTGTAGATTGAAGAGTTGAAGTTCAGGCTTAAGCTCAATTACATTTCAAGTTTTGAGTATTTTTTTTTTTTATTAATTTTTAACGACTTTTAATTGTTTAATTTTGTACTTCGTTTCCATTGGAAATTCATTGTTTCGAATATTTTGTTTTTATTTTTTTTTAACAATTTGAATTTTTAATAAATATAATAAAATACAAACCGTTTTTTCTAAATTATTCCATTTTAATTCAATTATACTGAGAAGATTATGCAAAGAGCACAAATTATGTACATAATAAATTTAATTCTATTTTATAAAACCACTATGAATTTAGTATTTGTTTTTTGTATTCCTTTTTATAATTTTTGCCAATAAGAAAGAAAGCGACAACTTTTTTTCTTAACTTTTTGTACATACACACTTTGTTTTCAACCATATTCTTCAGGGTTTACAAGTATTTATTTATTTATAATAAAATCCATAAATACAAGTACTTACACTTGTACACTCGTGTGTACCAGCATATGCAAGTGAACGCTTCGAAATTTAATAAAAAAAAAAAACACAAACAATATTTCATAGAAATTTGAATTTAAAATTTGTTTGTTTGTTTTTGTTTTTATTTTATTATTTATACAGACGTTATTAAATTAAGGAAATTTTTTTTAAATAAAAAAAAAAAAGGAAAAAAAAATATATTTTTGATTTAAGTGACTTTTATTTTTGATGGCTGGATTGTGAGCCTTAAATTAAATTTTTAATGGAAACTGTAAAAGCAAGTCCCAACCAAGCAAACGGGCTTGACAGTTTATTAAAAACAATTAACAAGCATTAGCAAAGAAACAGCATTGTGCTCAACAAAAATTTAGCATAAACAAGGATATAAAAAAGTTGAATTGATGCATAACTTATAAAAAAAAATTATATCCAGAATTTTTCACTCAGTCTTTTGTCACTAGAAATAGCTTTAAGATGTAACAGTAACCCGAGATGTTAAATCGGACTTCCATGGAATATACTATCTGTATATAAGTGCACTTTCAAATAAGTGAGTTGGCTGTAATTTTAGATAGATATAGACAGCATCTTATTTAAATCAATGCTGACACATTTTTTTATGAAAGTGGACTTATACCACTTTAAAAAAATAACAGCTCATACAGTTTCACTCTGTTGCTTGCTTAAAAGTAAGTCTTGGCATAATTTTATTATTTTGTCACATATTTTTCATCAAAACTGCGGTATTTAATAGGAAGAATCGCTTAAGTCGACTGTCACAATTAACTAAATAACTTTATTATTGCGGTTCAGTAGTGCGATTCAGTAACTTTTATTACGAACATTCGTATCGAAAAAAAAGTATATCGAATTCGGTATTCAGTTACTTTTCGACAAAA
This sequence comes from Thelaira solivaga, assembly GCA_947397855.1. NCBI lineage: Eukaryota > Metazoa > Arthropoda > Insecta > Diptera > Tachinidae > Thelaira > Thelaira solivaga. Next base: position 27,516,452 of record OX377610.1, read on the forward strand.
ATATTCGCTACGATAAAAATCGTTATTTACGATGATTATTTATGTGCTGTTAACTACGTCGCAAAATTCATATAAACAATGCAGTTTGCGGAAGTTAACAGCATATAAATAATCATTGCAAGTAACGATTTTTATCGTACCTAATATTTTTGTCGGAAAGTTACTGAATACCGAATTCGATAAAATATCGTTCTATTTTTTTTTTCGATACGAATGTTCGTAATAAAAGTTACTGAATCGCACTATAGTGCTACTAAGGCTTCAACTAACGAGACCGTTTAATTCTCGTTACACAATACTACTAGCTACAATTCAAACTATTTTTAATAATAAAAGATACAATTTTTCCACATTAGCACTTAAATATTTTATTTCAACCTATAATATGATAGACTAACATCACTTTCATCACTAACAACCATCATATATTTATTTACTGTGACAGCAAATCAGAGGCCAAATCGTGGCATTTGATAACGAGCAACTTATTTCGAATTTATGAAATTTTTTCTTATAAAAAAACTAAATTTTCGATCTGTTTCATTCGATATCGACGGCTACGATTCGACTCCAGCATTACAACTACTCAATGCTTTTGAAGTAAAATTAAAAAGGGTCTGCAATTGTCTAACACTTCTAAAGAGGCTAGCAGCTAATATTAAGCTCCAACTATTATGCGTTATATTGCATAAGGCAGACGAACTTCTTTTGCCCGAGGCCCATTCTGTGGACTGTCTTATAGCTATATTAAGTTCAAGATTAGGTAGTAGTGAAGAGAATCGCAATAATACTGCAGAAAACATATTGTATCACTTTAATGATCTAAGTTAGACCCGTTTTTGTTACTTAGCGCATAACTATCTACAATCGTCTGAAATAACAAACAAATTATTTAAAGAAATCTGTGAATTCTCAATGAGTATTACACTTGGGAAGTATTTAAAACATGAGCCTAGTGTCACAATAGCTCTATTTTGGCCGCATTAAAAATGTGAGTTGTTCCCGCTACAACACTTTCATAACAAAACCCTTTGGTATTTTTGCTTTAAAGCACACAAGTATGGCAATGATTTTGTGATGTTAATAAATTAATCAATAAAAGCACAAAGAATAAAACATTTTTTTTATTCATTAACAATTTTAGGAATTTTTCGTTTGTTTATTACTTGGCAGTTCATTATACTAGAGGATAATCAAAAAAGATACCGTTGACATGACTACTACAAATATTTAATAAGCAAGCAAACCGAGTTAAACAGGTTAAATGCTTAGGTACGCAGTTTAGGGTAGGGCTCTTATAAAACACACATGCATAATTGAGTTACTGAGAAATTTAATAGATTAAAAAAAAAATTTTTTTTTTTAGTAAAGAAATCCAATTAAATTTCATATTATTTGGTACTTGTTTCTTGCTTTCAAGGCTTACACATGCGTACATTTGCGTAAAAAAAGGTGCCCAGTTGCTTGCTTTTTCTAATTAAAAGTATACACACACACCCAATCACACAAATAAATAATCTTTTTATTAAAAGTAATGGCGAAATGTTACACTTTAAAGCTTAATTAATCCATATTAAATTATTTTTAATCTGTTTAAAATTCTTCAGTGGATTAAAATCGTATTCACAGTAAGAAAAATTATAAATTCAAAATAATTGGCCGATGCTTACAGTCGTGTGAAAGCTGGTTTGTTTTATAAAAACAGCTTATAATCGCAAAATTGATATAATCTAAAGTAAGTAGTAGAATAGCTAGTTTTGAAAGTAGTATAAAAACTATCGATCATTTTTGTTAGATATACTCGTATACCATTTTCAAATATAACAGTTCATATATGAATTTAGATGAAACACCCTACCGATTTTCAAGTTCAATCCTGGTCAGGTGCAAAATTTTTTTTTTATGTTTTATATACAATTTTAATAAATAAAACTCGACTGTACGTGTTGTTGCCATTGTACTCCTCCTAAACGGTTGGATATTTTTTATTGAATTTCTCTGTATGCCTTTGGAAGGTGTAGCGTCACAAATCCGCCCGGCAGGTGGCGCTACAATCGGTATCTGTATCGGTATCGAAAATACAAAACTTTTAAGGCAAAACAATGTTGCCTGGTCAGCTAGTTTTTATATAAATTTTTTTAAATAAATTTTTTATACAAATCTTTTTTTTTACCTGGATTAGAACTAGGGCATATGCCGTTACAAATCATTAACTCGCCACTGACCTCTACAACCACAAAGCTTAATTAAATTTGAACGATTAAGTTTTTGTTTTAGCAAGAGAGATAATAAAATTCACTTTCAATAACATTTTTCTCATTTAATTAAAAATATTCCCCCTTATCCAAAAATATTAACGTAGACTTTAATGTCAACGTTAACGAAATTTTTCATATAATATTTTAAAAAATTTTACGTTAATTTTTTTTGTATAAGAGCAATTATTTTTATGGTAATCATTACATGTTTATTACAATATAAACATATTTATTTATTAATTAAGTTTGTCTATGACGGTAAACATACAAGTTGTATGATTAAAAATAACTAGAAACATGTTTGTCGAAATCCTAATAATGTTAAGATGCTTCAAATTAATAATAATATTTTTGCAAAGAACAAACTATGTTTGCGGTGACCATATTCAACCATATATTTTCTTTGTGTGCTAATAAAAATTCTTTTCTTTTTTTCTGTGTACTACAATCATGTGAAATTTGTAAATTTCATTAATTTACATTTAAAAGAAAATGCGTAAAATGGTTGGTTCTTTATATAAGTTGTTGTGACAAAGTAAAGATATGTGTTAGAGTGTCTCTTAATTTCTATCTTTGGCTTTTGATAAACTCAATCAAATAGAGAATTTATTTCTCTAGTCTAGTCTGGGCTAGATTTTACCTGCGAACTTTAAAAAGTTTTAATTTGAATTTAAATTTTAAAAATTTAATTTAATATAAAAATTATTTATTTAATGAAAAAATTGACTTATTGCTCAAACTTAATTTTGTTATAAAATTTCCATCTACAAGCTTTCTTGATTTTTTTAAAATATTTTTGAATAATGAAAATGAATCCTTGGCTTCACTAATCCAGCCAACCATTTTATTTGGTACGCTGTATAATAAGTAATTAACAACAAAGATAAATGATGAAAGATTTTAAGAGAATGATTACAACCATAAATAATGTGTATGTATGTGTAGGTTAATACTTGAAATTTTAATTAGCTGTTTATTTAATACCAAATAAGCTGCATTTACTCACATACAAAATATATTTGTTTTATTAATTACATTTTTGTGTGTGTTTACGTATGTGCAAAGATAGAACCGCAAAATGCCAGCAATAAAAGTGAGGAAGCATTTAAAAGTGAGCCTAATTCAAGGCCTTATTGTTTGGTTTTATAAAATCTGATACATAAATATTCTACTCAGTTTTGTCTAATGAAACGTTGTCATTGTTTGAAAAATAATGTATGAAGGTCTTCTATTTAGAAGGCCTTTTGCTACCAATTTTACCACTGGCACACTTTGCAGATTTGTACCAGTTGTAGAAACGTATTATGTCTTTTATACATACCATTATCTATAAACATATTTTTACATAAATCCTTAAATATAACAAAAAACAAGACAATAGCAACAACATACAAGTTGTGAGTTATTAAAGAAGCAGAATGTAAGAATAAACTTTCCCAAATAAATTTTTCGCAAATGTGTGTATGTAAGCATGTGCTTCTATGTGTGCATCAATTTGATGTTTTTAAAAGAGAAAAAATGTTTTCTTTGTTTCATTTTCATTTCATTTAAAATAATATAAATAAAAATAGAAACTAAACGTGTTTACAGCATACAGTGAGATACAAAATTAATTGCATAAAAACTATAGCAAAAATATTTCAAATACTGGCGCTGGCTTATCTAATTTATTTGAAAAATGTATAAGTGCTTTTAGAATTTTTTTTTAAATTCAATTGCTTTTAAGAATTTATTGAAATGTTATTCAAAATTTATGAAAAATATAACTGTTTTCTAATTACACTGATTTCTAATTTTCTTTTACTATTAAAAGAATTTTTTTATGAAAAATCCTCCTAAAGAGATGTACAATTGTAATTTGTGTAGTGGCTGAAACGAAAGTAATTGGTATTTACAGCAGTGGTGCCATATTAGAAATCTTATAATATTTCTCTTATTGGAAACTTGTAAATCGAAAAAAGTTATTGATAATTAATTATAGCTATCTGAGACCTTATGAGTAAAGCTACGGTCACATTAAACAAATATTTGTTAAAATAAGTATAACCACTATGTCATATACCAGCATATAGACACATTTTGAAGAAATATTCGCTTAGATTAGTTTAATTTTTTATTATTATATTATTTTAATTAATTTTAGGTACTAAAAGTCATGTTAGACTATAAAAATATTTGTCAAAAAGTAAGTGTAATGTGACCGTAGCTTAAGTTGTAACAATGGCCCTAAAGCAGTTTTGATAAATTTTATTTTTAATTAGGCTATATGTGTGTGTAATATAACCCAGGGATAAGGCACGAATCGAGCCTAAAATACCACTAATTTACAGCTTTACTCTTTCCCACTGTTTCTAATATTTTGAGCACACAAAAGAAAAACGTGCGAGGTCTGTTTGACAATTTCATGACTTTTTAAATAAATTATTTTCGGCATATAATCGTTTTAGTTTTCAACATAATCTCCTTTTAGATCAATACATTTAGTGTAGAATTTTTCTAATATTTTTATTCCTTCCAAATAATAGGTTTTCTCAATGCTCTCGAAATATGTGTTTGTCTCGGTGTGACCTCTTTTTTCGAATCAAATCTCTTACTACCCACATATTTCTTCAAATTTCGAAAAGAAAATAGTCACAGATGGCTAAATCTGGAGAATACGCTCAAGTCTGGATTTTTACCATAGCGACTTCACAATTGTGTCTAAGAAACAGCAATTTTTTTTTTAATTTTCCGAGGTTGTCTGCTTTTAATGGCTTGCAAAGCTAAAAAAATTTAAAAAGTCACAGAGTTATTGAATAGCCCTCTTATTTACATATCAGTCAGTTGTCCAGTCTATTTTCATAAAGCAAAAAATGTGACATCAATTTTAGTTTATTTGTTGTATTCTTTTCATTTAATTTTTATAAATATGTTTTGTTTAATAACAGATACTTTTGCTTGTTTGCTGATTAATTTGTTGATTTATTTTCCTAAATAATCACCAAACACATGATGATGTTTGTCGGAATTTATAAAAAAATAATTAAAATACAAAATACGTATAGAAAATGATAACAAGAGTTTGAATTCTTTTTAAAAAAAAATACAAAATCAAAAGAAAGAATTTATAAAAATTACATTTTAAAATTATGAAAGAAAGAAAAGTACGTAGAAGAATGGAAGTCGGTCTGCAATTCTGAAAAACTATAATATATTTTTTTTTTTAAACACAAGCTCGTCTTAGCGAGTTAGTGACTTAAAATGATATCTTGAGATTCTAGTTGCTGACCATTCACTAAATCAACCAAAGGTACGAGTACTTACATTCAAGCGGGAATAAAATAAGAAGTTTAATCGCTGCTTTTGATGTGGAGTGAATGTCATATAGTATGAAATTGTAATACGATTGAAGGAAGTTTATCACAGTATCTATCGACTCGTAGTATTTTTTAATTTATAATATTTGGAAAAGTATTGCATGAATTTAGGCAGCAATTTTGAACGAAGAAATTTTGTTAAATTGAAGAAAATTAATTTGATAATTATTAGTTTCTATTAAAATTTTATATATTAGAATATGAATCAATAATTTCTGTTTTTGTCAAATTTAAAAGAGGCAATTTAGTTAGAAATTACCTAAATTAAATATTTTAACCCAAAAATAAATAAAACGGACTGTTTGTTGAATGTCCCCGTTAAAAAAATAATGTTTCCAAAGGTTGCATTTGATGGAATACTCAAATTTGCTTTACGATATTAAATGAGATACTGCTAAATAAAAATTATTGGATATCGAATAATTCAATTTGACCGCTGTGTTACCCAGTCTCTTCTGGTCTTGTCTCGTCCCCAGTAAGTAAGCAGATTGTATAAATAAAATAATTTTTTTTTTTTTTGATTAGCTGTTCTTACCTTCTAACTGACCCGCATAAAAGTATGTCTGGCCGCTCCAAAAACATATATTGACCATTATTGGAATATATTGATTTTATGTGCCAAATTTAAAAAAAGAAACATCGGAAAATAAAATTTTAATTATTAAATCATTTAATAATAAACGTAAGCGTGTTTTAGAGTTTTTCCATTACAAAAAACCAAAAAAATACCAATTTTTCCTCTTTATAATTTAATAATAAGATGTTGAAGTTTCAATTTTTTTTTCGAATTATTAAAAATTTCTAAACTTTATAAAAAAATATTTTCTTTGCACCTTCTTTTCAATAACTCTAAAAATAATATTTATACAAAAAACATGAAATAATAATAAATTAAAATTGATGTGAGTAAGCATTTTTTGGCATGTTTGTAACAAAAATTGAATACGTGGCTTCGAGGTTTTGACAAGTTGTTTGAAGCAGCATTTTCAGAAATGTTTAACAAATTCCTTCTCTGTATAAGTTGAATGTAGAGGTCACTTTACAACAGAATTTTTTTTTTCAATTTTTTGATGGTGTTATTAGATTTTATGTATTTGAATACATATTTTGTGGTGTGTTTGCAGAAGGAGTCTTATTTACAACTTTTTAAAAGTATTAATGCATGAAATCATATCAAATTCTTTTCCTTTTTTTTGTTTTTAATCTTTAAGGTTTTTATTAAATTCTTTACTATATTTGGTTATAAAACTTTTACTGAAACCTGAAATAGAGGTTTAGTATTTTGTTTTATTTATTTTTTATTTTTATAATAATGAAATAAAAAATGAAGAACTTGAAAAAATTCTATTAAATAACCTATTTTTCTATTTTTGTTTTAAAAGAAATAATGTCCAACAAAAACTTTGTATAAGTCCTTAGGTAAAATAAATAAAAGAAAATAAGCCTTTAAATATTATTTATCGATTTTTATTTTGTATTTTTCAATACAGATTTGTTGAAAAGAAATTCTTTAAGAATATAATAACTCTCTTCAAGCAAATATTGAGTATATTTTGTTGTTTTTGTGTGTCTGATTACTATTTTTGTTGTTTATAAATATATACAAAAAAGAACACACTGTGGCAGTGAAAGATTTTGTTAACACTTTGATTACATTTGTGGGGTAAATAAAAAAAAAATAAAAAATTATTGATTAATTATGATTGGAAGAAATTAAACAAAAACTGTGAGAATTGTGGGAAAAAAGTAATTATTAAAAAAAAAATGGAGCGAGATCGGTGCTAGTAGGAAATAATTCGAAAACTTTTTGATACAACTTTTTCTCTTGTTCTCTCGATATTGAATGGTGCCATTTGCCTGTTGTTTTTTTTAAATAATTATTTTTTTTATAAAAAACTTTTCTTTTTAAATACATTTTCTGGAGTAATTTTATTTTGTAATCAATTTTTAATTTGATAATTTTTTTAACCTTTTTTTTTAATTATTAAAAAATTAAAATAAATATAAATCATTTTCTTATTAATGTTAAAAAATAATTTTAATTTATTTTTTAATTTTATTATTATTAAACAGTACTGTGTTATAAAAAAGGGTAAGACTTATCGTAATATTTTTCAAATCATGCTTCAACAAAATTAGGGTGTATAACATTTAATACTCTTTCTTTAAATATATTTATGTTACACAGTTAAGCTGTAGCAGCAAGTCATTGCTTACAACAAAACGTATCTAAAAGATATTAAAAAAATAATCAACAAAAAACTTAAATAAAGAAAAAATAACACAATGAAAGAATTAAATTAGAAAAATTCTATATTTTCTTATGAAAACTAAAATTTAAAATTTATGAAAGCACATAAATACATATATGTTTTGTAGAAGGGCCCGCATCTAAAATGAATTCATTCCTCAGCCATCAGTCACAACTTGATTGTTATCCAGCTCACTAACAAAAAGATACGGCACTTAATAAACATGTGTGCGTTATGTGTGGTATTTGTCGCCTAAGGGCGTATGTTTGTACAAGCCAACTCGTAAAAAGCTTTTAGCAGAATTGCTTACATTTTTTTTAAATTTAGTTTCCTGCTTTTATTTAATATTTTTCTTTTATTTATTGATTCTTTTTTCTTAAAATTATTTAATTTCATTTTTCATTTTATTTTTCATATTCATTTTCATATTCATTTTCATTTTCATTTTCATTTTCATTTTCATTCTCATTTTCATTTTCATTTTCATTTCATTTTCATTTTAATTTTAATTTTTTTTTCATATTCATTTTCATTTTCATTTTCTTTTTCATTTTCATTTTCATTTTCGTTTTCGTTTTCGTTTTCATTTTTATTTCATTTTCATTTTCATTCTCATTTTCATTTTCATTTTCATTTTCATTTCATTTCATTTTCATTTTAATTTTAATTTTTTTTCATATTCATTTTCATTTTCATTTTCTTTTTCATTTTCATTTTCATTTTCATTTTCGTTTTCGTTTTCGTTTTCATTTTCATTTCCATTTTCATTTATTTACAATAACCTAGCCTGTATAGGGCAAAATCGGTCAAAAAAAAATTCTACTAACAAATAAATAAATTTATATTTAGTTTAGTTAGTATTTGGTTTTTAATAATTTTTTTATTTTATTTTTTATTACAGTGTAATAATAGTGGTATTTTATTTTGTCATTCTACTTCTCTCTCTTTTTTAGTATATTTCATTTTTATTCAATTTAGTTCTTTGTTTTATTTTTGCTTAAAAAGCTCTTAACCATAAAAATGTTTTAAGTAATCCCAAAACGTTACTGTAACAAGAAAATCTTTTCAAGTATGGTAATTGTGGTTTAAAGAAAAAAAGAAAAAGAATAAGCAAACAATAAAAATATAAATCAAAGAAGAAAAAAAAACGTTTTAAATTTTTTTATTTGCTTTTCTTATGCACTTTTTTATTATTTATGCAAGTAGATAAATTAAAACTACAAACTGAATTAAATAGTAAGTAAAAAAAATAGATAAAACACGGTGCGTTTGGTTTTAATAAAACAAAAACGCATCTCTAGTATTTTATTTTGTTTTGAATTTTTGTGATAAAATTTTTTCATATGTAAATTAAATATAAATACAAGTGTTCTAGTATTAGAGAGAAAACTTATCAGGAGAATTCCGATATGTTCAAGTTACCTAATGGAAAGTATGTATCGAAAAAAAAATGAAACTAACAGCTACATTAAGAATTTAAGCCCAGGGACTTTATGAACTCAACGTGTAAAACGACTTTAACTTAGAACTGTGGTGGCCAATTATCTTAAAAATTCTGGTAAAGACTCATGGGTCAATTATGAATATTCGGCAGAATTTTTTTTTTAAATTTCGGTCCTTTTATATAAAAGAAAAAAAATTTTGCTTTGAAATTAAATGGAATGGTGTCTCCTTTTGCAAGGGAAGGACTTTTTCCAACAAGTTTTTCAAAATGGTTTTGTCCCTTTATTTTTAAAATTTTTCTTTTTATTATGTTTTTTTAATATAAATGGTGACGACAAAATTATAGTCGTTTCAATACAACATCGCAGCCGCATTTTCTTATAAAATACCAATTAAAAACTTATCGATATATAACGATTGCAATAACTGGAAAAATCATAAAAATAAAAAAAAAGATAAAAATTAATAAAATTTAATCTTTATTCGTGCTTAATTCTTTCATTCATTTATTATATGATCATGACTTTGGACTAATCCACTGAAGATTCAGAGTGGCATCTGATGAAATAGCTATATGGATATGCTTTCCTTCTTAGTACGTATTGTACTAAGTAAACAATTTTTCTAAATTAAAATTAAGCAGGAATAAAGATTGAATTTTGTTAGGCTTTATAATTGCAAATAATTTAATATGTTGATAAAAATTAATTGTAATAAGAAATAAAGAGTGTCCCAACAAGAACGCAAAATTTAAATTTTAAATAAATGACTGATGCAGCAATTGAATTGTTTCTCTGGCTGTATGACATGTGGCGCCGCCTTGTTGAAACTACAAGCCCTCCACATTCATTTCTTCAATTCTAGGCAAGAAAAAAACTGGTTATCATTTCACGATACCGAACACCATTGACTGTTTGCGCTTGACCTGCCTCATTTTCATTAAAAAAAATGTCCAATGATTTCTCCAGCCCAAAAACCACACCACACAGTGACATGTTGAAGATGCATTTGCTTCTCGTGAATCACTCGAGGATTTTCCTCACCCCAAATGCGACAATTCTGCCTATTGACGAAGCCATCAAGATGAAAATGGGCCTCGTCACTGAAGATGATTTTATCGGCCATGGTCATTTTTTACTAACCCCGTACCTTCTACTACTAAACAATAACAATTGTTCAAATGTCAAACAATGACACTTCGAATGGCGCCAAATTTAAGTCTTGCGTGCTTGTTCGGACACCCTTTATAAATAAATAAATAAAACAAATAAAAATAAACAAAATTTAATATTCGTCTGCAAAATGCATTCTTTTCCGTGATATTCTAAATTAAAATTTTACAAAAAATTATTTACTTAGTAACTACTAACTACCAAAAGGTGACTCATATCTATATGAACCATTTTATCAGAAGCGAATCTGCATCATTAGAGGTTTACTGAAGGTTAAGAATAAGAAGTGTCAATTGTGGCTAGCCTATTAGCTGAAGATAATGAATTCGATTTTTGATCTAGCTTTGGCTGTTTTCTGCAATTTGTTTCTGCAGTTTTGAATTGTTTAAGCAAAAATATCACAATTTTCATATAAGTAGTCCTGATTTGCCTCCAGAAATTTTTAATTTTTTAATGTGAGTAATTAAATTAAAATACCCTTTGATAGACTGGGTTACAAAGAAAAAAGGTTAAAGTTAAATAAAAAATAAATGAAAAAAAAAAAAAAATTAAGAGCCAAGAATATAATAAATAAAAGAAAGAAAAATAAAAATTTTGTATAGCGTATTTATCTTTCTAAGATTTCTTATTACATCCTTTGATTAATAGAACAAAAAGGATTCTAGCACATAAAAAATACCTATTTGATATTAGATTTTAAAAGCAGTAGCTTTAAGCTTACTACGTATTGGATACCTTAAAAAATCAGACCCCTCAAAAACCAATACAAGCTCGTATGCCAACAACAGTAGTGGTCTGGGTTTAATGTAAATTAGTTCTTCTGCCATTGTTATTGAAAGCACTTCAGTCAGTTGATAACAACACAAGAACTGCAGATACACGAGCTTAAACATAAATATTCTAGTTTATTGTTTAGATGTTTGTTTGTGGTTCCTTTGTGTTTGCTTGTGTTTATGCCAATAATAACATACAATAATGTGAGCCATATATTTATCCAGCTTCTTAAGAACAAAAGTATTTATCTTGTTCTCTAGATGAATGTAAATGAATAACACATACATTTGTGGTTGGATTACAATAAAATATATTTGAAAATATCTACATGCATACGAGTACATGCATACATATGAAAATGAAAACAAAATTTGCTTGTGTGCATGCATTTACCTACTTGTCTATGAGAATATTTAAATAATTGTGTGTATGTAAAATGATAATAATCATAATGAGATTCTTTTCATTCTTTGCTATTTTCTTGCTTTTCAAGTATCATTAAATGTAATCCTTCCTGCTGTTAAGAAACCTTGAAATCAGTTGAAATTTTTTTAATGCGCTTTTAATAATAAATTTTTTTTTTCTACCATCATTCATTGTTGATGGAAAAAAAATTAATGATGACTGGACTTGTCCATCTTATAAATTAATGTTTTACAGAGATTTGTATAAGATATTGGGATATGGCATTGTAGGTTTTTTGAATAAAATAACGAATAATTTGTAACTGTTCAGCTTTAGGTTCTGCGAGGCTTCTTGTTGATTCCCAGAAAATCAGGAAAGCTATTGGCTTCATTCGAGGCCTTAATCTGGAACAGTTAAGGCATCGACTACACAAAAGATATTTTGATCAGTAGTACATATCGCTTAGTAACAGTAATAATAAAAAAACTTCCATGAAAATTCAAATTTACACCACCGATTGTTTGAAATTTTTAAAAAAAAAATTAATTTTCTTACTTTCCAAAATCCCACAACAATTTCTTATTTATGATGTATTTTTTTTAATTTAATCTAATTACTAGTAGACACTGTATTGGTGAAGCTTTTTCTTCATCAGCACCATGGAAGACTTGTAAAAAGTTAAAAAAAAATACCTAAAGCGCAACAATTGTGTGGTTTCCATAACACAGCCAACCAACTAGCTTTAAATTTTTTTTTATAAATAAATACTCATTGTTTTGAGTATTTTTCAATTAAAATTTGTTGTCTTATGGCAATGAGTGCATTCATAAGACGTACTGCTACACTAATGTTGGCAACTGTTAGGCTAAACAGTTACATATTACAAATGGTTTGATGAGTATGCTACTAATTGAACAGCTGATACATGTAAATAATTAAAAAAAAGTACAAAATAAATATTAATAAAATAATTTGAATCAACTAAATCAATTTCTTTAACCAAAAGTATGAATAATAGAGAATTTTTAATGGATGCTTTTCTTGCTTGCTGTTGAAGGAATTGTTTTAAATTTAGTTGATACAACCTATAACTTGTTGACTTGATTAAAAAAAATGCCTTCAACTATACAGCTGCTTCTCACACGAACACTCAACAGTTGGACAACAGTTACCTTACACTAAATAACACACAAATTAACAAAAAATCATTAATTATGTGCTGAAGAAGCTACGCAGGTTATAGAATACGATCTCAAGCTTAATAAAATAGCCATTTTAATAAAAAAAATTGTTTTCAAACTACAGATTTTTGCCCTGAAAAGCAACGAGCACTTATTTCTTATTATATACCATGAATTTTTTAATTAAATATGTTTATTTTTCTTTTTAATTAATATGGCTGTTTTGTTAAGCTTGAGGTCTTATTTTATAAATTTATTTTTATAGCGATATTTCGCTCCAACTTGCGTAACTTTTTCAATTAACAATTGTATGCTAGAAGCTACGCAAGTTGGAGCGAAATATCGATATAAAAATAAATTTATAAAATAAGACTTCATTCAAGCTTAATAAAATAGCCATATTAATGAAATGATCTTCTGTAAGCGTATACATAATATTTCAAATAAAAATTAAATATCGCGTATACGGTTCGAGGTGCTCTCCCACAGTATAGAAAATTCAAAACATAAGCAATGAATCGTGCTAAGGAACGTATAAGTAATATTTTAAAAAACAATTGAATCACAGCGTTATCAAATTTTAAATTGAAAATTTTTAGCTGAGAAAACATATATTAAAAAGCAGTAAAAATAGTGCTAAAAGCTAACAGAGAATAATATCAACCATGTAAATTTAGTTTACTTAAGTGTAGCATACTTGGGAGGGTATTTTTCAATACTTCCTTGAGAGTATAATTTACTCATATAAAATTAAATAGCAGTTTGGTTAAAAACTTTAAATTAAAAAATAAAAAAAAAAAAAGATATACAAAAATCGCATAAAACTACAGAAATTATTGTTATAATAATACATACTCTGCAACATAAAACATTAACAGTCTCTGGTGTAATAAAATTTGGCATAAAGTAAAATCATAATTATTGATATTGGCCAGAGTTTGTCAAAGGCAGTAGTCAATTACATTTTGTCATGATTTTGAATATTTAATCGTGCGGAAAAAATTGCGAAATCTATGATTTCACTTGCTTTAACTTCATTGATATTCTGATATTCTGCTTTAAATATCTTCATATCTTCATGGCTTAATTAAATAAATTCTATGGGATTTAAGCTTTAGCACACACGAGTTGGCAAATGATTTGGAAATAACAAGAAAATACATGGAACATAATATTTGTTAAGAAACTTCAGAGTTTTTTGTTTGCTTATTTCTCAGCGGCTCATTATACTTGAAGAAACTAAAAAAAAAATTTTTTTCTTTGCAAGAATTAAATATTCCTAAACAAATTTACTTTAAAAGAAAATATTATATTTTATTATTTTCTAGGCCTCTAAAGCTTTCAAAACTCCAATACAAAATTATTGATTTTTCACAAAAATTTTAAAATAAAATTTTCTGTCACATCTGATATTTTTATAATTTTTTTAAAAAAATTGGAACTATGAAAATTTGAAGATCCATAACTCGAATAATATGAATTTCTTTAACAAAATTTAGTACTTATTTTTTCTTAGAATTCAATTATCTATTCTTAATGATTAAGCTGGTCCAAATTTTTCTCTAAATTTTCTTCTTTAAAGCAAAATATGTTTTCAATTTAAAAATATCACAAATTAAAGTAATAAAATTTTGCTTTATTAATAGAAATACAGCTTTTAACAGCTCCTTTAAACATATGTAATAAAAGAGAAGAGAAGAACAAAAATAGAATATATAGTTTTCAATATTAAAATGTTGGTTGGGAGATTTATTTATTTATTCAGTTCAATGCTTACTGAGTTTTTTGTTTTGGATATTTGAATCTGTTTGTAACTATTGACAAATAATTCTTATTTAGTCAATTGCTTTTACAATACAAAGGTTCTAATGTTTGCAGGAAACGTTGGGAGTAATCTACTGAGGATTCAGAGTAGCGTCTGATGAAATGGTCCATATAGATATGCTATCCCCTTCAGTACTTATTGTACTGAATAAATAACTCATGAGAATATCATGATTAAAAGAATAAATTTAAAAACCAACACAATTTCTGGAATTAAGCACAAATAAAGATTAATATTTTGTTAAGCTCCTTTAAACTTTGTTATTTTTTTTATATAAAAAAATTTTTTTTAGAGAATTCAATTAAATTTTTAAAATCATTTTTATGGTAAAAGTTTGTAACAGAAAAAAGTGTGAAAAAAATTATTTAAGTAGTTGTACAACTGCATAAGCATGTGATTGTAGGAAATGAAACTATAAAAATTACGGTATACA
Organism: Thelaira solivaga; assembly: GCA_947397855.1. Lineage (NCBI taxonomy): Eukaryota > Metazoa > Arthropoda > Insecta > Diptera > Tachinidae > Thelaira > Thelaira solivaga. The sequence goes on from OX377610.1 coordinate 27,531,551, forward strand.
AAGAAAAAGCGCTTACAAATCTAATTAAATATGGGTTCCCACCAAAACGCACGATGTGAATTGTAAATAAAACAAAAAGTTTTCAGAGAATTATTTTAATATTCTTTATTATCTTGGTTAAGGGTGAAACAAAATATCGGCTAAATGTTTGTCATGGCTTTGGTGGCATACTTCTATCCGATGATCTACAGTTTCTATGACATAATTGACGTTCACTGTCATTTATTTGCTGATTTATCTCATCTTTTAGCTCTTGAATAATTCTTGGCTTATTAACGTACACGTTTTCTGTTAAATATCCCCAAATACAAAAGGCCGACCTCACACGCACTATCAGGAACAGCAGCAATGTTTTCCACAGAACAAACTGGTGTTTTTACATTTTATACAGAAGCAGTTTTACTGAAATTCTAGAACAATTTTCCTGATTGTGGACACATTTGGTCGATAATATTGACCAAAAAAATCGATAAGTTCACGAACTCATATTCGTAAAAAGCTCCAACAATCTTAATGTGCTGCTCAATTTTATACCTCTCCATGGTTGAAATTGTCAAACTCTGAAACAAAGAAATGTCAAATAAAGTTGGACAAAAAACTTGACGTTAAGATGTGACGCATAATTAACATCGTGCATTATTTTTGAAGCACCCTTTATTTATTTAATGCAAACCCATAACACAAGCTGTATTAAAGTGTTCAAGTTTTTCCACACAATTTCATTCGATTTGATACGTTATCGAGTGCTATGATTTGGTTGCTAATCATTTAGAATGCTGATCATAGAAATCCAGTTAAAATTAAAAAAAAAATCTAAAACTACTGGGCTACTATTCAATGAGAAATAAATTTAACTTGAATTGCACATTGTAACAAATACGAGTATTGTATGAAATATTTTTTCTGTCACGCCCACTTTTTAATGAAATTTTTTTTGCTGCTTCTCTACTACAAAAGAGACTAGCATATAATTTTATACCTGCCACGCCCACTTACTTAATATAAGCATTTAAATTAGTTTATTATTCGTACGCTGTAAGTAATACAAATGCTTTTTATAAGCTAAATTTTAAAAGTCTGCATGAGGCAAGTGTATTTGTTCCATTCCCATCTTTTTGCTTAAATTTTTATTGAAATCACAGCCGAGCGTTGTTTGTTTTGATGACAACAGGCAAGTCTCTGTAAAAAAACATAATTTTGTATGAATATGTGTGTGTGTGTATATATAAATGTTAGTTGCTATACAATTTGTTTGTTTTCCTATGTCATTTACATGATTAAAATTCAAATATTTTTGGCAAACATTTTTAAATTAAAAAAAAAAATGAAAAACTCACATAATCATAAAGGCAATCAATGGGAAAAAAATTATGATTATCTACACTAAGACATGATGACACAATCATATTGCATGAACCTTTTACATTTACAGAGTGAAATATTCATTTGAACATGAGTAGCAACAAACACCCATACAAAGAGAGAGCTTAAGCCACAGTTGCATATGCATGTATTCGTACACTCCTGATGTCTGCTCTCGATATTTTATAAAATTTAATGATGAAACATAAAACCTTTTTTATCTTATCAGTAAAATTTATGTAAATTTAAGAAGAATATTCCAAACAGTCGATTATCGTTTAAAATTTAAATGTAAACTACTTGTGTGTGTGTTATTAAACGATATGAGTGTAAAACAGGATTTGATACGTTAATTATATTTTAAGGCAACAAAAAGTTAAAATTAGTTAAGAGCGATTTCTTAAAAAGGCTGTGGCCAAATTATGACATTCCATACCGAACGAAAATCCCATATAAAGTAAATTGAAATTTTGATTAATATCGAATGCCGTAATTAGCTTCCTTATTTGATTTTAATTTAATTTAGAAAAACTTTATTTATTATTTGATACTAGAAATAAATTGTAAGATTAAATTTTTTAACGAGCACCGGTGACTTTGATCATTTGCTCTCAGGGTCTAGGCAGCTATCGAATCTGCAACACAAGTTAGCGTGATAAGTTAGTGTGATACCAAGCAATCTACACTTAACAAAGTTGAAGTAGATACTTGAACAAATTTATATAAAAAATATTCACTTTTGGTCTACTTTATTTCTCTTTGAATATCCGCTTTAAAATATTTTCAAAGTATTACGAGTAAAAAATTTTATACTCTTTTTTTGTATTGCAATAATCGCTCCGCGACCACAGAACTGAAATCGCTGTGTGTGTGTCTGATTTATTCAACGCACAAAAAATCGTGCACAACATGTGATTAAATCATATTCGAGGTACGATTAAGAACTGACTGTTTTTTATGCTACACGACACGATGGAATTAAAAAAGCAAAATACAAATATTCAAAAACACATATACGAGTATGGAAAAAGCTATCACACATATTTGGGTAAACTATAGCGTATTAGAGTTTTTTTATGTTTGTGTTGAATGTTTAATCAAGTCATATGCATGCTAATGTCTATGCTTGAATTTTGTTTTTTAGATTTAATCGTGTTGAGTAGCATAAAAAACAAACAGTTTCTAATCGTTATTCGAACATGATTTAATCAAAAGTTGTGCATAATTTTGTATTCAAACTGTTCGTTTGTATGGCTTGATTGATTTCACATAAACATTTTAATCATGCACAATCAACTAAAAATAGGGGTTTTTTGCACTTGTCTGAACGCAACAGTTGTAGGACTAATCACAGCTCATTCTTCTGGAACCAATGTTCCACCTCCTAAGCAGCTCCTTCTATATCTTGCCAGAGACTATGTTATTGTGTAATAATAACTAAAAACAGATTTTAGTATTTGTTTTACACTTTATTCAATTGTTTTGTACAATCAATACTAATTTTGTTTATGTGTTTTTCTCTTTCTTTGTAGTCATGTAGCAATTAATGAAAAAATATCCAGAACAGCAACACTAACAACTAAAAGTATTGAAGCAGTACTACTGCAATCATCATTATCATCAGCAGCACCACAGTCATCATCATCATCAGTTGAGCAGTTATTGCTATAGAAATATTTGTTGGCAACATCATAATCATCAACAATATTCTCAATTTAATCGTTTAAAGCTAAAATATTTAAAATCATTAAAACCACAACAGCAATTACAACAATAAAAACAGCAGCACAAGCACTTAAACTGTGCCACATGTGTCACAAATCCCTTATGTATAACAACAGTTGTTCAATTGCTTTCACAACAACTACAAATTTGTCTTTACCACTTGTTTTCCAACATAATAATCACTGTAAGTGTAATTATTGTTTTTTTTTTATTCTACACAGTGGAGATTAAATCTAATTCTTGCATATTGAAACACATACATACAGTGTACACTGTTTATCGTCATGTAAGTTTATAAAATAAAATAAAAAGAAAAAAATCATATACACACACACACATAATCATGTGTTTGTTAAATTCAATATATTGTAAAACAAGTAAACGAGCAACTTCATTTGTGGGAAATCAAAAGACTATAAATTTTTCTTGTGAATTAATTAAAGACAACCGATAATAAAAGTGAATTAAATGTTAATCAATTTAAGTCTTTTGGATAATATTGTATAAAACATACGGTTTTGTTCTGTAAACTATATCGTATTAAAGCAAGAAAAATTTTTTAAACCGCAAAAGTGGTTGTTTAGTGCTCTGTAAAGCATTCGTTTTTATATCATTCAAAGTTCTGTTTGAACTTTTTTGGGTTTTTTTTTTAATTAGAAACCATCATTTTCCTCTTTAAGTTTTTGGTGAAGGGGTAATTAAAAGATCCAAAAAAAAAAGAAATAATAATGGTACTCAAGTCGGTATAAGTGCTTTATGACACTTATATTGTGAGTGTTCTTTTTCAATAAAAAAAAAAAAAATAAAAGTTATCAACTGCTAATTTCTCAGCCTCTGCCTAGCACTGGAGTAAACTTTACTTTAAAGAGTGCCACTTGCAGGGCACTGCTGTGCTATCGACTGGACCTTTAACCTCAGCTATCAGATGATACGATTTCAAAATTTCTTACTTTTGCACTCTACTTAAGTCTTTTTATTTTTCAAGCTTCAGAATGATTTTTCATTACTTCAGTGAGTATCATGTCAATATTTAGCATCAAACGTTGTGTGTGATATTGACTAAGATCACAACTAATTTTGTTTTTTGTGAAAAGATTGAAGCTTGATGTCGTTCGTCAATGTTCATTGTGTTTTGAGTAAAGTTGATTGCATATTGCGAAAATTGGTCAAATAAAAATCGAGGAATAAAGAAATATATCCGAGGAACTCAATTTTTGTTTTAAGCAGTCCTTCATCAAAATTCATTTTTTTTCTTCTTTTGTTATTTCTAGTGCCAATGCAATAGCAATACAATAATTTTTTTAAACACATTACCTCATTTTTTATCTTTGATGTGGAACCAGAATAAAAGTGTTTTACCGACGACAAATTGTAATGCTTGTATTCGAAGAAAATTAAAGTAGACTTGAATTGAAATCCATATTATGACAAATTTGTATGAAAAATTTGTCATAATTTATACTTGAAGTCGTTATTCGTCTCTTTGAATACCAGCCTAATGTTCTTATCCAAAAAAATTTGACGTAGACTTTAAAGTAAAATTTATGAAAAAATTTTTATAATATATGAAAAATTTCGATAACGTTGACTTTAAGGTCTACGTTAATTTTTTGGATAAGGGGGTAAGTCTTTGCACATTGAAAAATCATATAAAAATGAGTTTGATATCAATCAATTTGATAGTGTAACATTATTTTCAATATTTTCACCAACACAAATGCATAATTTGATGTTAAATATTGATATTACCCGCTTAAAATATCTACAGGATGTTCAAGCCATTTTAGCCTTTTTCTCTCGAATTTAGCCTTAAAATTTATGATTTCGCCTCTAGCTTTTTGCTTAGCCTTTTTTCATTTTCAAAGTAGCCCAAAATAGTCTTTTTTCTTCTTCGCAATTTTTTTTGCAGGTTGTGCGAAAAAAATTTTTTCGCCAAAAATTAGCATAAACTACCACCTTTCCTTTTTTTAAAAAAATTATAAAAAATGTTTTTCGCACTATTCGCAAAAAAAATATTGAATTAAAGCCAATATATTTATCTATCCAACGCAATAGAAATCAAGTCGATATCTTGAAAACTAAGCAAGTTACGACCAAATAGGTAACCAGTTCTACTACTGCCTCTTACCGGCCACTTTTTAGTAGAACTGGTTACCTTTTTGGTCATAACTTGCTAAGTTTTCAATATATCGACTTGATTTCTTTTGCGTTGGATAGCTAAACGTATTGGCTTTAATTAAAAAAATTTTTTTTGGCGGATGACCATGAACTTTTACCCTTTGCTTTTTTAAATTATAAAAATTTTTTTTCGCATTATCCGCAAAAAAATTGCGAAAAAGAAAAAGGGCTATTCAAGGCTATTTTGAAATGAAAAAGGCTAGGAAAAAAGCTAGAGGCTAAATCATAAACTTCAAATCTAAATTCGAGAGAAAAAGGCTAAAATGGCAACGCCAATTGTGAACAGAAATAAGCAAAATTTTAGAATCTGGGGCACAGATTGGTGCAGAGAATCAGAAGACACTCGTATTTCTTCCAAGACGAAGACTGAAATACACTGAGTATAAATGCTGAGCTTTACAGGGCTCTATTAGAAAATTTGTTGTTTCTTGAACTTGATAATACTCAAAAAATGTGGTTCACCAAGTCGGAGCTACGTGCCATACTGCAAGGGAAACAATGAACTTGCTGCGAATGGGTTTTGGTAAAGGTATCATTTCACGATTTGGAGATGTCAATTGGCCGTCACAGTCACCCGACTTAACACCATCAGATTTCTTTTTGTGGGGTTATTTGAAAGATCATGTATATGTAAATAAACCGGCAGGACTGCAACAACTAAAAGACAAAAGATCAACCAGTTTTTGCCTTCAGTTATGGACTGGGTACAGCAAAGAGCAGCAACTTTGCTAATAGACTGATTCCAGGCCTCTAAACGACATTACTTTTGTTAATTCTTCATGGTTAAAACTAGCTTTTGTAATCAAAATTATTAATTTTCAATAAAAATTAAAAAAGTTATATCAAAAATACAATGGTCAGTGAATTTTTGCCCACCCGTTCATAAAACTAAAACAAAATTACAAACATTCCTACAACTAAACAAAAATCAATATGCTGGTATGACATTAAAAGAGCAGCACCATATTATTTATATTGAAACAGAAAACCTTTTCCCTTTTCTATTTAAATTAAACAAATAAAAAAAAAATGCTTTCAATAAAATTATATTTCTTTTTAAAGGTGTGAAGACAAACCAAACTATAAACCTAAGAGTGTAATGGCTACAATGTCACCTCTATTTAATGACACATTCAACAAATAAAAGGCGTAATTGATATAAAAGAAAGCAAACACCCAATAAAAAACAAACAAAATACAAATAAAATACGAAATTTAACTTGTAAAAATATTAACATTAAGACTGTCTAACAACTGCTCAGCTAAACATTGAAAGCTATTATATTATTGTGGGAGTTTAGAATGACTCCCCTGATATCCATGGCAATTATAATAACTGTACTACCACCTGTTGTAACACCAAACACAATGCAACAACCTTTTTAATGTCTTTAATCAACATGACAAATATTACTTCATCTTTGAAGAACTTCACCAAGCCGCTGTTAAGAGTTTATAGCCAACAGCAAGTGTATCAACAGGAACCACAACAACTACTGCAACGTCATCATAATCTGATACATATTGATCAAGATGCCAACACAAAATATTTAAATTTTGTGGCCAACGGTCTATGGGATACAAATGATGTCATTGGAGGGGCTGGTGGTGGTGGTGGTGGTGGTATCGATGGCGGTGCTGATGGAAACAACAAAGAAGCCTTTAGTATAAGTGATTTTGGTAGTGTGGATGTAAGTGGTAGTGGTGTTTTAGGTGTTGTCAGTGTTGAAAGTGTTACTAGTATAGCGGAAATGAATGGTGCAGTGGATGCTGGTGGTGGTGGTGGTGGTGGCAATAGCATTTCAGTTCCTATTGATGCCCTTAGTGAGTCACATTTAACATTTGTCATTGTCAAATGCTTTATTATCGGTTTCATCATACTCGCTGCCATACTTGGCAACATGTTGGTGATTGTATCCGTCATGCGACACAGGAAATTGCGGTAAGCTTGCATAATATTTATTTACATAATAATATTCACAGACATACATGCTTTATTATGTAAAATGGATTAACAGCAATTATTTATTTTATTATCTTAAATAGTTAATGAGTATTATAACACATTATTAAGCTCATAAATCAAAAATGAGATATAACATTAACAATGCCTGATAAATTAAACACAAAGCAAAGTTGATCAAGACCATAAATTTCATGTTCATCAATAAATATAAACACACACTTGGGTAACTTGAATTAAGAATTTAAGTTTGCAATTTGCCTTAAAAATCATTCAAAAGAATATAATATTTTGGGAAAGCTGTTACAATAGTTTTACTTAAAACTAAGCTAAATTAAGGAGCTGAAAAAATGGAGTTAAAACCACTAGATGTTATTACTTTTCCAAGCTAAGAAAAACAATTGATCAAAATCGAAACAAAAAGACCAAAGTCAGACTTTGAAATTACTCGACGTTGTCGGCGCTTTATTTCGGTTTGTTTTATACATTTTGTGAGAACAAGAGAATTTTTGACAGATAAAAAAACGGTTGATGCTCAAGCTTAGGTTTTTCTGTTAAAGACTAGAAAACAAAATAATTTTTATTATTGTGATTGTAAATTTTCTAAAATTTATTTATAATAAATTTCTTTTTCATTGACGTCCGTGTGATTTACCCAGCGTTGGTAGCTTAAGCTAAGAATTCTGATTTTTATATAATTTTTGAATCACTGCTATCTGAAGGTTTATTAAATTGCTTAAATTTTTTATTAGAATTATCGCAAAGAAAAAATATGGTTGTGGCAACCATATTTGGTTGAAAACATAGTCAATAATACTATGTTTATGGTTGCAAGAGTTTCCTTTCACATAATCATAGTCATACTAAAATCATTATTTTTTTAAAAATGATTCTTCTCAACATTTTCTTACAAAAAGTTATTTATTACAATGATAATTAAGCCTTAATATATATTTTCCGCAAGTTTGGTTATGCGCAACGTTGCCTTTTCTCGCATTTAGCTGCAAAATTTATGATTTTGCCTCTAACTTTTTTTCTAGCCTTGATTGTTTTTCAAAATAGCCTTAAATAAAAATGAAAGCAAATCAGGCATAAAGAAAAGTATTTGTTTTCTAACTTGTAAAATAAAAATGCACTTTATTCCTAATTGATTAATTAATTGTTCCATTTATTACTAGTTATCTAAAACTACCGTTTAGTAATGCTGAGTTTGCTCACTTTTGAATGCGATAAAGCAAGCGAAATATCAGACTAAAAATCGCATTAAAAGTCAGAAAAAATTAATTATTACTTGAAGGAATTTTAAATATTAGTTTTATAACATTAAAGTTGAAAAATAATTTAATTCACTTATAAGTATCTAGTTTTTGGTATTCCATGTGTTTTTTTTTTTTTTTGGTTTATTTATAAAAATTATAATTAATTTAATAAAGAATTAAGAAAATTTTTAATTTTACGCTGTAGCTTTTTAACTTTTTTTTTTGGCGTTTTTTAAAGTAAATATAGCTAATTTTTTTCTAGCTCCCGACAACTCTGGTTATAAGTTTTTAACAGGAATCAAATTATGTCAATTCAGTTTGTTGTGAATCACTTTATTGAATTATTAGCATAGTTTTAGTGCAATGACTTATTGCGAAATATTACTTATTTTGCAATAATCATTAGTAAGAATTATATTTAAAAAGAAAATGAAAATTAGGTCAATAAACAATAGCTATAGTAATCATAATATTTACATTACTAAGCAATAATTTATTATAAGTAATAATAATATGTAAATAATTATTTGTAGTGTTTATGTTAATGTTAATTTGAATAAAGTGTGAGTTAAGCTAGTGAGTTAAGCTAGTGAGTTAAGCTAGTGAGTTAAGTGAGTTAATCAGTAACGAACAGTAAAACTCAAGTATTTTCTTTTATACTACAAAGTAGAACCCACAACAAGTTTAGAAAACACCAAAACACTTTTTTTGTCAATTCGGTTGTTTATTATTTATCTTTCTCAAACAAAATCTGAAGCTTAAAACGCTGCTGTACAGCAGTTATGTATTTGTAAAAGGTAAAATGTTTGCCTAGTGGTACCTTTAAAGGCTCATTAATTAACTGGGCTTTAGTTAAAAAAAGTTTTTTGTTTTCATTTTCCCCATAAAATAATTCATTATTTTATTTTTTGCTTCATTTTGATAGGATTCGAATCAGACACGTGTTTTAATAACTGTGCTTTTGATAAAGTTGAGTGTTTCTTTTTCTGTTTTATGTTATTTTACTAATTTTTCTTTATTATTATAATTTTGTTTTAATTCTTGTGTTGGAATTAATGTTACTTAATTAATATTGATTTTAAATGTAAAAATTTCTTTTAATTGCTTTTCGTGGAATCAGTTTTTCTAATTAGAGTTCTATTTTTTATTTGTTAGTTTATTTGACCTTTTTCTTTTTAATTAAAACTGGTAATTTTATTAAGCTTGATATTATCCTGAAGAAGCTACGCGAAATATTGATATAAAAATAAATTTATAAAATAAGTCGTTTTTTTTTTTAATTGTCTATTAAAATTTCTTTTTTAAACAAAATGAAATACAATGCCGGTCAAATTACTCGTAGCAGCGCTGCCCTGCCGTTATTGCCAACAAAGATTTTGCCCCAAAATATTGATTGATTCCAAATAATAAATAAAGCATATTTTACAAACACATTTTCTTAAATTCATTACACAGTAATTAAACATTTTTTTGAAGTATGAAAGAGTAGGCTTTTGGTAATTACTTCTTATGTGTGTGCTTAAGCCAAGCCTTTTTAAGAAACTCAGTGATAAATCTACATGTATTTCATTTGTACTATCTGCATTAGAAAAAAAAAAATTAATTATGAAAACAACATAAATATCTTTAATTTTGGTGCCTTTTTGCACTGCAGCCTATGGCAATCAGCAGGCTACATGCATATTTTGCAAGCCGTCACTTTGTTAGTAACCTTCCTAGCCTTTAAGCTTTTTTCTTTTCTAAAATGCTAATTTAAAACATCAAATTGACTTTTTATTAATTATGAAATCGTGTCAATTAAATCAGTAATTATAAGCAATTAGTTTTATTTTCAAATCTGAAAATCGCTTAACTAAAATGTTACTCCAAACTTTTTTTTACCTTCTTTTTGATGTGTTTATTTAAATTTATTTGGGGGTTGTTAATTCATTACCACAATTTCGTGTTTTATTTGATAATTAAATTCTGAAAAAAACGTTATGTTGCGTGTCCAATGCAAATTTATAAATAAATCACACTTTATAGTTTTTGCATTTTTCTCTGAAAATAATTCACAAAGCAATTAAATTTTATACGTTGCATTATTTTAAAGGTTAGTAAAGTGAGAGAGAAAAAAAAACAGCCAGATATTTTTGACTGTTTTGAAATTTTTTTATAGTTAATAAATAATAAAACTTAACAAGAAATTGTGGAAAAAGATTGTTTTCTTAAAATTGTAATTAAGCAGTAACTATTTACGCCTTAATTAAATTTTTTTTTTTAATTTTCTACACTGTTTTTATTTTCTTTTACCAATTTTTCGTTAAAATGCAGGCCAAACCAAATATTCAAGATTATCCTAGCAAAAGAAAAAAGTCACAATTTATTTCAGTTTATGTTTTACAATATTTCATACGTTGCAATTTTATAATTTTCGTTTGTGTTTTTAATTTTCATAAAATTGTATTTTGTATTTTTACTTTTTTCGTTTGTTGTGTATTTATGTTGCAGGATTATCACCAACTATTTTGTGGTTTCACTAGCAGTGGCGGATATGTTGGTTGCTCTATGTGCCATGACCTTTAATGCTTCCGTTGAAATATCCGGTAAATGGATGTTTGGCTCCATAATGTGTGATGTATGGAACAGTTTTGATGTTTATTTTTCAACAGCCAGTATTATGCATTTATGTTGTATCTCAGTGGATAGGTGAGTACCTGCTAATGAAATGCATGGTCATGCACTTGAATTATGAGCAAACTTTATTCTAAAAAAAAAAATAATATAAAAAAAAAACAAAAATTTATATAAGCGTGACTGATTTAAATATTTTTGTTTATTTAATTTTATTATTATTTAAACCACAGGTATTATGCTATTGTACAGCCTTTGGATTATCCTCTAATTATGACTCACAAACGTGTATTTATTATGCTGGTTATTGTATGGCTGGCACCTGCGTTATTATCGTTTTTACCCATATGCTCTGGTTGGTATACAACCGGAGAAAATTGGCGTTACCTAAAGTCAAATCCACATGTAAGTATTTTTTTTTTAATTTTTTTTTTCTATTAACTATCTGTTTCGCGGGATCAGTACAAATCGGCAACCTTTTAACTGACCCTCAAAAAAGTAGGCGTGGCTGATCCAAGAGTATATGATGAACATTATTGGAATATTGTGATTTTATATACTAAATTTTAAAGAAACTACTTTGGAAAATAGAATTTTAATTGTTAAATCATTGAATAGTGACGCTTTATATTGGTGAAAGAATTTTTCAAATCGGTTAGGTAGTTTTAGAGGCTATGCGTTACAAAGAAAAAAAACCAAAATATAGTTTATAGAGGCGGTTAAACACATTAGTTTTTCAATCCCAATTGGTTTAGAATTTTGCTATTTATTTTACTCTAACAACGCACTATCACCTACTGTATTACACTTTCATATTCCTATAACGCCTTCATACCTCTAATAGCTGTTTTTTTTTATTTTTTTTTTATTTTTTTATTTACTTACAAAATAAGTAACTAATGCAGTTTCTTGCTTATATTATGTTAAAGCTACAAGCAGCCTTAAGAATATAAAAATGAAATGAGAGTCCTTGCGTTTTGTAATTTACTTAAATTGATTTAGTAAAGATTAAATGCGCCTAACATTTACTTATCTAATGCAATATTGGGTTAGTGTTAGTTGAAAGTATAGCACAGGTACAGTTTAAAGAATATGCGTAGGCTGTTAGCTGAAATGTTAAGCGCTTAAAAAAAAATTTATTCACCATTAAAAAAATTTATGTTAAATCAGACAAAAAGCCTAAAAAATTTTAGAAAAAAAAGACAACTTGTCATTCAAAAAAAATTTATTTTTTTTTGGAAAATCAAAACAACAAATACACTTTTATTTCCCAGCAAAAAAAAATTTTATAATACGTTTTTGATAACACAATTTAAATTCCAAAATTACTTCATTGTTAAAAAAATATTTTTTTTTATTATTTTAGAGCAGTTTATATTACTGGTGACGATATGTAGTTGTAAATGTTTAGTATTCTTTTATTTTTATTTTTTGATGTTAACATTTTTGCAATGTGTTCAGAGAAACTTTGCGACAAACTCAAGAAAACTTTATTTTTATTTATAAAATTTGTTGGTTTTTTTTTTTGCTTTTTGTAAAGCAAATATAGATTTTTTTGTAACGGGTGGCCCAAATAAGACCTAGTGAGCGTATTGCAGTCGTTGTTGGAGGTCTTGCGGTAGAAGCTGTTGCACAATTTGAACTTTGTATGGATACATCTTAAGACCCAGCTTTAAAATTCTCTGTAATATTGTTTTGGGTATACCCAATTGGCCGGAATGGCGACGAGTTGAGACAGATGGATCATTTGCAACACTCTGCTGCACAGCTTCCACGTTGTCTTCAGTACGAATATTTCGATAAACACCTCTTCCTGGACGGTCGGCAACTGAACCCAGTTCCTCACAACGGCGAACTAAACTTGTAATCATGGAAGATGTGGGCGCTGATCTTACGTTAAAAAAAACGGCGATAATTTCGCTGCGTCAGAACAATTGATCATTGAGAAGAATAAAAAAAAATCGATGATTTTAATGCGTTGTTGTGGACTGTACGTATTCATTTTAAATTTCCAAGAGTTCAGTTATAATCTCCAAAAAGAAAAAATAAAAAAATTATTTGTGTTTCACATCAGCTGGTCTTATTTGGGCCACCCTGTAGTTATAAATTTCATTGATGTCATAAAGTCTACCATGTACATACACACAGACTCATACTTAGTTTAAATGTACCAGTTGGCTATTATATGGTGGCTCAAAAATTCAAGAAAATTAAGAAGTTTTTTCTAAAAATTATAACAAAAAATTAATTCAAGTACGAAAAATAATTAAGAGTCCGTATGTTAAGTGTTAAGAAGGAGAAACCTCGATTTAGCTTGATAAACATTTACTGAAGAGCTGTTTGAGGAATAGATATCTGTGGCAATATAAAAAACCGCTTAAGTTTCATTAAGTAACAACTTCTGAAGCTGCAAAAGTTTTTCCAATAAAATTATTTCTATTCAGGCAAAAGCAAATTTTTTCTTTGCCCTCTCATTAATTGCTTATTACTGATATATCGCCTCAACATCCTTAAACTATAATAACAAAGTTAATGAGTTAATTGCTACAACAAGTCAGTTTCTACTTAAGCAAATTTTACTTATTATCATAGATCCAGTCCTGACAGCTCCGTGACTTTTTGAATAATTTTTTATTTTTTTTTATTTTTGCCTATTCTGTATTCCGAATTCGAATATTTTATTCGGAATTGAAAAATTCAGCATCTCACAACTAATCTGTGGTCCATGCATGGATTTTATAATTTTTTTTAGCTTTATTTTGGGCAGGAAATTATTGTTGGAATTAAAAAAAACATAAAAATTTTCATTTAATAAAAAGAAAAAAATTTACTTCCACATGTTTTTAAATCCGTGTGGAATACAGAACAGGCACGAATCGTTAATATTATTATTCGTATTATTACATTTAGTAGAATTAAAAAAACATTTTTTATACCTTCCAAATAATAGACGTTTGTTTCGGTAATAAGCTATTCATTCGACCCAAATCTCTTACCACCCAGCTATTCCTTCAGGTTGCAAAAAATAAAATAATTGCGGGAAGCTAAATTGGGAGAATACGCTGAATCGGTTAGCAGCCTAATTTATGAATTTTTGCCATAATGCTAAATCAACACACGAAATTCATTTTTTTGTAATTTTTATTAGAATTCACGGGGGTATTTACTTTTAATGGCTGTCAAGCATAAACTAAATGACGCAGCTTGCTCAAAATTTGACAGTAGTTTATTAAAAGATGGTGGTCTACAGCAGCAGTGTTGCATTTGAATTTATTGGGAAAGAAATTAAAAAAGTCAAAGAAGCTTGTACTCGTATAATATAACTGGTTTAAAATTATGACATCTTACGTCTAGAGTTATGTTAGTGAACACAATTGATTTACTTCACATAGACCTTAGGAAAAGGCTTAGACAAAATTTAGTTTTCAGAAACGTCTGTAAATCAGTGATTTTTTAAAGGATAACAAAATCTGCAAAGTTGCTTTACTGTCTACAGAAAACACTTAAAGTTTAGCAAGGCATCGTATCCCCTATCTCGCGTTTGATAAACTAATTTACTATCAAATAATTTATGGGGGCCTGTTAAATAGCTGGTTGTGTTCTGAAAACATTCAACAAATCACGAATAAGAATTTTGCCTGTACCAAAAGAAAGATATAAAAACTTGTGTACTAGTTTGGAGATCGTGGACCTCAGGAAGTCAGAAAAAAAAAAATATTAAAGAAACTATGTTATCTTCAATAAAAATCGTTGTGAGTTGTTAATGACCAATTGTCAAACAAACAAACTTAATGTAATTCCTTAACAAACTCAAAAAAACATCTTATTTTTAATGATGTTGTGAATGTCTTCTACAGGGCCATAAGTTGTTCTAAGAGAAATCCATATTTTCTTAAAATAGTTAGTCTACATTTCACTAGTCCAAATTCTAAGCTGAATCTACAATTTCTTAAAAATCATACAGTTTAATTTACTTTAGCTTTACTGACATCTTTGTAATAAAAATGAAAGCTTGACAGAATTTTGTTATACCCTTTATTTCAGTTACAGTAAATTAACCTTCAAAAGGTTTTTACAGCATTTTAAACATACCAAATATAAACAGTTTAAATCTCGAAGGACTAACTAGTACATTCGTTGACTTTATTATATTATGGTTTTTTATGTTCTTTACTTTTCTACTTCTTAATAAAAGAAATAAAAATACGAAGAAAGCCGTGTAAATGTTAATGGAAAAACATGTATAATTACTTTATGGCTTTTAGAGCGCAACATGTTTAAAAGGAAAATACAGCGCGGTAGTAAATATATAAATAGCAAGGGAAAAATTATTAAAATAATATAAAAAGTGAAAGACAATAGAAGTAACATTTATATTCAAAAGAAAAAGCACAATTTCCAAGTTAAATGGATTTTGTTAAGCTTTTAATAGACACAAAAAAAAAAGAAACTCTTGAAGCAAGAAAAATAAATACGGGAAAAAAGATGCTACTAAATTCCATGCATTGTTCTATAAAAAATATTAATTTATGAAAGTGCGTTTATAAATTAATATGCTGTTTTTTTTTAAACAAGCCATGAACCCGTCTAGAAAACTTGTATGAAAACCAGCTCACACTCCTTGATTTACGAGCATTATGGTCTTCGATACCACCAGTGGATTGGATCAGACAATGCAGGTTTTGTGATTTACATGTCGAAACCTTAGAACATGTATAGGGTCCGCCATCGAACGTTTTTTTTCAACTAGTGCTTATTAACTCATGTCTGATTTGACAGATAATTAGTTTTATCCTTCCGCTGAAAGAATATGGTTGTGTTTTCGCTTCGCTAAATGGGCCTGCGATCGACTTACAGAAGATGCCGATTTTGCCAAAAAAAATCATCTTTTCAGATTAAGCTCATTTTGATCTTGGCGGTTATGTAAACAAGCAAAATTGTCGCATTTGGGGAACAGAAAACCCGCACGCATACATTGAAAAGCCGACGCACCCAAAACGAGTCACTGTTTGGTGCGGATTTTGGTCCAGAGGCATAATTGGGCCATTTTTCTTCGAAAATGAGCAAGGAGTGGCCGGTAATCAATGGCGATCGTTATCGGGCCATGTTGAAGAGGAGGATATTGGCAACATTTGGTTTCAACAGGACGGCGCTACGTGCCACACAGCCGAAGCTACACTCGATGTTTTTATAGCATTTTCAAAAAAAAAAAAAAAAAGTTATTTGGCGGACCCTATATTTTGTGACTGTCTAACTTTAGGGTCTTGTAAGGCACGACTTCTTATAGATTTGTTGTGGGCTGTTAAAAAGGTAAGAAGGCTCGCACTATATAAGACCTACATCTGGAATAGTGAATACAAAAGCTTTACAAAAGATCCTTTGCTACGCGTTATAATAATAAAATGAAAAACAATTAATTATTTCTAGACGGGTTGATTGCTTATGTTACAAACATGAATCATACAACTTCAAAGGTTCAACCAAAAATTATGTTAATTCATCATACCTAAATAAGAGTGCTGGCAGTGCGTACAACAATTATAAAGATAATAATCCGGCACTACACTGGTAATACTGATACGAATTTTGTTTATTAATCCAATGAATAGAATTTGAGTCAGAATTAAGAGCATGAACTAGTCACCTGATTACGGCGGCTAAATAGAAATATTCTTTTCATGCATTTAATGAAATAATTGCATCAAATTTGTCACTAATCTTATTTAAGAAAATCCACTAAAGAGAAACAAAAATAGACTTAAAAACACTATATTAAAAAACTAGCTAAAATATCATTGCTGATTAACAATAACAAAAAAAAATAAATAAAAAATAAAAAAAAAACTGTTTTGTTGCAACTGACTTCATTACAAAACCCTTTGTCAAAATTGGATTTCGGTATGCTTCATACATTTTGTATTGACATGAACATTTTTGACAGATAAAAAACGCTTGCCGCGTCAAATTTAGTTATGATTAAGTTAGACAAATTGTGAAAGAAATAGTGTTTCTGTTAGCGCTAAAACTTCCATTAATAGATCGAAAGTAGACGTTTTTAACCGTTCTTTTTGAAAGAAGAATTTTTCGTTTCACCAGTTTCAAATAAAAACACAATTTATTTTCAGATAAATATTTTTTTTTTATTTTCTATGATAAAATTTGATAAAAATTATATTTTTAAAACTAAAACTGGAAACTGCTTCATTATGATATAGTGTTTTTTATTAATGGAATAATTTTTAAGATACACTTTTGTTTAATAAATACCAATTAAGCAAATTTTCAATGGGAAAGGTTTTTTTTTTTTTTTTTTTTTTGAATTTCACAGTATCAGTTGCAATTGTGAGAACTAAATTTGTTACCAATCAACAATTCAATTAAGATAATCAATTTTCTTTTTGATTTTAACAAAGAAAATAAGTGTTACAGCTAGAAATATTTTTAAGGAAACTAAATTTTGGACTAAATGAACGAATTTTGGTTGCTATAATTTAATGATTAACACAACTAAAATTTTAATTAGAACCAAAGTTTTTTATAGTACATTAAAATAGAAAACATCACAACATGTTATATAGGGTCGCTCAGCAGTGAGAAAATGCCGCTTGATCTACCTATAGTAAGTAGTAAAATATTGGCCACAGGCAACAAAGACAACATGCATCAAACATTATTTTATAAGAGCAATAGGAGTGTATATTGCAGGTTGTGCTTGTTTTCCTACTCAGTTTTAATAAAAAAAAAATTTAAACCACAGGAAGCTTTTTTAATTCATTTAAGTGTATAAGTAACTCACACTGAAACATCAACAACTCTTATAAATAAATTATATATTATATTCGAAAGTGAATGAATTGACTACCTGTAGATAAACGACATTAAAAGTTTGAATTAACCTTAAACTATATATATGGTAAAACGTTATGGCCTAGATATCTCTTTATCCATTAGGGAAGTTATGAATGTCAGTAAATAATAAAGTTATTACAAAAGCCATTAGAGAATCCTATAAGTGGGAAAATTTTTTCATAAGAATTTACCTAGAAAATATTTAATTCTTAATGGGTTGCAGGTAACCTATTGGTCTTAATTTATATATATTATATAATATTTGCGACCACAAACAAATAAAGTCTAGCCCGCTATGTGTAATAGTCTGTGCCGTTCTATTTAATAACTTTTTAATCTCTTCTACAGTGTAAATGAAAATCTAAATTTAAATTCATTAATATTGTACACTCATGCATTTGTGTATGTAAAAGCCACTACAATTTAAATTTTTGTTGTGCATGTGTGTATCTGTGTGTCATAACTATAAATATAGCAACTGCAACTAGCATACGTTGCACACTTTTATTGCATTAAACTATTAAACGATTAAACAATTTAAAAGACATTTTTGCTCAATTAAATTTTTTTGTACACAAATTACTACCAGTTGAATTGGCAAATCACCGCCCTGTTCTGTAAAAAAAAATTGTTTAAAATTTATTTACTAGAGCAATACACAAGCATACTTTAAAATAATCTAGTTCGTTTTCAAGTGCTTTAAGAAATCTGCAAATGGCTACATTGAGTGAGTTTTTCTGCCAAAATTAGGATCTTAGGTTAGGTTACACAGGGCTCACAAATAAGAAAAACAGAAGCTGGGCTTACTTGAGTCCTCTGCCGTGGTCCTTTTGTGATACCTGTATAGAAGGTAGTGAAGAAGGAAAGGGAATAAATAAGAAGACAGATAGCGAATGTGAGTCTGTCACTTAAACCACTCGCTACTTCTAACGAAGCCATATAGCATGTGGACTGTTATATTCGACAGCGCAGTGAGACTTTGCAGACGGCGCTTTCCAAAGTGAATCATACGCCGCTCTTCTAGGGCTGGAAGAGTCTCCTATTCATCTCCGTTTCGACAATTTCTACAGTAGGATCTTTGCTGAAGTATAATTAATTTTTTTATATATTTTTTTTGTTGTTAAAATTTATACTTTCTGGTGTAGAATTCAATTTATTAAAAAAATTTTATAATTTTATTTTCTACAATTTTCTTTATTAAAGTTTTTTTTATATAAATTAAAAAGGATGTCTATAATTAATAAACAAAATATTCTTATTTTCAAAAATAAGCAAATTATAAGTTTTAACAACAATTATAAAGATCCGTCACTACACTGGTAATACTGATACGAATTTTGTTTATTAATCCAATGAATAGAATTTGAATCAGAATTAAGAGCAGGAACTAATCACCTGATTATGGCGGCTAAATAGAAATATTCTTTTCATGCATTTAATGAAATAATTTCATCAAATTTGTCAGTAATCTAAAGAAAAATTAATTATTTTTCTACCAATGACAACATTCGATTAATGACATATTTCATTAATTATTAGAACTAAAATATTCATTTATTTAATTAAATATTTCATTGAATTAATGAAATATTGTTAATAATCCAATTAGTAGTAGTCATTGATGAAATAATTAATTATTTTTTCAGTGTATGCAACTCGCATTTAAGCTACAAGAGAATAGAAATTGTAAATGAAAGAAAATCCATTTTTAGCCCAAGTTTGAGTTTTGCAATTTAGTATATCTCGCAATTTTCTATAGCTCTCTTGCCATTTATAAGGGCTGCGGTCTAAAGTAAAAATTCCCAATATAGCTATAGCATAAATTTGCTTGTTTACTCTAGTCAACTTTAAGTTAACTTGAAAATAGACTTGGTTTGCAGAATAGGGGGAAATAAATTGCTGTTTTATTAAATAATTTTTATTACCGTTTTTTATTCAGCAAGCAATACGTTTTTGTAAATTAATGTGTCCTTAATTGCTTTAAGTTACACATTAAATGCTCAATTGTAGGAAAAAAATTAAAAAAATAAATTTTTTTATTATTATTATTATTATTAGTATTTAATTAAGTAATAGCCACCGCGATATAATTTTTGTATAGCCCATACGTTTATTCAGTGAAAATCTTTTAATAGCACTAGGAGCCAACAAAAAATCTCTTTTAAAGAGACTATCATCGAACTACAGGATTCACTTAGAATGAATGCCAGGTGATATGTAATATTTAGGCAACCAGGTGTCCGACAACTCTACAGAAAAGGGGCGGTTGAGAAACATTCTGCAAACCGTCTTTGAACTCTATTGAGTTGAAAATTAGATAATGACCTGGAAACAGAATCGTAACAATATTGGTAGCAGAAAAGGTGTATCAGTGTAGCGAACAAATTTATGTTATTCCATTACTAGATCTGACAAAAAGAAAATTGCAGACTATTGAAACACTTGGCAAATATGAGAATTAGTCGAAATTCCCTGGGTAGACTCTGTAACGAAGAGGAGAAGACAGCAGAACATATATTGTGATACTAATTTAAGCCCCTTAATTAATATTTATTAAGCTTAAGATTTATTTTCAATTACCAGTTAATTAATTTTAATTTAAAATATATGGAGAATTTTTTGAAAGTCTTCTTTAAGCAAATTAATAAATAAATTTCCCCAAAAATCGTGCTTTAGACAAAATATAAACAAAACTTGAAATCTAAAAATTTTCAAAATCAGCTTTTAATTAAAGCATACTTTATTCCGACTATGATTACATAAGTTTTTATATTTAATAAGACTCTACTTTAAGCTTTCAAGTTTTAATGAAATTTTTAAAATCTCATGTCGCCATTTCTGGTTGGTTGCTTTAAGTGACGGCTTGACGGCCATAAAATACGACAACGGTATAATGAAGTGACCTAAACTCATCCCATAGCAAGGGGATTTCTGCTAAGTTCTCTTAGTCCTATTCCTGATATCACCGGTAAGCCTAGAAATGTATGCCATCCCTACATAGTTGCAAATAACTTAAAAAGTTATGCAGCAATTTTAATAAAATATAGCCCGTTTAATGTCAAACGCATGAGGCTATAACCTAAAAAAAATGCTGGCTGATTTTTATCTTTTTCTATTTTTAATATAATATTTTTTTTTAAATATGTAATAATTTCTATTTGGAATTTAAAAGTTTAACAAAATATTAATCTTGGTTTGATTTATTTTTGGCCAGATTCAATTTTAGTTTGTCTTTTAATTTATTTTTAAATGTAGGCCTAATAGCTTGAAAATAAATTAAAAGACAAAATATTAATCTTAATTTGTGCTTAATTCCAGAATCTTTTTTTAAATATTTAATTTTTTCTAAATTTTGTAAAATCAATGATTTTGGTCGTTCCAAATTCTACAAAATCTTTAAAATTGATGTACAAGATTTAAAAATTAGAGAGGAAATTTTATTGCAAAAATTTCTCATTTTAAAGAGTTTAGGATAGAGCGATATATCTTAAGCTACGGTCACATTAAACAAATATTTTTCAAAATAACCATAACCACTACATAATTTATTTTTTTATTAAACATTTACAACACTATTGTATTATTTGAATTAATTTTATGTAATACAACATGACTGGACTGTAAAAATATTTGCCAAAAAGTAGTGGTTACACTTATTTAAACAAATATTTGTGTAATGTGACCGTAGCTTTAAAAAATTAATGTTTTGAAAAAAAAAACCTAATACACCATTCAATATCAATTGAAATTTCCATTTAAATTGTTTTGAAATTTCAATCGCCATTGAATGCCGTATTTGGGCTCCAGTTGTGAAATCAACATCACAAACTACTTTAGTAATGGCTTTCACGTGCTCAGAATGAAAATAATAAATTAAACTTGTAAGCTAGTGTAATTAAAATGATGAGTAGAAAAAGTCCAAATTAAAAATTTAAATTCTTTTATAACTCCAATGCGGCCCATACACACTCAATTTCAACACAAGTTAAAAGTTAAACTCCGGTAAACATGAAAAATTCAAACAAATATCAAAACGATTTGAATTTCTTCAATCAATTGATCAATCAACAAAAGCGCCAGAGAGGCTGGAGTATTTTTGCACTAAAAACGCACGGAATTTGAGTGTGTATGGGCCCCATAAGTTGTTACTATATGTTGTTAAATTATTTAATATTATTATGACAACATAAAAAATGAACTTATCGATTACAAAATTTGTTCAGCTGTTCAAAATAGATTTAATTACTTTATGTTAAGCTATAACACGCAGTTTAATTAACTTACACATTTAATTTATTGGCAAATAAGTTTTAACCGCTATTACCTTTTTTTTATTTATTAATTTAGAAAATAAAGAAAAAAAAATTTATATTTTCTCTTAAATAAATGTTATGTTTTTATGTTTGTTTAAATCATCATTAGTTAAACATTTAAATTTTCATTATGCATAATGAACATTCAATTGCTAATTTAATGAGAATAACAGCAGCAGAAAAAAAGTTTGTTCAAGCAAAAACAAAAAAAAAATTATTTAAAAATTTCTTTTAAAATCAACTCCCACCATAAAAGCCAAGAGTCACAATTGACAAGGGTAACATTTAACTACAGCTATTATTTAGCATGAACTGGGCTATTGTATTTACAAATAACAGATTTCTTTAAAAATAAAATCTTAAATATTTTTCCTGTTGTTGTTTTTTACATCTGCTACTTCGCTAACACAATTCAAAAGTTATTCTTTTATTTATATTTATTGAATTTTGTTTTTTTTTTTTTTTTGTTTTTTGTTGTTTTCAGGTTTGTGAATTTAAAGTCAATAAAGCGTATGCTATTGTTAGTTCATCTGTTAGTTTCTGGATACCTGGTATTGTTATGCTCTCCATGTACTATCGCATCTATCAAGAGGCCGACAGGCAAGAACGACTTGTTTATCGGTAAGATTTTTATTGTTGTTTTTTTCTAAATCTTTTTAAGTATACAAAAGCAAACTAGCCATTTTTTTGGTAATTTACGACAAGGTATAACCGCTACCAACTTGTTAAGTAAATTATGAAAAATTGCACAAAATTTAAATAAAACAAATAATTTTTTCTCTGTGCTAATAAATTTTCACACTTTTTCATTGTCATTATGTTTATTTTATCCATTTAAAAATGCAAAAAAAAAGGTCAAAAGTCGCAGCGTTATTACTAGAAAAACATCTACAGATAAGTCAAATACCTAAACCTCGTCCTAGCATACAGGTGGAACAATCAACTATAACGACTATGAGACGAGAACGTAAAGCAGCACGCACCCTGGGCATTATAATGAGTGCCTTTCTATTGTGTTGGTTGCCTTTTTTTCTTTGGTATGTGTTAAATGAACCATTTTGTTGTTGTAAAAAAAGGGGCCGTAATAAATATTACAGCAAATAAGTTTTTCTGGCATTTTTATTTTTATTTTTGTATATGTTTTCAGTCAAAATGACCTAAGTTGCAATTTTTTTTAGTTCCTTTTTAGTTTTTGTTTTAGAAAAAATTTACTCTGTCATTTTACTTATACAAAAAGTAACAGCGAGTGTGGCTTTTAATCCTTTCTAAGCAAATGATGATTTGCAGTACCTGTCAATCCTAAAATTACGAAATAAACGCTACTAAACTCTTCTTTTACGTTCCGATTACGTTCCCGCATTAAGTTACCTTATGATCGAAAAAAAAACTGACTCGAGAGAAAAAGAAGAGGACAAGAATATTTTTATTCCAGCTGTTTTGTTATGAAACGTATGATATATCTGCAGGAAAATAGACATTTTGTAAAAATTTTTTAATAAAAATTAAAGTTTTGTGTAAAAAAATAGTGATAAATAATATAATAACTGAAATAAATATAAGAAATTTAAACTATTAATTAAACACATAATTGAAATGTGGAAAAATATAAAATGGGGTATGCAAAAGTAATTGTGCCCAAACTATTTCTGTGGGAAGAATCCTGCCATGCTTTTTTTTCCATGCAGTGGTGGTCTCAATGCGTTTGCCACCTCAGTACGTTTGTAGTATCCACACGCAATGTCGGCCTTTGTTACCAGCTTTCTTTATTGATACGGTGTTGTTGTTTTTGACCTGCAATAAATTAAAAATTTCAAATTTCAGTAATCTTTCTAAGATTTCAGTAAATTTCTGATAATCTTTCTTATTGCATTTTCTATTTACATTTTCTTTTTTAATTTCACTTTATATTGCAAAAATAAAAATCAAAAAATTGATAAAAATGCAGAATACATACAATCGTAAAAAATTCGATTGAAACAGAGTGGAACAGAACAAAAAAAATTAAAGCTGCAAAACTGAGAAATTTCAATCCTGATCGCAACGCAGAATAAAGGTGATTAATATGAGCAATACCTTGTCTTCTTTTACATGTATGTGCAACATTAAAAGACAGCAAATTTATTTTTTTTTGGAAAATTTCTTAATTTGTCTCCACAAAACAAATAAAAAATCAAATCAATTCCCAGGCAAAGAACAACATTGTGGAAGGCAGCCCTGTCAATTTATATATCGACGTTTCTTTTATTTAAAAATTTTTCCTTTTTTCCAAAAAAAATTAAAGTAGACTTTAAAGTCAACGTTAATGATATTTTTCATATAATTTTTTTTTATAAAATTCAATTTAAAGTCCACGTAAATTTTTTTTAATAAGAGCGTTTATGTTTATTTTAGAGTTGTAAAAAAATTTTTTTTTATCACTGTTCATTCGAAAATTAATTTAATTTTATATTTCTCACCTTTTCCACATTTGCACCCAGTCTGCGATTTCCTCAACAGCATATTTTTTTTTATTTTTTTTTTTAATATTCTTTTTGTTTGTTTGCTGCTTGATTTATTTGTTGCCATTCCATTACTCTCCCACGTATTTGCGCTGCTATTGTGTATGTGTGTTTATTTCCGTTTCTAGGTATATAACGTCATCATTATGCGACAGCTGTACAACACCTCGCATTGTAGTGGGCATATTATTTTGGATTGGTTATTTTAATTCAGCCTTAAATCCCATCATTTATGCTTATTTCAATAGGGACTTCCGAGCCGCATTTAAAAAGACTTTAAAGGTAAGTTGAAAAATATATTTTATGATTTTTTTTATTAAGTTATATCTCTCTTAATCTCAATCTCACTTTCTGTAAATGTTCTTTTTTCATTACACTCGTATTTTTGTTAATGTTTTTTTACTTTGCAAAAAATAATTATAAAAATTAAATTGCATATTAAAGAGTTTTTTTCTGCTTCATATCTTTTCGTTATGACACACTTACTTCGTTTACAATTTTACTTAAGCTTAATGTTGCGATGCCAAAATCTGTGGTAATGAAGGCATATTTTTATCGTTGACTGATTTCTTTCAATTTCACATTTTTGCACTTTGATAAATATTAAGAGCATTTTTAAACTCAGTTTTCTTAAGAAAATTTTTTTAAAGAATACGTTTAATATAAAAAATAAGAAAAATTTAATATAAAAACGTTCGAAATATTAAATTATTAATTTTATATTTTTTAATTTACTTTAAAGATTTAAAGATAACTCATGAGAATATCATGAGTAAAAGAATAAATTTTAAAACCAACACAATTTCTGGAATTAAGCACAAATAAAGATTAATATTTTGTTAAACTTTTAAATTCCAAATAGAAATTATTACAGATTTGTGAGAAATTTATTTTATAAAATAGAATAAAGTTATATTGAGTAGTTAGGCTTGGGTTCTTATAGAGCTTTAGAAAAAAGGGTAGATAAGATATTAGAGATAGAGAATAATGAGTAAAAAGAAAGGAAATAACTAAAATTTGGCAGTCAGAGGATGAGAAAATAACAAGGAAAAAGATGTTTTCATGAAAACTATTTTCTCAATTTTGATTACAAAATTTTATTAAAAAATCTAATAAATTAACTACATATATCAATAGCTGCTTCTCAACAAGATATGGTGCTTTTCCACTTCTATTATCGACAGTGCAGAGAAGCTGGCCAAGTAGCCAGCACAGCAAAATTTACTTACAAAATTATGCCCAAGTACTTTTTGATTTATAAGCCCATTATTTACACAGAGAATAATTTATAAAATTTTGTTTTTGTATTACCATTTGTGAGCCATTTTATACGAGTTCTTCTTTATTATGTTTGTTGTGAAAATTAAGATCTGTTTAAAATTTTTAATAATTTGGATACCAAAAATATAAATTTAAATTCCTGTTATTCCATTATATATTGAGTACCTTTATAAGATGTTACTCACAGTAAAAGTTAAGATTTTTGCAGGCCATATAACAAGATTTTGCTGAGACCCTTAAATCCAACACAGCGATAAGTTAAAATTAAGTTTAAGGGAAAACTCTTTGTAACTTTTACAAATGAGATTTAGGTCAATTAATTAAAAACAATTTAATTATTTAAAAATAACTAAATCAATATGTGCATATAATTTTAAAAATGTAGAAAATTTCAGCAAATAGTTCTAGTCTAGTTTTTTATTTGAATGTTTTATACGAGTACACAGAAGAGAAATTAAAAATTTAATTAAAATATGATACATGTTATATATTTTTATTTACTTAAAAAATTTACAAATTACTTATCTATTTAATTTTTTCTATTGAAAATTTCATCCACATCATTGTCATTGTTATTGTCATTGTCATTGTCAATATCATTGTCATTGTCATTGTCATTGTCATTGTCATTGTCATTGTCATTGTCATTGTCATTGTCATTGTCATTGCCATTGCCATTGTCATTGTCATTGTCATTGTCATTGTCATTGTCATTGTCATTTTCATTGTCATTGTCATTGTCATTGTCATTGCCATTGCCATTGCCATTGTCATTGTCATTGTCATTGTCATTGTCATTGTCATTGTCATTGTCATTGTCATTGTCATTGTCATTGTCATTGTCATTGTCATTGTCATTGTCATTGTCATTGTCATTGTCATTGTCATTGTCATTGTCATTGTCATTGTCATTGTCATTGTCATTGTCATTGTCATTGTCATTGTCATTGTCATTGTCATTGTCATTGTCATTGTCATTGTCATTGTCATTGTCATTGTCATTGTCATTGTCATTGTCATTGTCATTGTCATTGTCATTGTTATTGTCATTGTCATTGTCATTGTCATTGTCATTGTCATTGTCATTGTCATTGTCATTGTCACTGTCACTGTCACTGTCATTGTTTTACTTAATTTTTTTTATTTTTCAATCACAGCGATTAATTCAATATTTCATAAACCATTTCTATTTTATATTCCATAACTATTTTATTCATTGAAATCTTAAGATTAGTTATTAAAGTATCCACGAAAAATAATAATACCATGATCCATCATTATCTTTTCTGTAAATTTCTTTGTATATTTTCTTATTAACATAATTTTATTATATTATTATTCTTAGATATAAAATAAATGCTTATGGCTTGCATATACTTTTTAAATTATTTCTTTTACTTTACTAATCCTTATTGAAAATTCATTTAACTAAAGTTAAGCGTAAACTCATTTTATTTCCTGAATTAACTCAATATTTAATGCAATCTTTTAATCATTCTCATTTTATGTAGATGGCGTTTTCTTATCTGATACGGTGTCTAACACCAACCATTTGCTAAGACACAAAAAGAAAATTTTTTCAAAAAAAAAAACAAAATATGAAAATAAAAAAAACCTAAAAAGCAATGTAATTTAACTAAAAATATCTAGAAAAAGCAATATTGTTGGTATGCAAATTTAAATTATATTTTCTTAAAAATGAATGTTTATGTAGATAGAATTAAATGTGTTTGTTTGCACCATCACTTACTTAAGTTTTCTCTAAGAAGAATCAAAATAAAATAAACTAATCCATTCAACCATTCATCCACTAAGCTATTCATTTTATGTAAATTTTTTGATATAAAACTACGTTCATATTACATAAATATTTGTCGAAATAATCAATATATTAACTATGTTTCGAAATAATATTCACTTAGACACATACTTACATTAGAAGTTATGTAATTTACGGCAACTATAACAAGTTACCGATAGTTAAAGTTGTTAACATTTTATAAGACAAATATCAAGCTTTTGGTTAAACATTAAATTATAAATATCGATAAGTTAAATATCGGATAACTATCCTTAACTATCCACCCAAATTTGATTATAACTTTAATTATCGAAATTTGTAATAACGGGTCTAAGATTGATATGGTGCAAGTCACGATAGATTATCTAAATATTTACCAGAAATAAGTGCTTACTCTTATTTCGATAAATATTTGTGTAATGTGATCACAGCCTTACATATTCAAATTTTTAACAGCGCTCACTCCCATACACACACACACACTCTTGAATATATATCAGAAAATAAAAACATCCTTATAAGTTTTCAATGAATTTGTGTTAACATAGACAAGTAGTGCTTAGCCAAATATTACATTAATCTAAATGAATACACACTATACATATAATAGGAAAATATGTTTTCGTTATTTATCCATTTATTTTCATGGTTATCATAAAAAAAGTTTTCAGTATTTTAGTTTCTTTGTTATTAAAAAGAAACTTTAATTCAGTAAACATTAAAAAAAAAACAGGTGTAGAGCAGGTATATTGAAGGAAGAGAATAAAAGAAAAATCGTAAATTGTTACTCTATATGTCCTCTTAAACCAGCTCACACTGATTAAATACTTTTCGTTTATGACAAGCTTTAAAAAAGAAGAAAAGTAAGTGAACCTTTGCATGATACATGTACAGCCTACCCTCTGGCTGATGCTTGTTAAGCTTAAATATCTCTCTTTAACATTTTAATAATTTTGCAAATCAGCTGTTTGTCGCTTAGCACAAACAACTTCACTGTTACTCTCAGCAGGTTTCGTTTTTCAGAGTACCTTTACACATTGCAGCGGTTTTTACTTTGAAATTGGCAATTACTTTATGAAACTGTTGTTGTGATAACAGGGTTTATTGAAATGGTTTACGTTAATAAAAAACTAATGTCAAGCGAACGCTAAGTCAAAAGAAAATGCGCAGCTTTTTCAGCCAGCTGTTTTTGTTTACAACTCTGTAGTTTTAGAAAAAAAAATCCATTAACAACACTTTTATAAGCAAACGAAATATAGTGGTCCATAATGATAGTCACACTATAGTCGGTCAGCTTTTAATAACCTACTTCTTTGTAACTATGATATTGGCAAAAAAAATTTTTTAATAAAAACACTTTTTACTAATTGTATTCCTTTGCATGATATTTGATATAAATTTTACTAAGAATTTGAAATGACATGTGTGAATGTACTATGTGTGTTTAAGTTACTAGCTATATGGACGTGACAATCTCAGAGTTTTGTAATTTTGTAATTTTATTTTTATTTATTTATTTTTTTTTTTTTTTTTTTTGTGAAAAAACGAACCCCCGAAAAACCCATTTTTCTCTGTCTCTTAAATTACTATCAGTATTATTATTTCTGTCTCAACATTTTATTTTCTTTTAATTTGGTGTATTAAAAGTAGATGATTAATGATTTAATTAATTGTCTTTAATAAGTTAAAGTCTACATATTACAATTACAGTCCTGCTGTCCATATAAACTAATAAATTGTCGTGTAAGTGCTGGCGCCGAAATGCCACCATTTGTTAATTCTACCGCCTCATCTGAAATACACATGAATATAATACGTGCCCGCCAATATGCCACCACTTCAACATCGACCAATCAATTGCAAACGTTATATCAAAATTAAAAGAACGTCAGCATTCCAGGAAATAAACGTAGAAATAAATAAGGTAAAATGTACGAGTACGTGTACTTTGCTAGTAAGCCATTTTAGTTTTCTGATAAAAATAATGAAGATCAGTTAAAAAAAATATAAATAAATAAATAAATTCCAACACAATAATTTAAATGTAAACTTTTTATGTTGTTAGAAATTTAATAATTGAAATATTTACAAATTTCCTATGATCTGTTACCAAACAATTACTTGTCATGTTTTCTATGGCTTCATTTTCCTTCTGATTTAGTAAGAATAGAAATTGTCCATAAAAATATGCTTAAAATTACAAAAAATTCATTTGAAAGCTATAGTGGCATATTCTCACAGGAAAAAAAAATTTTATTCATTTTTATAGCAGGTGGGAGAATTGGCCAAGGCCGGCTCTAATATGAAGCATTCTCAATGACGGTCACAATACCGTTTAGTAGCATAGGGGCATTCTTGAATAATAGCAAAGGAAGGCGTTACTAGATAGTAAATGATGTTGAGCAAGAATAGGAAGGATATTTCCAGACTGGTAGCTGTGATAACTGCTGCCGTAAGCTATTGCAGCTGGCGGAAAGGTGGGGATATCGGTGATAGGCTTATAGGATTTTCTCAAATATCTAAATGAGTCCAGATTCCCTGGTTTAAAACTTGTTACAGTCAAGTCTCCTAGAACGCGATTGTTCCTCCCGCATTATATGGAAACCGTGTTATAAAAAATCGAATATGCATTCTATGGAAACCTCGTTTTGGGAAACATAAAAATGTGACCCATCATCAGATTAATTTATACCGCGTTTTTTATAGAATAATAAAATGGAAATCATTAGATATATAAATTTCTTTTCTTGTGGTAATAAAGCATAGTCTGTCGGATGACTTTTGCAGTTAAAAAACAACAACATTTTTATTTATCAACTATTCCAGAGAAAAAACACATCTACTTTATTTTGGATGCCGGATCATTAAGGGCATGTGGGCAATGAAATGGTGGACAATCTGTCTAAAAAGAGTGCGGATACCCCCTTTCACTAGGAGAAACGAAATCTACAAGACTGCTGGAGGGCCGAAGCGGGCATGCGGCAATCAATTTATTCTTTAGCGCTATAAAGAAAACTTGCCGAATATTTCACACCGCGTTATATGGGATTCACGTTATAAAAACACCGCGTTATAGAAGACTTGACTGTATTACGAATTAAATTCAAAGAAAGCAATTAAAAAGATTTTGTTTTCTTATAGAATGTATAAAATAAGCATTATTTGACAGCTAACGCTATTCCCTCAAATAAAAATCAAATAAATGCGCTTTTGTAAGTTATTCTGTATCGCTGTATGCTTTATAAAGTTGCTTCCAGACAAGCACTATTTTTTGCTGCGTCTTAAAAAATTACTGTTACATTCTGTTCTGTGTAAAAAAAATTGCATAAACTAGAAAAATTATAATTTATATAAAAACAATTCCTTCCTTACATTTAGGCAAAGTGTAAAATTCACGACAAATTGTGTATATTTTTAAATTATTTACAGTTTTTATTACGTTAACATAAATAATTAAAATTGCAAACTTTTTTTTTAAATAACACTATCTTTGCAAAGCTCTTCCTAGAGATGTCAAATGGGACTGGCTTTCAAAAATAACGGGAATCGGGACTTATTAACTGAATCCCGAAATTAAGAAGCGGGACTTTAAAATAAACCTAAAAAAGAGTATTTTTCACAAAACAAAACAATATTTTTCTTTGATTTCACTTTTCCCTTTTTTAATAGAAATCAACAATATATCAAAGTGTTTGATAAAGAGACACAGAAAAATATATCTTTATGACAATAAAAATATAAATAAAACAGAATTAATCAACTATATACCGAAGAACCCGGAATTTAATAATTATCCAGAAAATGCCGTGATTTCCGGGTACGGGGTTTTCCGTTTGGCATCTCCAGCTGTTCCCTTGTTTGTAAAAAAAAAAACAATACCCACGGTCGCAATGTGTAGACTAAAAGCTAATTAATGGCTACCACTTAGTCTACAGGGAGAGGCAGGGAAGAATTCATAAGTAAAATTGATTTTCAATTTTAAAATTTCTTTAATTTACTTTTGAATACCTAGTATTTAGATAAAAAAATTGTCTTCCATTAATTTATATAAAATAATTTTCATTAAATTTAATAAACAAAATTATTTTGTAAAGCCCTTAACTAAATTTTATTGACTGTATTTCTAAACTACCAAAAAAGGTTAACTTAAAAAAGCTCTGCAAGATAAACAATAAACCAAAAAGGCAGAACTCCCAAAATAAAAACTATTGCAAACAGAAAACATTCATTGCAATAAAAAATTAATTTAAGTAGGTATAAGTTGAAGAAGAGAAGACAAAATAAAAACAATAAGAAAAGAGAAACAAAATACAGAAATAAATAGTTCAACAATGATCATAAAAAGAACATTTAATTTTAAGCAAAATAAAAACAAAAATAAGTCAACTAATATTTGTATATGTAATAATTTCTATTTGGAATTTAAAAGTTTAACAAATAATTAATCTTTATTTGTGCTTAATTCCAGAATTAATTCTAATGCTTGCAAGAAATGTTGGGAGTAATGGTCCATATAAATATGCTATCACTTTCAGTACTTACTGCACTGAATATTTAACTCATGAGAATATCATGAGTAAAAGAATTAATTTAAAAGCCAACACAATTTCTAGAATTAAGCACAAATAAAGATTAATATTTTGATAAGTTAACTAAACTAAAATACAACTAAAAATTATTTAAAAAAAAGAAAATATTCTTTAAAGGAAACTTCATCCTACGACAATCCCACAGATAAAAAAGCCTTTAGCATTTTAGAGTAGCAACAACAAATGTAAATACAGAAATACTAAATTCATAAAAATTTTATTTAAACAATAACATGGACAAAGTTACACAATAAGTGAAACAACTTTCTGTTACAAAAATTGGGTCATGGTAAATTTCATTTTAAAAGTTTTAAAAATTTAAGAAAAATATAAAAGTAAAAACACACATTTTACTATTTACAAAACTCAAACACAAATATTTAACACAGACTTAACCTCAAAATTTTGTTTAATAATGAAACTAATTTAACATACACCCACAGAAACACCTACACTTATGCACACAGACATTTTATTTTAAAACTTTTATACATGCGTCTGCTTGCACACACTTATGAAACAAATAAACAAAATAAATTTAAATACTTGAGGTATTCCAAATTAAACTATTCCAATTAAACTATATTTAAACCTGGTGCATATTTCACATTCATTTAAATATTAGTTTATTAAAATAATTTTAGTAAATATTGCTATAGAAGTATAATTAATTTACAGCCAGGCTGGCTATACAGGGCATTAACATCAGTGATGCCAACTCCAAAAAACTAAAAAACAACAGCTCACCAAAAAAAAAACAGATTTGCTACTTTCTTTATATAATTAAAGCAATCGCCTACTTTTATTAGTTAAAAAAGCTCTTATAAATTGTTATATTATAATTAGCTGTTTTTACTCGGTTTCTAAGTAGATTGTATACATAAAAATTCAGAACAATCTGTTTGAAATCTGGTTTTTGATTAGCTGTTGTGCCCAATAAAAACTGGTGACCTTTTAACTGACCCATGTAAAACTGAGCATAACCGCTCCCAGATTATATGGTGACCATTTTTTAAGTATAATATATTGATTTTATATACCAAATTTTAAATCATTAATATAATGGACATAGTCCATTACAAACGTAGATATCGATTGCAGATACCAGCGGCTCAAACCCAAGCAAAAAAATTCATTCAAGAAGTAGTTCAGTGAAATATACTCGTATAGTAGAATATAGTTATTGATGACAACATAATAAAAAACAAAAATCACGGTACAATTATATTCCACTTTCATCCTCATTTTAGAATTTTCAGACTAATTTTCTTTTCTTAAATCATACATCTGCATGTGCCTTTCGGTGACTTCAAATAACTGGGAATTGGTTAGTTCGGATTTAGTGTATAATGCTCCTTCAATAGTTGTAGTCGTAATTTGATTTACATAAACATAAATATTTGTAGCTGAAAATAAGCTTTCCACGGTGGATGGCGCTAAACGCTAATTGAAAAACAGTAAAAATTAGGAATGAAACTAAAAACAGGGACATCAATGTGAAAACAGCAAGTCTAATGTTAAAATAGTACGTTGGTAACACTGATTAATAGCGCTTGTCAAGTGACTTGCGCAAGTCTCTTGGCAAATTCTTGTGTTTGTTGATGAGCGGGTGAAAGGGAGAAATTTTAACTTTTTCAGTTGTTCATTATGTGTGTGTGTGTACTTCAGGTATTTATTTTTGCTTCTGATTTATTGTATTTTGTAGTATTTTTTTAAGCAAAAGAAAAATTAAATTTTTTGTACTGTAAAGGTACAGTCACTTATCAAGTGTGAAAACCCTCTAACATAAGAATTTCAGTAGAAAATTTAGGCCCACTATGAAACATTTTTTCATCAGTCACTTGTTTGTTTGTTTTAGTTAGGATCTTGTTTTTTTTTTTTTTTTGTTTGAAAGAGCAAAAGTCACACGGACTATATACGACAACATAATATGCTCAATCAAGTGTTAAAATTTTCATTAAATTTTGTCATCTGTGTTTGTTATTTCTCTATTCGTATGCAAAAATGCACTCCTGATACAATGAAATGTACAAACGTTAGAAAATGTTCTAAAAATAGTGAGAGCCATACCACTGTCAAACTTCAGTCCGCATTTTTTGATGAACTATTTGCACACTATTATCCTTTTTCAGTTAATTTCAGCGTTTAACAAGTCGTTTGACCCTATATTAAAGTGTAAAACCCTTTTTAATAGTTTAAGTAGTCTATCAGAATGCCTTTTTCCAAATGTATTTTGCACATTGGGCGATTTCTCTTTGAAATTGGTGATTAATTTATTAATTGCAATATAATGTTTTCAAATCACTTCCTTTAGAAAAGTCAACAGATAGTGAGGTGGTTTTTTAGTGGAAAATGAAGGAGCATTTTTCTTTCGCTTTCGATTTGCTTGGCAGTTAATCTTATTTTTATTAATTCTTCTGGTTGTCTTTACAGATTTTTCTAAAATTTTTTGCTACATATGCTCTTTATGCTGCAAGAAAGGTTTTCATGTATTTTAAATTAACCATGCCCACGTTATTTTTTACAATTGAATAAATTATTTTTTATTTTTAAATTTACACAATAACAAACCTTTTAAGTTGGCTTCTTTACTTAGTCCCATTGTGCATTACAAATTCGTAATATGTGCATACTCAGAAAACATTAAATAAAATTTTATTTATATCATTTAAGTTGGTAAAACTTTTGTGTTTCTTTTTTTTAACTTTTGCCTTCATATTTAACAACAATAAAACATTCTTTATGGCTGTACAAACATAAATTTGAATTCGCCTGTTTATAAACAAACAAAAAATAATTACAATAACTAAAAGAAAAGGAAAAGAAAAAGAAAATTTAATTTATAAACACAAGTATATTAAATATCTGGAGTTTTTCGTGACCTTTTATTGCAGCAACGTGCTGGCCATGCCCATTTTTCTTAAACAAAATATTTTATTTATGAATTTTAAAAACACACGCAAAAAGGTAATCGCTTAACATGTGAATTACACTTAATTACAATAAAATTGATTTATGGGAAACTTGAGTTAAATAAATATCTTAAAAATGTATTATAATTGCAAAAAGAATTTTTTTTTTTTTTTGTGGAATGAATTTCTTTCTTAGAGCAAAATGTTTTTTTATTATCAAGCATTTGTAAAACAAAAGTTTCTATTAAATTTTAGTAGATAAAATTTTTAAAAAAACTCGTATAATTTTTTTAAATTAATTTAACCTCAAAAAATCATAAATTATTAACGTTTTCTACATCTTTTTTATTATTAAATTGTAAAAAATCTTTCTTAAATTTAGCTTACTTTGTAAAATATTTTCCTAAGCTGATTATACAAAAAAAATTTTTTTTTTCTAAAAAATGTTAAAGTTAAAAAGGCATTTAAAATGAATATTTATTTAAATAAAGCTTTTGTATTCCAATTTACTGAGTTAAATTACTAAATCGCTATTTAAATATAAAATATCTAGTTAAAATACACTGAATTAAATTTGCCAACTATCACAGGACTTAAAGTTGAATGTGTACACAGTTTTAATTTATAAATGTGGGTGTCCCTGAGCTG
This sequence comes from Thelaira solivaga, assembly GCA_947397855.1. NCBI lineage: Eukaryota > Metazoa > Arthropoda > Insecta > Diptera > Tachinidae > Thelaira > Thelaira solivaga. The sequence goes on from OX377610.1 coordinate 27,567,542, forward strand.
TAGTACGAATAATCGTTTGTAAAGCCATTACGATTGCGATGTAACAACAACCAATTTCACAATCTACATTTAAAAGTTAAGATAAACTTTAAATTTTAAGAATCTTTAAAATAGTTTTTTAATCACATGATCTTGGCGGCCAATTGACATCGCCACCACGTGAGATAACACCATCCTGTTGAAACCACATATCGTCCACATCCATATCTTCCAATTCGGGCCATAAAAAGTTCGTTATCATCTCACGATAGCGAACACCATTCACAGTAACTGCCTTAACGGCCTCATTTTGGAAAAAATATGGCCCGCTGATGCCGCCAGCCCATAAACCGCACCAAACAGTCACTCTTTGTGGGTGCATTGGTTTTCCGACAATCACTCTTGGATTATCATTAGCCCAACTGCAGCAATTCTGCGTATTGACGAATCCACTGAGGTGAAAATGTGCCTCATCGCTGAAGAAGAAAAAATCACGAAGAGCACGATATGCATTTTGATTTGAACGCTCATTTTCATAATAAGCCTGAATAATTTTAACGCGTTGCTCGATTGTGCATCTTTCCATGGTTCAAATTGAATGAGTCTGAAATTGAGAAATGTCAAATGAAATGCAGAAAAAAACTTGACGTTTAGGTGTGGTTTGCATTCAACATCGGCCCTTAAAATTTAACCACGCTTTATTTAATAAATAAAATTAATAAAAAATAAAATACTTATTTAAAAATATATAGAAAAAAAAGATTTTTTTTAATCTTTAAAAACCAATTTTTTTGTTGTTTTTTTTTCGATTGTGATTTGTAATGATTTTTTATTTTATTTTTATAGCCTGTTCATTAATTTTAAAAGTTTTATTCACTTTCATTTTACTCAACAAAACACAACAATAATTTACAATAACAAAATGATAGCAAACGGTAACGTTAGAGCTTGTCCAATATTTTGCTAAGCGGCCCACGTACGACAACAGCATATATGCTAAATCAAGTGATTGTGTCAGCGGTTTAGTCGTATATGAGCATTTTGTTTGGTTGAATGCCTTGCTGTAGCGATGATATTAAACAGATTTTGATATTTTACTACGCATTAAAAATATTATTTATTGAAAATTAATTATTTATTGTCTAAACACTCGTTTTTCTTTAAATTTATTTTCTTTTTTTTTTTTCTTAATTTCTTTTTTTAAGTTACTTTGACCATTCATAGCACAAAATTTTGCCACTATTTATAACGACCCTTAAAGTAATATTTTTTAACGAAATGCATATTGTACCAACTTGATATTATGTTGTGTGGTTCGAGCTTGTTAGCTTAATCACGTACAGCGGCAAGGGTTTTTAATCTGTTAAAAATTCTCATGCCCAGGCGAAATGTGTAAAGCATACCGAAATAACTCGACGACAGCACTGAGCGGTTAGAAAATCTAATTTTGACAGCGCGTAAAGTTATTTCCAAAACAATAATTTTTTAATTTTTGTTTTGTTATTATTAACCAGTAATGAGAGCTTAGCAGTTTTTTTAACTTTGCTTTTGGTGAGTTTTATTAAACACTACTGTAGAAAAAGCACACTGCCAGCGCTCTTATTTCGTTATGTCATAAGTGCTGGGCGCTAAAAATGCTACGATTGCCACTCCAATTTGGATTGGTCTATTGCGCATGCATACTGCTGTCGTGTATTGTCTGCTTTAGATTGTGTAGAATTTTAGCAGACTTGACTTTGATTGAAATACTCGTAAGCACCATAGGAAAATGTTTAGCAGTATGAAGTCAATTGTTTCTAATTCACATTAACTGGACAAAAGACCTACATCACCTATTTAAATGGGTGACCACCATGATGCAATAAAACCACGTAAACGCAAGAATTCAAAAATAACAACAACATTATCAAAAGCATTTGCGTTTCCTCCTGTATTTCTGTTGGTTTAAATTAAAAAAGTGTGTTAGAGCGAAACTAAAACTTTTTTATCCACTATTTATCTCTCTTTAACATCATATATCAAGTTTTTTTTTTAAATATGCAAACAATAATGAAAAAAAAACATTTACGGACGTGTCAGTGTCACCTATTTTAAGTAATTTCTCCAATTTTTCTACCTTCATCAGCTTTCAGTTAGTCCAAAGAAGAATCTTAATTTTAAAGACCATTAAACAGCCTGATGGCCAAACCGACCCTATTAAGTGGGTATAGAATTTAATTGTAGCACAAATAAGTAAATGAGTGGTTGTTAAAAATAGATTACTATTTATATATAAAAAGCTGTAAACATTTTCATTTAAAATACAATTTATATTTTAAATCGTTATTAAATTGCTTAAGCTCTAGACAATCTTTAGACAAAAACTTTTCTTTTGCAAAAATCTCTTAATAAAACTCATTAAGTAACTTTTCTTCTTTTTTTCTGCAATCTGTAGACACACTTTAATTTGTTAGACACAATTTAAGTTTAAAATTAATTAAAAAGTTATTTAATGCTGGAATACAGAAAAAATTTTCAAGGTTCAGAAGATTATTTAAGTTGTCCTGGTTTTTTTTATGTTAATATTTTATTCAGTTCTCTCTCAGTGCTATTTTTTATATAAACTTATTTTATTAAAACTAGTACATGCAGCTGCAACAACCATTAGATAATTAGTTATTTATAGTTTTGCTCTATTCCTGTTAATAGTCACATACTATTTTTTTTTTCTATTATAAATACAATCGAGTATTTATATTATTATATTCAGCATTTGCTTTGCATCTTGTGCAATGAAAAAAACTGTTTTAATTAAAACTGCTTTTAGTAACTTGTAGTTATTACTTTTTTGTATTTATATTGATTTTTATTTTGCTAGTGAGTCAATAAAATCTAAAAAATTTGTCAAAGTTATTGACCTCTTTTTTTCAACAATTTAAAACTGATTTTTATGTATCATCTTCTTATTAAGGTCGTAGCGAATAAATAGTAAAAAAAGAATATGAATATATTATCGATAAGTAAATATTAACTCAGGTCAAGGAAAAGTGAGTTAAATAGTAACTTTGGCAATGGGAACAATGTGTACGTGATTTGTTACACTTGCTTCAGATTATTAGGAAATTTAAAACTTGGAATTATTTTTTTTTTATGGTTAAATAGTTTCCTGCCCAGGCTGTTGGTATAGGGAGTTGTTGACTTAATTCCTGCTTGTCTCTTAAATACTCAAACATTTAATTCATTTGTAAAAAAAAAAAATTTAAGAAAAATTCTGCCAGTTTTCCTATAATCAAGAAGAGAACAAATACTTTTACAAAAAGAAACATTTTAATAAATTAAAAAATAATTATTCATTTGCTTGCAAAGCAATTTATTAAACAGTTAGAGTAATTACAAAAGCCAAATTAATTAATAAATACTTAAATATAACGAATAAATGGAATTATTTTATTAAAAAGTTTTTTTTTAAAGCGTGTAAAAATTATAAGTAAAGTTTTCTTGGAAATATAAAGAAATTGCTTGAATAAATCACAAAATCCAATTAATTACAACAACAGAACAAAGGGAAAATACAAAAACTGACATGTTATTACAAGTAAATATCCAATTAAAATAATAAAACTTCTATTTAGTAAAAAACGAAATTCATTTTAACAAACAACAAGAAATTATAACTAAAAGGTGATTTTATAAGAACTATCGGAAATTTAAAAAAAAAACACATAAAATTCAGAAAAATGCATGAAATATTTATTTGGATCGATAGTTGGATCGATATAATTTAATGTTTGAAGATTATTTCATGCAAATGTTGGCCTCGGCTGCGCCTCAAATGGTCCATCCGCTTAGTCCAATTTTGGCATACTCTTTCCAACATTTCGGCCGGTATCTCACGAATAATGTTGGCAATGTTGGCTTCCAGTGCGTCAATCGAAGCGGGCTTGTCCCTATAGACATTAGCCTTAACATAGCCTCACAAAAAATAGTCTAGAGGCGTTAAATCGCACGATATGGGCGGCCAATTGACTGGTCCCAAGCGTGAAATAAACTGTTCACCGAACTCGCCTCTCAATTGGTCCATTGTTTCGCGTGCTGTGTGGCATGTGGCACCGTCTTGTTGAAACCACATGTCATGCAAGTCAAGCTCTTCCATTTTGGGCAAAAAAAAGGTTTTTTATCATCGCACGGTAGCGCTCACCATTCACAGTAACGTTGTGATTCGCATCATCTTTGTAGAAATACGGCCCAATGATGCCGCCAGCCCATAATCCGCACCAAACGGTTGTTTTTTGTGGATGCATTGGTAGCTCTTGCAATGCTTCTGGCTGTTCTTCACTCCAAATACGGCAGTTTTGCTTGTTCACGTATCCATTCAACCAGAAATGAGCCTCGTCGCTGAACACAATTCTTCGATAAAAAAGTGGATCTTCATCTAACTTTTCAAGAGCCCATTCACCAAAAATTTGGCGTTGTGATAGGTCGTTTGGCTTCAATTCTTGCACCAGTTGTATCTTATAAGGCTTCACACCCAAATCCTTCCGCAAAATTTTCCACGTAGTGGAATAACAGAGGCCCAATTGCTGCGAACGGCGCCGAACCGATAATTCACGGTCATCACCAACACTGGCCGATACGGCTGCGATATTTTCTTCAGTTCGCACTCTACGTAAGCGTGTTGGTGGTTTAATGTCCAACAATGTAAATTTGGTGCGAAATTTTGTTATAATAGCCCGAATAGAAGCCTCAGTAGGTCGATTAAACTGACCATAAAATGGAAGAAGCGCGCGATGAACTTTCTTAACAGAGCACGCATTTTGGTAATAAAATTCAATAATTTGCAAGCGTTGTTCGTTTGTAAGACGATTCATGATTAAATTATAGACCAAACTGAAGATGTTTGACAGTGACACAAGATACAAAACGTGCGTGAGCTGTCAAAACTAGTGTTGCCAAAAAGATAATAGCAAAAAAATCACTCTTTAAAAACTTAAAAAGGGCAGTATTAAGAGATAATGGCCCTTTATTACAACTTATAGTTGTCATGTGGCATCACTGCTGCAAATACCAAGTACTTTTCGTTGCATAAATATATAGTGGCGACGTCATACCTTATTTTGAAGCCCCCTTATCAAAAAAAAAAAAAAAAAAAAAAAAAAAACTTAACGTAGACTTTAAAGTGAACGTTATCGAAATTTTTGATACAAGCTTTTCATAAATTTTACTTTAAAGTCTAGGTCCATTTTATTTTAATATTTGTTTATTGTTTTATTTTTGTGTATTACTATGACTCTGGAAAGTTGCCATATCTATGTATATTTTAAATTTACCAACTTTAAATGCCATTATTACAACTAACTTATAATTAACTTTAGTTAAAGTAAGTGGCCAATAACTTTTTCCATAATTAAAAGTTCCCAATAAGATAACGTCATAACTTTTTTTTTGACAATTATTTTTCAAATCCTTCAGAAATTTGATACTTTTAAAATTTTATTTTAGTATTTGTTATTTTATTGTGTAATTGTTTTGCTTTATTATTGTGTATTAATAAAAAAAATTATTCAATGTCTATGGCTGCTGAAGTTGCCACATCTAAAATCGAAAACATGGCAACTTTAAATGCTAAAGTACACTGTTAAAAGTTATGAGCGATACAAACAAGTCTTTAGCTTATCATATACTTTTTGGTTAACGTATGTTTATAATAACCAAAAAAACATTTATCTGTCCGATAACATTCCGTTTTTATTTATGGTTTAGTTGTGTCCTAAATTGGCGCTAAAAAGCTCTAAAAGTTTTTCTTAAAAAGAATTTCGATTGCGAAATTTAATTATTCAGTTAATTTTTTTCTAAGCCTACTTAAGTGGTTTTTCCTTATAAGAACAAAAATAGTGCCCACTTGTCAAAATTTCCTATTAAGAGAAGAAATTTTTATTCATTCTGTTGCAGTCTTAGCTTGTTTGAATTGAAGGTAATAAATATGGGAAAAAGGCTTTTGCATACCAGCAAATAGTTTAACAATTTTGTGAATTCTGTTATTGTGTTGCAAAAAAATCTATTAAATTTTATATTTGCAATGTTGCAAATTTGTAGACTTCCTTTTGCTACTTAAAAACAAATTTAATAATCAATTTTCTACAAGACTATATTTATTTATCACTGTAACACACAAAATATCATTAATAAACGGAATAAAAGACACATCACATACATATGTAGGTATATTATGGCTTATAATACTTTATTAAAAAGAAAATTCCAAATTCTTCAGTAAAATTTCATTTGATTAGTAAAATTAAATTTTAAAAGCGTGTAAGTAAATTTAAAAGTTTCAAAGCGTTTTTCTAGAACTCGATATATTAAAGTAAATAAGCTTAACTACCTGTTATTTTTGAAAGTGATACAAGTTTACTTTTTTAAGTCTATATCCAGCTGATAACAAATTTTTTTTTTTTTTGGTAAAGAAAACTAATACAATTTGCAAAAATAGCAGCTTAAATATTTATTTTTGTCAATTTATTTTCTTTTGCCAATATTTTATATTTTTATTTTAAATAATAAAAATAGAAGTCTATTTTTCATATCAAATTCATTTTTAAAATATTTACGATTGTTCATAAAAAGCACTGAAATGTGTTGATATTGATATTGACTATCAAACACTCATTAAAAAGTTTATAAAAAAATGACTGATTAACAACAACAAAATAAATAAATAAAATTAAACAAAAAATAAAAAAACCAGCAAATTTATATTAAAAAAAAAAAATAAAGTAAAACTTCATATTTGTATGTATTTTGTAAAATGTTACAAAAAAATAAATTAAATGTGTAAATAATTAAAAAAAAAACCCTCAACCAATGAATACGATGTGTAGCATAAATAAATAATAGTTAAATAAGATTGTTAATATTTATGTAATTAAAAAAGTCCATAGTTATAAAAAATTATGCACACACACAAGCACAATAATTTCATGAACATACACACATGCGACCCAAATCTGCATAGACATAAATGAATGAAATAAATACTTGAATAATGTACATACACACTTACCTAAATTTATAAGTAAATGTTTTAAAAAATTAAACGTTAATTAATTTAATTGTTAAGTGAATTAAAACTAAGAGATTTTTTGTTGATTAAAAACAATTAATTGTTATTTTATTCCAGAAAAAAAGGCAGTCAAATTTGGCTAAAAATAAATTTTGGAAAATTATATATCTAAAAGCTTTTATTTTACTAAAAAAAAAGAAATCAGACACAAATGTAAGTAAAAAAATTAAAAATATGGAAGAAATCTTGCTAATGATTTTCCAGCTCATAATAATGAAATTAAAAAATAGACTTATGTAGTTTTGTCTGTAAAACTAAAGGGTTCGTGAATGGTAACACTTAGCTCATGTCTGATTTGACCGATAATTAGTTTTGTCCTTCCGCTGAAAGAATATGGTTGTGTTTTCGCTTCGCTAAGTGGGCCTGCGATCGACTTACAGAAGATGCTGGTTTTGCCAAAAAAATCATCTTTTCAGATGAAGCTCATTTTGATCTTGGCGGGTATGTAAACAAGCAAAATTGTCGCATTTGGGGCACAGAAAACCCGCACGCATACATTGAAAAGCCGACGCACCCAAAACGAGTCACTGTTTGGTGCGGATTTTGGTCCAGAGGCATAATTGGGCCATTTTTCTTCGAAAATGAGCAAGGAGTGGCCGTTAGTGAATGGCGATCGTTATCGGGCCATGTTGAACGAATTTTTGTTCACAAAAATTGAAGAGGCAACATTTGGTTTCAACAGGATGGCCCTACGTGCCACACAGCCGAAGCTACACTCGATGTTTTTATAGCATTTTCAAAAAAAAAAAGTTATTTGGCGGACCCTGTAGTTCTAAATTACAATGTACAACACCAAAAAAAACAATGAAGATTACGAACCCAAAAAACTTTATTTTATGTCTCGCTTTATGTATGTCATTTGAATTAAATGTTGGTCTTTTTTAAAATTTGCATTGTGAACTGGATTATTTAACCCTGTGAGTCTTTCATTTTAAGTACAAAAATGTTCAGCCAACTTATGCAAAACGCTACCAGGAAAACTTTTGTGCAACATTCTGCGCCTCTAACTCTTCAATTAATAGAACATTTTTAAATTATTATTTAAAAAAGGACAAAAAATACTTATCAGTTGTAGAGTTAGAGGTTTAAAATGTTCTACAAAAATGATTTTGGCATATTTAAAATCTAACTTCGCACTTACATATATGAGTATAACACAGTAGCACAATTTTTCGAATAGGTTACGAGATATAGACTTAAGAACCAGTACATGGTCTTTGAAAAATGTACTAAAATCCTCCTCCCAGTCGAAAACTTCAAAAATGAATTATAAAAAACCTTAGCTAATAATTCAAAACTGTGTAATTAACACGCATGCGGAAAAATGTTTATTAACGGGTGGCGCAAAAGTAATCAGGTGGCGCAAAAGTAATCTTCCTATCAGAAAATGCTATAAATTTTGGGGAAGCTAATGGAGTAGTCATTTAGTAAGTATTTTAGTTAATGTCAGCTATTAGTGGCTGTTGTTGTTGACTTGCTGTAAAATTTATGGTAAGCCCCTTTTTCGTTCTTGGAAGTGTTATTGGCATTTTCAGTTCCAGACATGGTTGCTTTACGTCAACCAGCTACTCATTCTAAACAAATTAATTACAGAAATCACAAGAGATATAATTATACAAACAAAATTACCCTATAGTCTTGATATTAACTACAGGAACTAATAATGATGATGATAGTTTTAGTCGAACTTTCTAGTTGCCAGTAATTCGAATTAATTTCTTTCTTCATAATTTTCTTATGGTCAAAGTGCAGGCAGATAACATGAATTTGTTTAATACACCTATGCGTAAACCTCTTTTAAAAACCTAGCTATTAAGGACATCAAGGAAAAAGTTTTATAAGCACAAGCTTGCATTAAAACAAAAAAAAAAACAACAAAAAAAATTAGTTTGGTCGAATTAGAATGTTCAGGACAGTGTAAACACTTTATCATGCTATGCCAGAAGGCACTCACACTCAAGAAGCTTAATCGCAGACTTCTAACTTGATACTTTATCAGACAATACAATATAAGATATCACCAGCGTAAATTAGGAAACATTCACCCCTATTTCAATTGTCGTAATCAATAGATAACAACGTGTTTATTGTCGACGGCTTTTATGAAAGAGTTTGGCTTCAATACATACACACTTTCATTCGGTAACTTCAATATATCGAAATTCTTCCTGATAAATTTTCTTTCTAATACAAAAGATATTACTTTTTTTCTTCATCACTAGAATCTAAATTTAGAATACGAGCGTAAAGCAAATAAACCTGATGATTGAAATGCTAGAGATGTGTTCATGATTAAATTATACAGGTGTGTATAATTATCCGCCTAATTTTTGAAACAGAAAATAAAATTCAATATATTCAGTTCACTTTGCATTCGATAAATAACAAAAAATAAAATAAAAGGATACAAGAAATTCATATTCTACCATTTCGATTTCAACCCTTATTAAAAGCTTCTACAGCTTCCTTGAACTTAATTGTAACTTCTGGCTGGTATATAATCGAATCATCATCATCGTCGGTATCATCCTGAATTTCAATACTTCCTACTTCTCTGCAATTTTCTTCAGGATTGTTGTTCCAATTTTTGACTGTGGAAAGAGTAACCTCGATCTGTATTTAAATATTAATTGAATTCTCTAAAAACACTGAAGAAGTAGAACCGTTCACGTTTTAGAGCTTTCAGATTTTGTTCACGTTTTAGAATACTCTGAGGAAAAATAAATTTGTTCACGTTTCTGAGACGTTCACAGTTTCGAGTGTTCACGTTTTCGCGAGTTCACTGTATTAATCAAGCTTAAGATCTAAATGAAAAAATTGTTTTTATTTTAATTTTCCAATATTTCGACTTTCTTTTGAAGGTCTTTTTCAGGGAAATTTATTTTTATAAAAAAATAACTTGGAAAATTAAAATATAAAAAAAAATTTTCATTGAGAACTTAAGCTTGATTAATAATAAATTTGTAAGATCGAAAAATTTACTAAAAAAAGATTTTATTATATTATTTATATAAATAAAAATGTTTGTTAAAAAAAATTCTTGAACAATTTTGATAACTTGGTAGAAAATAAATTCGCCTTTGTTATAACTTCCTGGATGCACACACTTGTAAAGGGTGTCCCAACAAGAACGCAAGATTTAAATTTTAAATAAATGACTGATGCAGCAATTGAATTGTTTCTCTGGCTGTATGACATGTGGCGCCGCCTTGTTGAAACTACAAGCCCTCCACATTCATTTCTTCAAATCTAGGCAAGAAAACACTGGTTATCATTTCACGATACCGAACACCATTGACTGTTTGTGCTTGACCTGCCTCATTTTCATAAAAAAAAGGTCCAGTGATTCTTCCAGCCCAAAAACCACACTACACAGTGACACGTTGAGGATGCATTTGCTTCTCTTGAATCACTCGAGGATTTTAATCACCCCAAATGCGACATTTCCGCCTATTGACGAAGCCATCAAGATGGAAATGGGCCTCGTCACTGAAGATGATTTTATCGGCAAAATCAGCATTTTCATGTTGTCTCTCCAATACCCAATTAACGAACTCACTTCGCTGTCCATGGTCATTTTTTACTAACCTCGTACCTTCTACTAGCAAACAATAACAATTGTTCAAATGTCAAACAATGCCAAATTTAAATCTTGCATTCTTGTTGGGACACCCTTTATAAATAAAAATGATTGTTAAAAAAAATTCTTGAACAATTTTGATAACTTGGTAGAAAATAAATTTGCCTTTGTTATAACTTCCTGGATGCACACACTTGTATAATTTCAGGATATGTTTTTGTTGAATGAAAAAGATGGTCAACTGTCGTCGTCGCAGTAAGTCTGTTATAGAATACCAAATCAGTGTCGAAGTAATGACAACGACAATGAAAAGCAAAAAAAATAAATAATAATAATAAAAATAAAACAATAAATTATTTCTCTTCTATATTCATTTATTTTTTTTTTTTCATTATCAAATACTTATTTAGGTGCTTAAAAAAACAATTTTTTTAGAAAACTAAAAAAAATTCTGAAACTTTACTAACATTCAAATTATACCGTTTTCTTAAATCTTTTCTTTTTCAATAAACTTATTATTATTGTATGTATGTTTATGCATGTAAGTGAAAGTGGATGCTACAGGAATAATACATATATAATACATAAATTAAATCCTCTATTACAAAAATAAAATAAAATTTGGGGGAATAAATACCAATAATTTGGTTATATATAAGTACACTGAGTGTTATAAAAAAATATTAATATACTTCAACTCTATTTTAATATTGCATATGAAAATGTAGGTTGGGTTATATAAATTTATTATAAACAAAAAAATTGTATGTGCTGTTTTTATAACACAAGTGGTAAAATTTTTTATGAAAAGCACTCAAAATATTCAATGTTTTTATACAAATTTTTAAGACGAGTTGATCGCTTGTGTTATAAAAACAGCATAGTAATTTAATACGTTAAAATGTGTGTGAATCATGAAACATAAAACAATCACTTTTTATTGTTTTTATTTTATTATGCAGGGCCCAAATCACTGTAGTCAATATCAAATGAAAACTATCATAATTTTAATGTTTTTGTAAGAAAAAACTTTAAAATTTCAGTACGAGTTGCTCGATATGGAATGCGGTGATTTTTCCTCTGGTGTGCATTTAAAAAGAATAAATAAAAAATGTTGTATCTTTGTTGAAGTCTTAAATTAATAGAGTCCTTATTTTATTTTCTATTACGTAAAGATTAATTATTGTGAACTATTTTGGTAAGTATCTCGAAAACGTTTTTGTATGAGCTGATATGCATTGTAAACTCTGAAATAAATAAAATTTAAATATGCTGTTAGTGTTATTTGAAAAAAATTTTAATAAAAAAAAAATAAGTATTAAAATTTTGTTAACAAAATTCTAATATCTTTTACACTCAGCAAGTTTTCTTGATTTTAATAGCAGAAAAGAAAAAATTTACTTTATGGAAATAAGCTCTCTAAAAGTCACTAAAAATTTATTAAATATTTCTATTGCAAACTAGCTGGTTTACCCGGTTTCGTTCGGTACTTACTTTACTTTATGAGTTAAAACTCTTTCAGTGAAGAGAATGTATTTATGAAATTTCAGAAAAATTCATTGAAAAATAAAATATAAAGTAGGCGTGGCCACTAAAATGTATAGGAAGACCTTCCCTGAATTCAGAAAAAATCCGTTAGAAAGCATATAGAAGCTACATATATAGTGTGCAAATATAAATGAAATTTCATTCATTTAGAAGATGTTCGTTTTCTGTCAGAGATATAAATAATTATGCAAATATCGCTGACATATAATTACTGTTGTGTTTACTATTTTCCTGGCAATTTCAAAATGTTTTTTTTATACCTTATGAAAACAAAGTTGGTAGGGTTGTACTCAACTTTAGCTCTTAGCAACACACATTTGACTTTTCCATTTTATTTATATAGCTTCAAATTTAACTCTTAAAAGTGTTAAAAATTTATAGGTAGATTTTTTATATTTAAACTTACTTTTCTTTAGCAATTTTAAATGACTTTTTGCGTGTCTTTTTACAAGTAATATCTTGTCCATCAGCAGGAAGAGGTAAATCGTTGGGAGAAATCATTGTCAAATTATCTAAATAAAATGATAATAATAATTTATAAAAATTAAACTTATTATTCATTAATGTATAAAATACTCACCAGGATGACAAAAGAAAGCTATAGAATGGCGACCCCTTGAACGTATGTGTTCTTGTTCGGGTACTACTACACGATGTTGCTAAAATTTAATGTTATAAATGTTATTTAAAATTTTTATAGTAAAAAAATATATTTTGTTTAAAGCGTACCAATGCAGAATAACGATTTTGAGTCCATATTGATAATATTTCTCCACAATTTATTAAAATTGCTCCAGGTAAGTGTCCTATTCTCTGCCATTTCTCACTACCAGGTAATTTAACTTCCAGACCACCTTCCGAATCCTGTGCCAACAATGTAAATGTACCATAATCTGTATGTGCACCACAACGAATTATATCACCATTAGGCAACTGACGTTCTGTAGAATTTATACTGCTATTATGACCTTTAGAATCATCACCATCCACATCATTAAGTTCATCACGCGGATTATATTGAGGACGAAAGTCAGGCTGATCAGAGCAACAACGTTGGTAACTGTATTTGCAACGTCCCTTGATAAATTCATTTTTACTAACTTCATCATCTTCTATAACTGGCGGATAGTAGAGCAAACGTAAAGTGGTCTCATTATCATTGTCACCAGACAACATGTGTGAGTGTTTTTCTAGGAAAAATGTTTGTGGTATATCGAGTGACAAAGCTAATGCTTGTAACAGAAAACGAGACAGTGCCTTAAAATCTTCTGCCAATACTGATATATGATCTGCAAATCCAGGTAATGGTTCCTCTGGTAAATTTGTAGCATTAAGTGTACAGATATTAAAAGCATGACGTAACTCTGGTGTTTTACCATCAAAACGTTCTATGCCAGGTCTAATATAACCATGATTATCATCACCTGTACGTATATATAGTTCTTTTACGTCTGTGGGTAAATCAACAAAATCATCTAAATGATCCCAAGCAGTTTTTAGCTAAATTTATTTAAAAAAAAAAATATATATATATATATATAAAAATGATTGAATATAATGTGATAATTAATTTTCATTTTATTTATAATATTAACCTTTTCATCACAGATGCCATGATTTACTAGTAGAGCCATACCTTTTTCAGAAAGTGCTTTATGTAACTGAGAACCTACACGATTGACAACAGATCTTACTGGGCATTCTTCGGTACCTACAACAAAAAAATAAATAAATTTTTTTTTTGTAATTAAAATTCAAAAAGCAAATCTGTATATTTATTAAAGGGCTGCACAAGCATACTTGAAATAGCTTACAAGCACTATTTATTATAAAGTATGCTTGTGCAGACCTTTAATATTTTTTTATTCAGCAAACATCAATTCACAACATATGTGCAACGGGAAAATTCTGCTCATGTACATATCTTTTAAATTTTATCATTAATCCAATGAAAAATCCATTATTTTTTAATCACTGACGTGTTTCATTAGACTAATGCAATATTTCAATAATTCAATGAAATATTCTTTTTTTAATGAAATAATTTAATTAATATATACATTGAAAAAATTTCATTAATGCAATGAAATATTCATTCATTCATTTAATAAAAAAATATCATTAATACAATGAAAAAATTTCATTAACGTAATGAAACATACATTCATTTAATAAAAAAATTTCATTAATTTAAAGATATATTCATTGAGTTAATGAAATAATTAATGAAATTATTTCATTAACTCAATGAATATAACGAAATTATTTCATTAGATCACATAATTCAAGAAATATTTCATTTAATCAATAAAATATTGTAACTTTTTTAATCTTTTGGTGATTTACGCAGAAAGTTATATATTTTTATAATTAAAATAACTACAGAAATTGTATCTCAAAAAAATTCCAAAATTATTTGACGCTTTCTTATAGAAAAAGTTCAATATTCTTTCATTAAAACAATTTTGCAATTGTTGGAATTTTTTTTATAATTTTTCATCTATTTTTAAGAATATTTATATTTTCCATCTCTGATGTCACAGGAAAATCTAATTATATTCTAAAAAATGTATATAAAAAGAGTAGCTATTATTTGAAATAACCAGTTAATAAATTTCTGAATTTAAAAAGAAAATATTATTTTTAATAAAAAAAATTGGATTTTTTATAATTTCTATCAACACAAGCAGAATGTGGTTAAAATTAAATTACAGTTTGCTTGTTATTTACAGATTTTCTCTATTAGTTTATCAATTTGTGCATTCAGTTATGAAAAGGTGAGTTAAAAGTCTCTAAAATAAGCACGTTGCAATTTTTGTGATGGATAAAATGTGGGATTCACATGGAAAATGAAATTCACGTTTAGAAATATGATTATCAAAATGTCATTAGTATTTAATTATATAAATAATTGCCCTTATATGCAATATAATTAAATAATGAATAAATTAAAAAAAAAAATTTTTTTATTAAATTTAAGCCCCAAATTCACACATTAATGGACTTGCTTTGACTAAAGCTTTTAAAAAAATTTTAATGCTAAGTAACAGCAGTGTTTAATAAAGCAGTTATAATAAAGAAAAAGAAGGGCCAGTCTAACTATTTATATGTACTCGTACATTTAAGTAAAGTTTTTTTTAAATTGAGTTTAACATGTTTTTTTTATTTTTATAGGCCCACGTTTCCGTTAAGCAGTTGCAATATGAAAAACAGCATTCATTTTTTAAGCGGAGGTCAACGGCTTAGAGCAATGTGCTAACGAATGTCTACGAAGGGGCACTTGTGGTACCGGAATATACATTTTCTCAGACAGTCAAGCAGCTCTTTGTGCATTGGCAAGCTAAATATTCTCCTCGATTACGATTGGTTTGGACAATCCCAAACTTTTCAATGCTTTAGCAGAAAAGAACCCGGTTACCTTAATATAGAAAAGTGACAAGTGGGAAAAGAAATGGCGGACTATATGGCTAAAAAGGACGCGAAAATCCCTTTCATATGCCCAGGTCCCTTCTGTGCGGTAAACAACAACTTTACTTGTGCTCAATTACGGAAGGAGTGGAAACAAAGTCTGCACAACAGCTGGACGACCGAATGGAGCATGTGCGCACTATAGCAGAGGTTTTTTAAACCTCACCTCTACGTTGAACTACTTACGGGCCACTGTAGACTTAAATATCACATGAATAAAATCCGTGTGCTACAGAACGACTCCTGTCATTTCTCTCGGGAAGTACAGGAAACATTTCTGTCGGGAAGTACAGGAACATTTTGGTTTTCAAATATTTTTTGAATTCCAAAGAAGATTAAAAAAGTTGAGAAAATATTACCATGCCCACTTTGAAGCCCACTTTTCAATAATTTTACGATTAAAATTCTATTTTCCAACAGATTTCTCTGAAATTTGGTACATATTAACTCTACACTCCAAGAAATGTCGCCCTATATTATGTACATGTAACAAACACTTGCACCTTTTAACCAAAATGACTATATGAATAATGAATAATTATATTCTTCAATACATATATTTATCAAAAAGGCTTTCTTTACTCCAAGAATTCCAGCTCACATAGTAAAGGATCGAACAAGACCGGGTAAAAACAGCTGGATTTCTTTTTATTTTAGTAATTTTCCCTTGCAAAAAATTTCCTGTGTAATCTTATTCATTGATTTTAAAAACTTACAGCCATATTTATAAAGGGTGTTTTTTTATAGACGTATAGAACTTTAAATTGCAATAAAACAACGATGGATTATTCGATTGACATGACTCTTATTTATCCGAAAGATAATCTTGTGGCATTATATTTTAAATATGATTTTTGGCATATGACCGCCACGGCTGGCTCGGATGTAGTCCAATCTGGATGTCCAATTTTCGATGACTTTTTCCAACATTTGTGGCCGTATATCGACAATAATACGGCGAATGTTGTCTTCCAAATAGTCAAGCGTTTGTGGCTTATCCGCATAGACCAATGACTTTACATATCCCCACAGAAAGTATTCTAGCGGTGTTAAATCACAAGATCTTGGAGGCCAATTCACAGGTCCAAAACGTGAAATTAGGCGGTCACCAAACATGTCTTTCAATAAATCGATTGTGACACGAGCTGTGTGACATATTGCGCCGTCTTGTTGGAACCACAGCTCCTGGACATCCTGGTTGTTCAATTCAGGAATGAAAAAGTTAGTAATCATGGCTCTATACCGATCACCATTGACTGTAACGTTCTGGCCATCATCGTTTTTGAAGAAGTATGGACCAATGATTCCACCAGCCCATAAAGCGCACCAAACAGTCAGTTTTTCTGGATGTAACGGTGTTTCGACATACACTTGAGGATTAGCTTCACTCCAAATGCGGCAGTTTTGTTTGTTGACGTAGCCACTCAACCAGAAGTGCGCTTCATCGCTAAACAAAATTCGCTTATGAATATCGGGAACAACGGCATTTATTTTCAAAATAAAATTGCACTATTTGCAAAGCGTTGTTCAGGCGTGAGTCTATTCATGATGAATTGCCAAACCAAACTGAGAATAAATCACTTGACAGCTGTTAAATCGGTCGCCATCTTGAACAGTAATGCCAACTTAAAGTTCTATACGACTATAAAAAACACCCTTTAGATATACTAGCAGAACCCGGCAAACGTAGTTTTGCCTTC
This sequence comes from Thelaira solivaga, assembly GCA_947397855.1. Lineage (NCBI taxonomy): Eukaryota > Metazoa > Arthropoda > Insecta > Diptera > Tachinidae > Thelaira > Thelaira solivaga. The sequence goes on from OX377610.1 coordinate 27,584,916, forward strand.
AAATTTTATTTATATTGAAAAATAATTGAAAAGAGAGGAAAATAACTTAGTTTTGATCTTGGCATAAAAACTTAATTGGGTTGTTCTGAACATATGAGAAAAAAATTAACAAAATCGATCTAGCCGGTCTTCAATATGAGATAAATTTGAAAAGGGGACGTAGAGAGGAGCGTATTAAAACCTAAGTTGAGTTGTTCTGAACATATAAAAAAAATTCTGCAATTTGAAAAAAATTTTAAAAGTAGTGGAAGTAATGGGTGTGGCAAATTTTTATTTTCCTTAAAATATAACTTGGGCTTAGATGAAAAAAAAAAATTTACTTTTTGTCAGCACCAATAAATAAATAAATACATTCTATTTATAGCAATATGCAATTGTGTGTTGTTGTTATTGTATTTTTTGTTAATTTTATTTTATATTGTTTTTTTTTTTTTGTATAATAAGTGAATGGCTTTAGAATACGAATAAAACAAAAACAAAGGAAACAAAAAAAACCTTCTAAAATAAAAAAAAATACTAAATTGAATTCAAGTGCGGTGTGCGTGAGTTAGATTTCAATTATAATTTTTTTTTCTATGAAATTTTTTAAGAATTTACAAAAAAAAAAAATAAGTATTGAACTCTTATAAAACCTTCATTTCAAAATAAAATCGAAAAATAAATAAAAAAAACTTTTGTATGAAATAAAGCCAATGGAAACTAAACTATCAAATTGTGCTATAATGTTGTATTTTAAGCTAAAAAAATAGTTTAACTGCTATAATTTATCGGAATTAAAATTACAATGCAGTATTTATATTAATATGGAAAAACATTAACACAAAATATTTAACCACCTCTAAACCTTTTTACACAAATACATTTTGTCGAAATAATCATAACCACTAATTTTTGTCAAATATTTTTGTAGTCTAACATGACTTGTTTTACAAATAATATGATAATGATTTCATGATGTATTTAATGAAAGATATTTGTTTAATGTGACCGTAGCTTAAGTCAGGGGGGTTAATATGTATTTCGATTCGAATCGAAAATGCTTTCGAAGACAATTTTCAATTTAAAATAAAAACATTTATATAGAAAATTCGAAAAAAATTTAAATGTTTAAAATTACCCTCAATATTGTTACTACAACTCTGTTGAATTTTCGAAAGGTCTACTTATTAGCTTTTTCTTTCGAATTGAAAATTCTTTTCGAAAGCCATTTCGATTCGAATCGAAATACATAATCACCCCTCAGCTTATCAGTAAATATTATATCAAATTCTTTCTATCATGAAAAAAAGAAAATAAAATTTACGACTTATAGAATTTTTGATTAATAACACATGGTATAGTGTAAGAGTATAAGCCTGACAGTTAGATCTAGGAATGTGTCGTTTAAGCAATTACAAATCTTCAACACCCAAAGTCTAAATAGGTAGCCAGTTCGTCTCCCTGGTAGGGATTTAGTCTACGAAAGTCCCCACTGTGAACAAACAGAAATCGGCGAAGCCTTTTTGCAGAAAACAGCCAAGGTCTAAACTTATAAGCTGGCAGCAAAATTTTTTATCACACTACCCACTAGTGTAAACTGGCAGCAAGCTGCCAACCCCCAGCAGTCTACGAAGCTTAATAATTTTTAACCATTTTAAGAAATAAAATTGAATATTCAAGTCCCAAAAAATTAAGTAATTTGTTTTTCTCTTTTGATTTTCTTAAACAATAAGTTGTAGGTAGACCCGTCATCATTTAAAGAAAATTCCCACATTAATTTTTAAAAGAGTTTGAATTTTTTTTTATCACGCAATCATCATTGAGTAATTGAAGAACGTCATTATAAGCAAACACCTTTAACAAAAAGAACAAGTTAAGTACCGACACTGACACAATAATATCACCCAACTTTTTTTTCTTAACGCATTAGTATGTGCTTTTCTACACAATTTTCATGCTCATGTCTAGAAACTAAAAAAAAAAATTAAAAAAAAGAAACTTCAAGGAATAAACCTCCACACACTTAGATAACAGTTGCTTTACGTTTGATTGATAGACTGACGGATAGATACATACGAGTACATGTATCTTAATTTATTTTCATGTTATGATACTACAAATACTTAAATATTTGCTAAAGATAAGATGCGATGCGAATATGAAAATAACGGATGCTGTATAAATTTTGTGGGAAGAGAGAAGAATTTATGAAATAAATATTAGTTCTTTAGTTAGAACGAATCTCATGCTTGTCTTCTATTTAGGGTGAATTCTAATGCGTAAACAGATACGCGAATGAATTTTCTCATTTATTCCAACAAAATTATAAATGTCTGATTAAATAGCCGCAATGTAATTGCTGATAAGATGTCTAGAGATAATAATAAATTAAAAGTGAATTCAAGACGATATTAGCCTAATTGCGTATAAACAAATTCATTGGCGAAGAAAGACTAACTTTCGTACATGTTCGTACATGTTCGGTATTCCACACGGATTTGAAAAAATGTGGAATTAATTTTTTTTCTTCTTATTAAGTGAAAACTTTTATTATTTTTTAATTCTACCAATAATGTCGCACCCAAAATAAAGCAAAAACAAAATTTTAAAAATCTTAAAATGGTCAATAGAGTAGATATGAGGTGCTGAGTTTTTCAATTCAAAATAAAATATTCGGATTCTGAATACAGAACAGCATTGAATGATTTCAAATTTGATGTTTCCGACATTCATTCGAATTTAACATTTTTTTGTGTTATTTCCTAGCTTAGAACTAGAAGTATTAAACCCGGTCCAGACGGGGAGAAAAGTAAATTTACTTGGCTCATATAATACATTTTTTTCTATGCACGTTTTGTCTTCAGTAAAATAATGTTTCCTATAGACTTGCTGCCCACACAAGTGTAATCTAGATCTATAGGAGCTACTGGGTATTAATTCATTTTCACACAGAAAGAAATTATGCAACCCTTAAACATTTCACTTAAAAAATATCTTGTGTATTGAATTTTTAATGAAATATTATATTTAAATTAAAAAGACAGAATCTATGTTTATTTTCATTAAATATTTAATTAAAATTATGTAGCTTAACAAAAAATAAATTAAATTTTCTTTAAATTTTTTAATTGATTCCATAAAAAATGTGACACAGGAAATCATTCCATCTTTTGAATGAAATTATTTCATTAGCTTAACGAAAATATTTATATAATTTTAATAAAAGGTGTTTTCTTAATCCCACAAGTAAATACTTTAACTGATTTTAATGCTATCTAATTATATTAATGAATGAATTCAAAGAATATGCAAATAAAATTTATTTTGCATATAAAAAATTAATTTCTTTAATTAAACATATTTATTTAATAAATTTGAAAAAAGTTGTTATTAATTTAATGAATTTAAAAAAATAAAAATTTTCATTGGATTAATGAAAAAATTCAGAGAATTTATGAGCAAAATTTGTTCAAGTGATACACAGCTGGAATAAGTATTTATACATGCTATATGTATAATAAGCTTTTATAAAACAAATTAGTTCATTAAGCCGATAGATATCACGACTGAGTTTTAAAACTGTTCTTTGTTTTGTTTTGGTTTATTTTATCAGCAGTTATTTCAATTTAGTTATCAGTAAAAGTTTAAAATATGGATTACAAGTGACTCATAAGGCATATTCTCATATATATATATATATATATATATGTATTTCACCATTAAAATGAATTCAATTCATGGAATTAATCAGCATAATTTTATTTACTCTTATCAAAAAATTTGTTTGGCTTATTAAACTTTTGTATGAAAGAAATACTAACGAATTGTAAATTTATCATTTCTATTTTTTTATTAAATTAAAAAATTTGATAATAGCTATTAAAAACTTTTCTAAGAAAACTGAATTCTTATCAAAACAGTGAACGCGTGTAGTGAATGTACTCGTATCTAAGTATAAATAAATGATTGAATGACAAACCGAATGCCACAATATACTTAACCATCGTCATCAATTATACACGTTATATTTATTGGAAATAAATAGTTGAAATAAATTAAACAAACAATTAAAATATAATTTTTAAAGTAAAAAGTGAATATCGATTGGTGTTTTTCAATGAATGAAAGAAAAATTTATTTTTCATTAATAGTATTTTTTTTTTATAAGTTTTTAAATTTTTGCAAAAGTATTCAACAATTAAATTCAAATCACATTATCGATTTCTCTTTAAAAGAGAATTAGCAAAGAATTGCACAAATATGTCAAATTGCCGTGTGAGGTTCTGGTCTTAGAGTACACTTTTAATTTTTATGCTGTTATAAATCGGCAGGAACGCCATCTAGCTGAAACCACATGTCGTGCAGACCTATGCCGTCCATTTAAGCCCAAAAGAACTCCATTATCATGTTCCTATAGTTATCGTAGTTGCGGTCTCATTTTCAAAAAAGGCCTGACCAAAATCCACACTAGGCAGCTGCTCGTTTATGTGTTTCTTCTCATGGATTGCATGAAGATTTCCTGAGCCCCAAATCCAACAATTTTGTGCATTCACGAAGCCATTGCGATGAAAATATTGAATATGAAAATGCAAGAGTGACTCACATTAAACCCTACAAGCTCAGCTTTTACAGCCAGGCTCGCTATATAGAAAATTATCGTTAGCTCCTACTTTAAATGACAAACAGCTTAAACATTCTTGCTCTTTGTGCTTATTGAAATGTTAAATCTAAAATCAGTCATTTGTTTGTCGTTACGGTATTTTGTTTCTTATAAAAAGTACACAAAATGCAAAAAAATCTATTACATTTTCAATTAATTAATTTTTTAACAGACATCATACAATTTTCTTTTAATTAAAAAATAAATTTAGAAACTTTTTTGTTTCCAATTTGCTTTTTGTAAATGTGTTTTTAATTTTTTCTTTCTACTGGCATTTTTGTTTAATAAATTAATGGTATTTTCTTTTCTAACAAAAATGTTCCATATTGCCATAAAAATATACATGCTGCATGTAAAAGATGTCAAAATAGTACATTTTTTGCACTCAATTTGTAAGTAAGAGTGATATAATGCCCTTTTTTACAATTGCATTTACTACTTGAACAAATTATGCATTTTATATTTATATAAAATAGGACATTCAACGTGGTCTTCGTTAAGATAATCTCCATAAAAATTCATTATTGGGCACTTTTGAAGCAAAATTTATTTTAATTTTGTTTTAAGCGCAAAGTTTTTTGTGTCAACGTAATCATATTTCCCAAATCGCTTTAAAAGTGTTAAACTTATAAAATGCTAAAATACATTAGCGTTAAATATTACATGAAAAACTTATTTTTGTTTTCTTTTAGTGAACCTGTCAAAAATATTGCATAATTTAAAGGCAGAATGTTTTTTGAGAATAGAAAACGCCATATGTAGTGTATTGAGCGGTTTTTCTTTGAAATTGGCGTATAATATATGAAACTGTGTCAATAAGGTGTATTGAGGCAGGCTTACGATAAAAGACGTAAAGGCAAGGAAAAGTCGAAAATATTGAAAAGATCGAAATAAAAAGCCTAGCCGATATTATTTTCTACTCATTTGAGTTTGCTGCTGAAGCAAATTAGTATTCAATACCGAACAAAATTTTAATTCGATATCGAATACCGTAATTTGCCCCCAAAATAAAACAAAAGTTTGAGGACATATTTTAAATACATAACTAATTGCAAAATAATTCATATAGATACTCATTAATCATATTAAATGGTTTTTAATTTATTGCATAAAATATTAAACTGTCAAAAAAAAATTTACTTTTATGAATGGAACGCTTCTTTGTCATTTGCCATTGTTTGCTTCAAGTTGAATTTCTTTTTCTAATTTGCAAAAACAGCTGCTTAATCAAATCTAGATTATAAGTGTCATAAAAAAATAAATTTTGTAAACAAAATAATAATAAAAAAATATATGCTCTTCTATAGAATAATAATTCATTTACGTCAGATACGATCGTATCTTTGAAGATTGAGCTGACCTGTTGACAAAATATCCAACTGGTTACACATACATGCATTTATAAATATAGAAACACAATATTTAATAATTAAATGAAACTTATACATGCGAACCTTATAGTATTTTTATGGAAAATATAAACATCATCAAAATATGTTGACGTATGTACAACGTAGAAGTTCAATTGTATCTATAGATTTTTGGCCAACTGTTACTAACTCAACTTTAAATTTTAGCATTTTCTAGCACAGAAATAATTTAAACACACAAATTTTGATTTATTTAAATTATCACTTAAGTTACGGTCACATTACACAAATATTTGTCAAAATAAGCGTAACCATTTTTTTTTTTGGCAAATATTTTTACAGTCTATCATGACTTGTAATACATGAAATTAATTCAAATAATAAAATAATGCAAGCAGGTTGTATTTTAATAAAAAAATTTAATATATATTCAAAATATATAAACATGCATGTTAGCTGACATACATATGTTAGTGGTTATGCTTATTTCGACAAATATTTGTTAAATGTGACCGTAGCTTTAGACTCGTGAGTCTTCTATTTCATTTCCTTCTACAGTCTGTTGATAAGAAATTAAATGAAAACATATTAAACCAAACAAATGTTTATTTAATTAACAGATTCATCTTAACCTTACCATGATATGCAGATGCTTTCTTTCAAAAATTATTTCATTGAAATTAATTTGTTTTTAACAAATTGCTATACAATCATCTCTAGTTATTTTTAAGATTTATTTATATAATTTAAGCACATTAATGAGGCAGGTAATTGCAAATACTAAAGCCCAGAATTCATGCCATACATACATGCACAAGCATGTTTTCTTTTTATTCTCGTTTTCAAATGTTATATTAATAGCAGAAGAGTATTAGGAGAGGTGGAGAAAAGGAGGAATTTGTTGATTATAAAAATTTATGTTGATTATTATAAATTGAAATCTTGTCATACAATTTAATTTTGCGTACAGCCAGCTTTATACAGCTATACTTAAGTACGTATGCATGAGTCAAACTTACGCAAATTCTATATATGTGTTCCTTGTACGTATGTATATCCCTCCATTCAACAACAATAATTAATGTTGTTACTCAAATGCGAGGCCGTTATAGAAAAAGGAAAAAAATAATTGACAAGTTACTTTAAACACGTAAATTTTATTATTGCTACAGTTTTTATTACTTGCTGCTCTTGTTATATATATACATACATATGAACATTTCTAGCTTTTGTATTCCTTTGATTGTAATTGTTTATATTTACTTGTATTTGTATAGGAAATTAGCAATTCTAGAAAATTCAATTCAATTATAAAAATAAAAATTTGTCAACCATTTTCAGTTGATGCCGCTAATATTTTTTTTTATTATTTATTATTTTATCAATAAATTTACTGAACATTTATATGAAATTCATAAATTGTAAACAAAAACACACAAAATATTTGTGATACAAACACATTTATTTGCACAAGTAATCGATTTAGTCTGTTATTATAAAAAATATAATCATTTCATGAAAATGATTTTCATTCTTAAGCTATTGTTTATAGGAAGTGAAATAGTTGCCGAGTATCTCTAAAACTAAACTCACTTTTAAGTGCTCTCAAAGTATTGAAGTATTGAATAAATGCAAAATAAACAAGGCACCAGGTGAAGATAGAATACCTTATGAATTTTTCAAAAATGCTCCAATTGAATTTTTGGAATTATTAGCCCAAAGCTATAATAAAATATTTAATAATATGACAGTTGATGCAACGTTTACAACGACCGTAATCTACCCCATATTTAAGAAAGGGGATAGTAATGTAACAAGTAATTATAGAGGTATATCGTTTATGAATTGCGTGGCCAAAATTATGATGGGTGTATTAAACGAGCGTTTATACAAATGGATAGAACAGCACAATATTATAACAGAGTATCAAGCAGGTTTTAGAAAAGGTTACTCCACAATAGATAATATATACAATTTGGCAGCTATCGTGCATTTAAAATTAAATGAGAAAAAGAAAGTATATGCTTTTTTTGTGGACTTTAAAGCAGCGTTTGACAAGATATCACGTAAAGCCCTTATATACAAATTACACACGCTTGGAATCCCAACAAAAATGGTAAACTTTATAGAAAGCATCTATACAACAACGAAATCAACTGTATGGAATGGTCATGAGCTCTCAAAACCCTTTTACACGACATCTGGCGTTAAACAAGGATGTTTATTATCCCCGCTCCTATTCTCTTTATATATTAATGACTTACATGAGTATTTAGAAGGAGGTCTCTCAATAGAAGAACTAAATATAAGGCTACTTATGTACGCAGACGATATTGTGATCTTGGCTGACAGAGTAGAAGTTTTACAACAAATGATAGGAAAGCTGGAAAAATATTGTGATCTCTGGGATCTGGAAATTAATCTCACAAAATCGAAAATAGTGGTATTTAGAAATGGAGGACGACTGGCTAAGTCTGAAAAATGGACCTATAAGCAGGCAGATGTTGAAATAGTTAATGAATACAACTATTTGGGAATAATATTAACCCCAAAAATGACGTTTACAAAACATGTGGCAAACAGAAATGGCATGGCGAAATCCAGCATTAATTTAACATGGACATCATTTCTAAACAAGAACCAAATTGCTGTTAAAACCAAGTATCGCTTGTTCGAAGCTGTAAGTCGTTCTATTCAAGCATACGGAGCGCAAGTTTGGGGATATACACATTTCGAGGAGGTAGATACTCTACAGCGCTATTTTCTAAAACGTACTTTAAAACTGCCAAATTTAACACCCAATTACGCCCTTATGTTGGAATCTGGCTTGGATGATTGCCATTTATATACTCTTAAGTTAAACCTAAATTACTTAAAACGAACCCTTTTTCAATTCTGTTCAACACGCCTTCCACATAAATTAAGCAAAAAAATAATGGAAAGAGGAATATTTTGGGCCAATAGTTTAAATCAACTTTGCAACAACCTTGGGGAAAACTTGCTTGCCAGTGCAACTTTAGAAGAATGGAATATGAAGCAATATCGCATAGTAAACACCCTTAAAATGCAAGCAAATGAAGAGCGATTACGAAGAGCTTCCCATACAACAACCTTCTACAAAAATTTGAATCCTACCAGAGGAGAACATTATTTTATGAATATGAATAACACCAACTATGTTGCATTGATTTTTAAAGCGCGTTGTGATCTTATAAAACTTAATGGATCAAGATTTTCAACAATTCAGTGTGAAGAATGTTCATTGTGTAACACAAGAGAAATTGAAACTATTCAGCACTTCATTTGCAGATGTCCTATTCTAAACGGTCTGAGGCGACAGTACTTTCAATGTATAACAATATCAGAAGGGGAACTTGTTAGAATATTAAATGGTGATTTATTTAATTTTGAAATTTTAATAAAATTTATTACTCATGCTTTAAATTATCGCAAAATGTTAATAGATGAGTATAATCATTAAAAACAAAACACGGGTAATATAATTACTAATTTTAAATGTATGCTATATATTTATTTAAATTAAAAAGGTTATTTATTTATATATATAAACCAGAATTTCCGGCTGACGACTTTTGTCATAGCCGTATGTTATATTACCAAGATAGTACTACTTATAACTTATATTAAGAGGAAATGTTATATGTATTATTATATGTAATATAATTTCAATAATAATATAATAAATAATAAGTGCTCTCAAACACGTTTTCAATAAGTTTTTGTTTTTCAATCAAAGAAATTTTAGGCATAAATCTAATAAAGTGAAGAAAAGTGACAAATTTTTTTAATAATAAAAAAAAACGTCTTCAGTATTTATTTATAAGTATGCAGATATATGTATATAGAAAAAATTCCCCTAGGAATTTAGTTAAATGAAAAAATTCTTTTATGAAAGTGTAAAAGAGGTCGATAATTTTCTTCATAAATTTTCCGAGTTTTTTCATTAATTTAATGAAAAATTCATTACTGTTTAACTAATGATATGTTTTATTAAATTAATAAAAATATTCATTAATTTACATGATTTATGAAATATTTCATTGAATAAATGAAGCAATTTTAATGAATTCATTTCCTTGAACTTAAGCTACCTTTTCTTTCACTGTAGAAAATTTAAAACTTAACATTTTACGAAAGGGTGAAAAATAGTAAGGGATGCATGATGTTCATGTGTATTCACCTTAAAGTATTGGCTTTTAAAAGTTTTTTTTTTTTTTTTTTTGTTTAATTGTTGCCCACAATTTACTGCACAAACGTTTTTTTTTAATCGCTTTTGTAATAACACTTAAGCTACGGTCACATTAAACAAATATTTCGTCGAAATATGTTTATACATATATTTTGCAGAAATATCATTTTTTATTAAAATGAAACATACTTGCATTGTTTATTTGAAGTAATATATAAGACTATTATAATATTTGACAAAAAGTAGTGGTTAAGCTTATTTCGACAAGTATTTATGTAGTGTGACCGTAGCTTTAGTTTTATATTTAAACTTCAATTGGTTTTATTTTTCTAATTTGTCAATTAAATTACCTAGTTTGACTAAAATGTCAGGGTGTGCTCATTCAGGCAATTTAAAAGCAATTTAATTGTATACAGAAATATAAAATGTTATTGATCTTATGAGTCGCAAAAAAAACTAAACAAAAAATATGCAAACATTTATTTTTTTACGTTTCTATTTTGTAATATCCTCTAAGCGGTATAAAACACCTTAAAGAGTATTAAGTTTGTTCATATATATTAAACCATTGAAACGATTAATTAATTATTGTTAGATTTGCAATTTAAAAACCATTAAAAAAAACTCTATGACAATTATATATAAATAATTGCAATAATTATTGAAAGACAAGCAAATTCAAAAAAAAAAAAAAAATTCTGTATTTATGCAATTTGTTTTTCCATTTTTTTTAAAGATGCGCATAAATAATTTTTAAAATAATAAATGAAAATAAATTTAAAAAAAAACAACAGAGAAGAATATGTATGTACTTGAATTGCTAAATTATAATTTTCTTTTTTCAAACTAAAGCCTGCAATTAAATTCGTTACATCTGATTTCATAGAACTTTGAACTTGATGACAAAAACATGTTTGTATTTTATAATTAAATTAATTAATTAATTTAAATACTTCAAGTATAATTTTGCTTTTTCTCTTACTATATATATATATATATATATATATATATATATTTTTTTTTAATTTATTAATTCAATTGCAATTAAATCTAATTGCCAAATTTGTTGCTTTGAACAATCAATTTGTTGGTTAAGTAAGATAAATTTCACGCTGTTGCTTTTATTTATAAATTTTTATAAGCCTTTTTTCATTTATACATATAAGTATTTATTTGTTGTTTCTAATAAAACAAATCATATTATTTTTTTTTTCTTTTTTATTATTATTTACTTGCCTTTCATTATGGTTTTGAGTTTTTGTTTAAATGCATCAACTTACAAAACAGCAGCAAAACAAAACTAAAATTAAGTGTTTCCTACAACCAGTATTTTTGACTCTGCCAGCTATGATCACCTTTAAATCAAGTTTTCTGTAGGCGTTTAAAGCTTTTAGTGTGACACAATTCTTGTATTGCCCTTGGAATTTCTTAAGATATTCGTTTTCTTGTTAAAAATAAACAAAGTGAAAATTATGTGTGAAACTAGTCTTATTTATATTTTTAAATTAAATTAAATAAGAATTACAAAAACTATTTAATTTAATGTGTAATGTAAAAGGAACCAGTTCTTCGAATTTGCAAGGCTGTAGTTTTAGCTGTAGTTTTAGCCTTTATGACACTTCATTTTTTTTGCATTTTATTGATATGGAATTGAAAGAAAGAGGCAACAAATGATAGATAAAACCAAATATAAAAAATGTAAATAAAACTCTTTTAAGAGCTGTTTTCTTCATAAAAAAAAGGCCAAAAAATAGAAGTTAAAAAACGCAGCTTAAAACCGCTTAATTCGTGCATAAACCAAAAAGTGCGCAATATTTAAAAGATTTTAAGTTGGAAATGTCAATTTCAAGTTGAACATTTTTATTTTTTTTTAAACAGACAATCATTTTTTTATTTATGCTGTTCTTAAGACCAGGACCACACAAAGCAATTTTAGTTGGGCAATTCTTGATTTTGTAGGAGAGAGAGAAAAGAAGATTAGAAAGGGATACAAACTTGCTCGTATTTGACAATTCCCTTTTGTTTTCTCTTAGTATCTTGAAGACTGAGTGAATGACTGAATAAGAATGCGAAAATTGACGAAACCAATTTGCTGCGTGTAGACACAATGCCAATTTTAAAAGAGAATTGAGAAAGAATTGCTTAACTAAACTTGCTGTGTGTGGTCCTGGTCTAAAAAATGTATCAATGCAAGTAAAAGTAAGTGTCACATGGGCTTTAGACTAAGGGATGATGATAAGTCGGTCAGTCAGTCAGTAAAGTTATTCTTTTATGTATTATATACAGATTCACTCTTTTTATTTCAAAAACATTAATCTCCTTTAAATCACTAGTATTAGAATTAAAACCAGAAGAGGTCCTTGAGGCCAGAGTAGTTATATTTTGCGTTTAGAGAACTAACAAAAATATTTTATTTTTTTATTCTTCTTATTATTACTTGGCATTTTATTTCTTTAAAAAAAACAAATTATAAGCTTTCTTAATTAGGCTCATGTTGTCACTTTAACATTTGAACAAGGAAAGAAAAGGAATTTTCTTTTTTTTCTGCCTGCAACAAGTTGTACACGTGACATGATTTTATACTCGTACGCCTACAAAGGTTTTATCTTTCCCCGTACTATCTCAACATTTTATTTATACTCGTAACTGCTTATCTTTCTTCTTTTAATTTAAAGTATGGTTTTATTAACTTTTTTTTCTATTTCAACTGTTTTTAAGTTGCTACTTTATTGATATTCTATTGATAATACTGATCAACACTGAAAAAAATTTTTAGTCGTTTTCGATTAATTGAAGTGTGTTAACGAAGAAAGTAGCACCGGTTTTTTTAGAAGCTCTAGTTTTTAATTTAGGAATATTTTATAAAATTTATTTCAGACAATTACTATGATTAATAAAAAAATCTTGTTTTGTACGGATGTCTTGATGGAACCTTTTGTCTTGCTCTTCACTGTAATCTCCTCCGTTTTCATGAAATCGATTTAAATGAGAGTGTAAATAGTGTAGTTTGATACAGCCTCGGTATTTTAAATCAGAAATACTGGGCCATCATCATAGTCACACTAAAGTTGGTATTTTTTTAAAAACGACTTTAAGTTCATATAATTCTTATGAACAAAAGTCAGCTGTTAGTATAAGCCTACTTTTTTATGACTATGATTATGGCCCAGTGTCTTGATTTATGATTTCTAAGAGAAAAAAATTTTTTTAATAAATTTTTCCAAAATTTTGGAACACTATTCCGAAAGATTAAAATGGCTTACTAATACCTTTAGTTCACTTTTATTGAATGGTTGAGGATTTGACCCTTGGCTAGGTGTAAATATACATATTTATGTTTTTCTTCTTCAAAACAGGCTAATGATGTTTGCAGTATGGACAATATCGAATAAATCTCGGTTGGAAGAATTTGTTTACTATACAAAAATAACTATTATTAGGATGATTAGGAGGCTTTCCCGCAGTAACATGAGTGTCCTGAGCTTAAGAGCAGTTCTTTTTGCACTTGTTCATTGTGGCAAAAAGACAACACAATTTTCCTATACATTATTTGTTACCCATGACTTCTGTAGAAAGTAAAAAGTAGTTAAAGTACGCAGATTTTACACAGTCCATGATCGATTTACACTATTTTTCAATCTTGTATATTCAGCACAAATAATACAAAAATTATCTGCATCATATAAATTTACTATTAAATAAAAATTGTATCACTTTAAAATTGCCTAACATGTTCGGTAGCCTTAAGTCTCACAAAAACTTCAGCTGCTAGAAGAAAAAACAGTAGGCGTATTTACACTTTGAAGTCTACTTATGGGAAAATTTAGCTATAAAGCATGATAGATTTTTTTCTATTAATTGTAAACTTATAAAATGTAAACAACTGTGATGCTAACATACGCATTTTTCAAGTAGATAAGCTTGTTTTCAGCACTTCAAAATTAAACAAACACTTTGGCACTATTTAGCGACAGCTGTTGTACACAAGTGTAGAATGTATTTACATTGGGTTTTCATATTGTAGTTCTCAAGTATTGTAGAAAAATTTTTCTACATTTATTTCATTTTTACATTTGTACACTCGATACTCGTACTAGAGACTTGAAGCGTGCACTCCGCTAATATTAAGCATTTTCGTAATCATCACACTTTAATTAATGGAAAATTAATAAAAACACTCTGGAAAATTTTATAAAGGAGACATTTTCCCCTGTGTAATTTATGCGACTAAATACTAACAAAAATATCTTTAGTCTAGTTGCTGTTAAATTAAAATAGAATCAATAGCAATTTAAAAATTTCTTAATTTTTAACTTTTTTTCTTTTTAAATTACTGCCAAAGTGCTGTAATTATTTTCCTAAGCCTTTTACAAAATGAAACTTTTTTAATGAATACTCAAGTAGATGACAAGATCTAGGAAGAAAATTTTCTTCATAAATGATGTAAACTTTGTTATAAAAGGTGACTTGATTTTGATAAAATATAATTCGCTTTTTTTGCAAAGTGTTTTTGTTTTGTGTACAACTCTGATTGAAAAAATTACTCTTTAAGCTAAATGTTATATTATTTAAAAAAAATTACTATTTTGCGTAGTTAAATCTTATTAATTAGTTAAAAACTAATTGTAACTCCCCTTTTTATATGGCCTATACAAATTTTAAGTTTATTTTCAAAGTTGAAGGTCAAAATTCGTTAAAAAAATTTTTTTAATAAAAAAAAATATTGTTAATGCAAAGTAGAAATATTTTATTACTTGAAACAATAACAAAAACAAAAACGTGTAAGCAAAAAAACTTGTATTTGAAACAAAGAAAAAATTCAGTGGGTATGGGATGCTTTAAAAACAGTTAATCTTTTAATTATTGTTATTTTTTTAATAAAAATAAATAAACAGCAAAATATTATTCACAGCATATGTTTATATGAAAAAAAAAAAAATAATAATAATGGAAATAGAAAACATTTGTAAAAAAAAAATAGCAAAGTTGTAAGTAAAACTTTGACTATTAATTTTTTTACGATAAACGGGAAACACCTGATAACGTTAGCAAGTATATTGTTACGTGTAGTAGCTGTTTGAATAATTAAACTTAATTAGTTTCATATTTTACGGACTAATACAAATTAACATGATGATTAATATTTAACGTTGCCCAATCAATTAGCCTAACTAAGATAGCCTGGTATAATTATTTGAAAATAATTAATTTTAGATAAACCAAATTTTTGTTTTTTGACGTTGCTCTACATTATTAAAGCTACGCTATGGGTTTATATATTTTGAAGAAATTTTCGCTTCGAGTAGTTTAATCTTTTCATATTATTTGAATTATTTTTATATAATACAAGTCATGTTAGACTATAAAAATATATGCCAAAAAGTAGTGATTATGCTTTTTTTTTAATGTGACCGTGCTTACGAAGGCATTAAAAAAATTTTGAGAATTAAGTGCTTGACAGTTTTTTGTTTAGTTTTATAAAATTTATTTTTCAAAACTGGAAACGTGCACGATAATAAAATGAGTATTTATTAATGGATTATAATGATTTATATTTTAATTTATTTATATTTTATGCGATATTAAGACTAAATAATAAACCCGGTAAGTATTGGGCTCTTTTTATTTTTTGTAAATTTTTAAAAATCAAAAATTTCATAAATTTTTTTTAAAAATATTCATTTTTTATAGCATTTCTCTCGATAACTAGACAAATTATAATTGCACTAAAATATGATAAATTAACAAATTAGAGCCAATATAATTTAGAATTTTTTAAGATATTTCGCAACAAAATCGGTTTAGTCCTTTCAAAATTATGATACACACATCTTATCATAATTTTTTAAAATCTGATATTAAAAAAAAATTCTGAAGAAGAAACTTACAATAAGGTTTTTAAAGTTTTAATAGCGCATCAGACGCAAATAATAAGCATTACAATATAAAAAAAAACAAAAGTCCCACTTGTTGCATAGTGTGATCTTTCTTACTATGAAAGTAAAAAAATGTGGCAACTTTTTCAATGTAATATATGTTCGTGCTGTGGAATTTCGCCCTTAATAAATTCCAAGGTCGGATTTTCGTCACGACTACGACACTCATAATTAATCCCAATAAAAACTGTGGGCCATAATTATTATCACATTAGCAAGTGTTTTTTATGAAAAGCTTATTTTAGTTCAGAACTTAAACATTATTCTGAACTAAAGTGAAAATTTTTTTAAAAAGAAATGGAAATGCAGTATTTTAAAAGTCATGATTATAAATCAAATTAATGAATTTTAATATTTGAGTTTTACACTTTATTTAATAAAAGTGTTAAGAACTTTATTAAACTTTGATAGCGCAAAATCTTATAAGTGTTAAAAATTTCATTAAATTTGCCATCTGCTTTTGTTATATATTTTTTCGTATACACAAAATACAGCCCTGATGCAATGAAAAGTATAAACCTTTATAAAATTTTCTAAAAATGATTAGAGCCCTACAACTGTCCAATGTATATCCGTGTTAAAGGGCTGCACAAGCATACTTGAAATGGCTTACAAGCACTTTTTAATATAAAATATTACACATTTTTGTAGTGATGTGTGGCTTTAAAATATGCTTGTGCAGCCTTTTAATCCGTATCTTTTGATATATTGCGTCTAATTATTCATTCCGTTCCGTGATTGTGGAAAGCATTTTTTTGTGCGGAAGCAAAATTTGCAATTATTGATTCTAGGATATAGAAAAATTTCTACATTTTGTTTACGCGAAAATTTTCTCACGGTAAGCAAACGGGAAGATAAAAAATGTAAGAAAAAATATAAAATTTGGCAAAAATTATATGTGTTTTTGCTTTATTTTTCAAAAATAATTTCATTTTATTTATTGAAAATTAATTTTCTTGTTAAAATTAACAAAATCCATTCATAATAAACTATTTTTTAATTCACAATTAAATGAAACCATTCAAAATAATAAGATAATTCCGCAGGAATGAATAATAGCAATTTGTATATCGATCGATATCTCTATCCGCTAAATTTTCCTTTCAGTGCGGAATCAATAATACGACCCAATACTTTCACACCATCATACTTTCATTTGATTTGATATTTTGACAAATTATTTCACACAGTACGAGTATTATTGGGCTTATCAAAGTTGTAATGAAAACAAAAAAAGTGGCAACTTTCTGCACTTGAACTTCAACTACAAATACCTCAGCCGTTATTTCTTTGAAAAAAGCTTAAACACTATTTGATTGCATTTAAAACAAAAATAATATAAAAAATTTATATTATGGAATAAGATTAAAAAAAGAAAATTAAAATTTATTACTCACCACAATGCGCAAGATCAATGATTGGTACCAAACTTTTGGCCAACAGTGTATCAACTTTATCATCATTAGTTTTGCCTTTCAACATTTTTGTTTTCTTTTTTTTTTTTGCTAATTGTGTTTCAATTTTTTCTGTTGTGACTGTTAGCAACACTTGCGTTTTGCCTTAAAAAAAAGAAAAAAAAAAGATTACAAGTTTTAAAGTTATTTAAATTATTGTTTCTTAAAGATTATTTTCTAAAATTAAATTTTCTATACAAATTTTAAAATTAATTAATTTTAAATTTTAATTATTTTCACATTTTTATTACAATAAGTTAAGCAAAAAACAAAGAAAAATAATAATTAAATTTTATGACGTTTGAAAATCAGTGCTAATTAATAATCTGTTTTCAACCATATTGCTGCTGTTAACACAAGTTCCAAACTGTTCACGTGCATTTAATTAAGAGCGTAGAAATAACGTTATGTGACTTTCTTTGTTTTTTAAATCTTTTATTAAGTTTTGTTTCAGGTTGAGGAGTCAGGAGACGTTTTCTAACTACACAAAAAAGGAGTGATAAAATTTTAGCTGGTCCTTGTAGGTGATTTTGTTCATTTGTCCGCTGACTAATATCATTGAAAGAATGAAAAACGCATTTATTTTCAAGTTAATTAATAAGTAACTTATGCATTCAATAAAATAATTTCAGTGTTTGACTGAATATTTAATTTTTTTTAAATCGTTTCATTGGATTTATGACCCATATTTTTCTGTCAGTGTTTTCTTTCATGGGCAACTGCAAACTATTTCCAAAGTATTTTAGAATATTGATTTCAAGTCTACACTTCTTATTTAAATTGGCTGTAATTTGCGAGATACACTTTTACATCCCAAATAGAAGAAGTAACATGATATATTGGGGAATCACTTAAAAACGGTATATATCATTTATGTATGTAAATGTGAATGTTGTTGAATCGTACAAAAAAATCAAATTATAATAAATACGCGAAATATACATACAGATCGTCCGATTAAACGAAAAAACGTATAATTGCTACAAAAAAAAAAATTAAATTACTTTAAGACACGATTTTGAATTTTTTGTCAGCTACTTGTTTTTTTATTTAATCTGGCAATATGTTCATATTTACTTATATGCATTTATATACATATATAATTTATAGTTTATACATATATAATTTATATTTCACTAGCTGACCCGGCAAACGTTGTTTTGCCTTTGAAGAAATCGTACTCATAAAGAAAAGGACCATGCAAGACCGGGTAAAAACAGGTAGTAGATAAATGAGAAAGATATAGACTGCAGCGCCACCTGTCGGGCGATTTTGTGACGCTAAACCTTCCAAGGCTTAACCCAAATGCGTACACAGAAATTCAATTAAACCGTTCCAGCCGTTTAAGAGGACTAAAATGTCGAATTTTATATATTTTTCTAAGAAATTGTCGGTTTCAGCTGCCCTCCCCTCTTCTTTTAATCAAATAAGAAAAACCTTATCAATTTGCCACTTAATTTATTTTCTTGTAACTTAAAGATTTCCTTAAATTAATAAAATTATGAGAATCAATATTTAGGTGCCATCATAATTAATTAATTTGTCTTGAGACCAGGTGTGTGACCTCTTCATTTATTAATTTTTTGTACATTGTACTTATTTGTAATGTGTATTTTTATTAAAAATATTTTTAAGCTAAAAATGTGTTTTCTACGGTCAGTGAACTGCTGTTTGATTATTTTATTTTTGTCAATAATTCATTCAAGTGTTAAGTGGCATGTTAAGATTTTTTTTTAAATTTCCATACTTTTGAATATCTTTCAACATACATATTTTACAACTGTTTGCATTCAGCACTCAATCGATAAATTTTGTAAGGGATTAGGAAAATAATTTATAAGAAAAAAGATATTCATTTAAAATTTTGCTTTAATAAAAGTAATAAAAAAGACAGCTTAAAATTGAGGTAAATTGGGTACAGCTGATATAAATTTTTATATTTAACATCAAGTGAACTGCAGTATATCTTTACAACGGCCTAAAAATCCAAAGCACGGAAATGCTTCGTTATTCAGTTTAATTTGATTTTATTTTATTGGATTATTTTGGATTATTTTATTCAAAAGAAATATCATTAAATTTAAATTAAAAAATTTTTCTTATGAGTGTATAAAACTAAAAGGAAATTGCCATGTGACACACATATACAATTCCAGTTAATTAAAATTACTAATTATAAATGCCAGCTAAATGTAATTCCCGTTTAAAAAGAAAACAATCTGTGCTAATTTGAAAGCACGTTTAAGCCTTAAATTTTAAAATACTCGTATCTAATTATAATATTGAGTTCAGCTTAACAGCAGAAATCATTAACATAAATTTATGAATAATTGTTGTTGTTAAATGCAGTTATTTCTCTTTAGAGAATCATTTTAAAACAAAGAAAAACATTTCAATTGAAGTTTTTGTTTGATAAATTTTAATTAATAAATGTTTAACCACACATTAATTAAATGATTAAAATTCACTTGAAACACTTTGCACGCAATCACAATAAAATTATAAATATAGAACAAGACACTAAGCCATTTAGATGAAAATAAAATTTTTTGTAAAAATACCTATTTTGTTGCTCTTGAATCTTGATCTTCTTTCTGATTTTTTTTTTTTTAAGCAATAGATAAATTGTTATTTTAGTTTTATTTTTTCACTTAGATTTAATTTTTTTTAATAAAAATTTTGCTTTAAATGTAACTTTCTTTACTTTAACTGCTTAGAAATTCCGAAAAAACACTTTGTATTTTTCACTTAAAATAATATTTAAGAAAGACGTTCTAAAACGTTTAATGTTCTTGTGATAACTAAACCAGTATAAAAAATTTGTGTACGTCAACCTCATAGAAACTGAAATAAAATGTTTTTGGTAAAAGAATTTAACTGAAAATAATAAAATTAGTAACAGCAGCAAAACAAAAATAAAAATAAAAAACAAAATGCAAAACAAAAACAACAAAACAAAATACAATGAATGATCTACATACTTTTGCTAATCGTTTGATCACTCTCAATTTGATTGAATTGTCAACATGTTTTTCAATTGTGATAAGAGAGAGAACCTACGCAACTCATTTATTTGCATGCACACACACGTACATGTACGTAAATACATGCATTCATAATAATTGAATGAATTAAAGGGCACAATAAAGGTGAGTAAATTGTATTTTAATTTCAACAATATTATTACTTTTTTGCTTTTCTTTTGCTTATCTTGAAAATTAATAATTTTTTTTTTTTGGGTTTTTTTAAAGCACTGGGTTTTACTATTAAAAATACTTTTTTTTCAGTTGCGGATAATATTTTGTTATCATCCGTATTTTGCTTTTAGACAGACATTTTACCTGTATTTACATACAAAACTTTTAAGAGTGTTTTTGTTGTTTTGTTTTTATTTTAATTATTTATTTTTTCATTTATCTTCTTATATATTTTCAGTTTAATTGTTTTTTGAGCAAAACATGTGTTCGCCTCGCCATAAAACTAGTTTTTTGTTTGGTTTCATAAGCAAATTAGCACTTGAAAAGTACGTACTTGTAAAAGAAAAACAACTTGACAGCAAAAGGCGTATTGTATTATTAGTGTTGCCAGTGCAATTTTGTTTGTTAAATATTTTGTAAAAAAAATTAAATTCTAAATCCAAATACTAGCAAAAACTTTCAAAATTGTATATAATGTAATGATAGCCTGTGCATTACTTGAATTTTAGTTAAATAAAAGAAAAAGAAGACTCATGCAATAGTTTACTAAAAAGCAATAAATTTATGAAAATAAGAAAGAAAATACGACAGCATTAAAACTGCTTAGTAACTTAAGCAAGTGATTGATGTTTAGTTGTACGACTCTATAAAATTTGTTTTTGTCAATAAACTTGGAATAACTGCTACTGACAGAATTAAATCCTACTTAAATACATATTTATCCAATATTTGTTGTTTTTGGTTTTGCTCAATGTGTTTTTATTATAAATAGAGGAAAATAGACCTATGTTGGTCACGAACGAACGAATCAAATTCAC
This sequence comes from Thelaira solivaga, assembly GCA_947397855.1. NCBI lineage: Eukaryota > Metazoa > Arthropoda > Insecta > Diptera > Tachinidae > Thelaira > Thelaira solivaga. The sequence goes on from OX377610.1 coordinate 27,606,540, forward strand.
CCAATCACTCAATTTAACGAAATGATGCGCTCCTTTTTTTAAATCTTTATCAAAGTTGGGTTCGTTGATTCTTATATTTTAAAAAAAGGTTTCTGGTTTCGTTACGTCTTCAAAATAAAAAAAAATTTTTCCCAGTATTATTTATATGTTTTATTTTATTTTATTTATTTATATGTTTTTTAATTTCAATTTTTAATTGATGCGGCTACCATCATTACATCTCACAACAGCAGATATTCCAAATTTACGATCGGCCGAATTCGCCAGCTATTTTTTCTAAAAGAAAATTTTCCCTAAATCTTCTCTGATTTACTATATGTTAAAAAATGTTAATGAAGAAAGGCAAAAGTGAAAAAAATTTCCGGTGACTTTTTATGCATAATTGGGTTGAATAAGTCTTGGTCTGGTACGTTATTCTTCGGACAGACTAGTTATCCATTGGTGACAAAGACTTTCTTCCAAAACTTTTAATATTTGTGAAATTATTTCACAGCAACTTCATTATCTTTTGGTCCCTTTTGATATACTACGTCTGCAAAAAATGTCAAGCTTGACTATCGTTTGAATAAAAAATATTATAACATCCAGTTTATAAGAAAATGCTTTTTTATTAACTCTATAATGTAGTTTAAAAATAATATAAATAATAATTGACTCAAACCGATTTTATTTACTAAATTTGAGACAGCCCTTTTCTTGCATTATTTCACTGAAATTGTTTATCTTTAATTTAAAAATTATCTTTTCGAACACATTGTTTTGACTTCTTTTTTATAATAAAAACTCTAGTTTTTTTTAATTTCCGACCTTAGGCTTTAAGGAAACTATAAAATTTTTTTATTTATTAAAATTAAAGTTTTTCTTTTCTTTTCTACAATGTAAAATTTTATCAAGTTAAAAAAAATCCGGTTGACTGAATTCACCCACTCATTTTAGAGAAAATTTTTATTTGAACACAATTTTGTTTTTCTCCCACAAAGGCAAACGAGATTGTAAATTCAGCCTTAAGAAAAGATCCTATTATCGGCACAATGTATTCATTTTCGGCATATGGAATACACACAGAAATCGTGCTAACCTAATCTTTTTGCACAATTCCGAGCGAGTATTCGCCGATTTTTGCCGGTAACTTAAGCACCACTTAAAGTTAACGATTGTCAACTTGTTGACAAAAATATACAAAAATTATATTAATTGCTGATGATTAATTTCTAAATAATAATTAAAATATACACATAAATTCTGTGAATAAATTTTTTTATATTTAATGTTACTGAAATTGATGTTAATCAAGAAGAGAAAGAAATCACAAATTACTTCTTCGTATACAAATAAATCCACACATGAAATTATTCAAACCGTCAGTCTAGACCGATAACAAGCAGAACATAATACCTTTAGAGTAACTAAATATAACAGGTTGTTTTGAATAATTAGTTTTTAGAAATTTTGAGTTTCTTTGTGATTAAGTTAACTAAAGCCCATTATTACAACTTCCAATAGTTAAAGTGAGCATTTTGTATGGCAAATAACCAAATTTGTGTTGATACATAGTTAAGGACACACTATCCACTATTTACAAAATCTTAATATTTAACATCAGGCCTACCCAGCATATTTATTTTGCCTGCATTAACTAAATTTATGCATGTTTGTAAATTTCCTTTCTTTATTATTGTAAGAAGGTAGATAACCACTAATGAAATTAATAAATCTAAAAACACTAATTAAAACTTCTGCTGTACATGCATAATTCCGCATGTTGCCAGGTAAGCCTTCATAACTAAAGATTTGTTATCAATAACATTTTGTTATAATATTTATTTCGTCATATATTTTAAATTATTGTGAAAGGTACACGTGTAAAATATTAATGAAGTGCTTATCACTTGATAGTGTTTAATAACAAATCATAAACATTTCACACATTGCCTTTTCAAATATAAACTTTTTTGGGAGTGCTTTTGTTTTAAAAATTTCCTGGTTAGTAATAAATGAATTGAGCTGTTATTTTCGAAATTTGTATAAGTCCACTTTAATGTTAGTAAGAAAATGTCTATATCTCACTAAAACTACTGCTAATTCATTTTTTAAGTGGACTTTTTCAAAAATAGTAGTTCAAATTAAAAGAGTAATAATAAATTTAAAAAAGAAAAAACTAGAACCTCAAGTCGTTCTCCGTTCTCATCACGGTTGTAAAACTAAATGAAAATATATAAAAAGGAGAGAACAAAAAATACACACAGAAAACGACTTCGATTGTAGGAATTAAATTTTTATCAATCAATTTTTGAGTTGTGGCGATTAAAATGCGGTGATGAAGCAAAAAATACTATTAAAAGTACGAGTATAACTCAGTTTCAGTCAAAAATTTAATCATCATGACTGAACTTTTGACTGGCAACAAATTCATTTGTCACAATCAACGTTGTTTTCTGTGTATATTAAAAGCAACAAACCAAAATACAAAGCATATCAAACTTATACTTCAAGCAACATTCGAACATTTGGAAGAAATATTCACATTTATACCGACAGCCGAACTGCAAATAATTCCATGGTGGATGTCTCTTAGTCAGCCGATCTGGTACGAGAATGCCGGACATTTTTAAAAACTATAGAAGGTCAGCCTCATCTAGGTGAGTGAATATGGGACCAGCATGAGTAACTTTAGGTCGGATAACTCAGCAAATGACAAGTCGAGGCTGCCAGAGTAGAATATCGACACGCTCTGCGGTCGGTTCCCCTTTCGGTCTGCAAACAACTGATTGAGAATATGTTTTTGCGTTAGGCACAGTTCAGATGGAGAGACTTACGGATGTGCAATACGGCGAGGATGATCTGACCAGAGAGCCCATTTGAGAAATGTCGTCACTACATTTCTCAAATGACTAGTGCAATTTTGGCAACCATGTTAGAAGAATGGGTTTGCCATCAAACGACTACTGTAGAAGCTATCAAGACGAGGAGAAGGTATAAAATGTGTAACACCTTCTCTAGCGGCGCACCGCCGTACATGCGCGGTCTCACTGCGCATGTTACATGGCTTTGTTAAGAGTATCAATTGGTTTGAGTGAAGAATTTTTCTTCTATCTGTTTTCTTATTTATTTAATTTCACTTTTCTCTATGGCTGTTCTTCTTCATTTGCTCCTATACAGGTATCACAAAAGAACCTCATCAGACAACCCAAGTGAGCCCAGCTTACGTTTTTTTGTATTTGGGTGCCCTGTGTAACCTAGCCTAATCTTATACTTGAAAAATTTTATTTTCAGAATGGTAAAAATTCCTCAAAGCAACAGCTCTGGGGTATGTGAAAATTTCAAAAAAAATTTTAAAAATACTCCAAAGTAACTTCAACAATCTCCCCTTTAGAATGATATAAGTCCCTTTTCGTAATGTTCTCTCGTTTGTCAGGAAGTCATTAAAATCCCTGGTTCCCTGGCCAATGTATCACATGTGATTTATGGTTTTGTACCATGTTCTCAGAGTCCATTTATCATATACGAGTATGAACAAATTTATAGCTTATTTTTAAATAAGTATCTAAAAAGAGGCAGACGAACAAATTAAAATTTTATTATATGGAGGTAAATGCTGAGTAGATTGTCTAGTTTGTAAAAAAAATTACGGTGATTTCTTTTTATTTATTTATTTTTTTATTTAGTTTTGTAACGGCTTGTTCATTTGATACATATTCCTACACGAATATATATGAGACGTGTACCGTTACAAATATATTTTTATATGAGAACAGGAAACGTGTAAAAAAATTTTTTTAAAAATATTACAATAAAAAATAGTAATATTGATTAAATTTTTAATTAGTATATCATTTATTTGTAATTGACATTTTTAAAGGGTTTTGCTTTAAAAAAATTTAATTTAAAAGCAGAAAATTAAAAAAGACTAAATTATTTAAGTAATTTTAAGGAGTTGAAGGATATACCTACGTTTTCATCAATTTATATCTTATTGTCTGAATACAAAAGCACAAACTCTTTTCGAAATTGTTCGTTCTCTTTTTATTTAGGTGTTTTATTTTTTAACTTATGTTAAACTTCATATGCATACGTGTGGGTAATTACGTTTTTTTTATAAATTTCTTTGTCAGGTAACCGATACAACAAGCTCACGCATTTTTATATGCGAATATGTAGCAGTGTGTACTTGTCATATCTTCTTACAATCCAAACCAACAATCTCTGCAGACAATATATGCCACACTGTCCGACTTACACAGTCATCTTCCGAACAGAGCAACAACCTCTGTGTTCAAAACAAAAACATGTATGTATAATATTTTTAAGAAGCAAAAAAAAAAAAATAAAACCAACAGGTGGTTTTAAATTTATAACCAACAGAATAATGCTTGCATTAAGAAAAAATTTATTGAGAAACATTTTATAAAACAAAATTTTTTGCTTAAACATATTTTTGTCTGAAGGAATAAAATTACTTCTTTATATGATGGTGAGACATTTACAAACTGATCACTTATCACTGATCACATCGATTGTGTGCAATGAACTTTTAAGGAAATATCTTTTAGCCAAAATTTAATGAAAGGCATTTTATTATACCAAAACACACATTCAATATGATAATGAAGGACGACAAAAGCATATAAATTATGTAGGCATACAATGAACTCTTAACATGTCGTTTTTGTAAGTATTATAAATTAATTAGAGTTTAACTAAGCCAAGTAATAAAACTAACATGTGAAAAGGGGTTTGTTAAATTTATAATCTGTAATTAAACCTGTGGCATAAATAATTGGTTGAGTTTTAATTGAACTATAAAATAAAAATTGAAAATTATTTAGCATTTAAGTTTGGTATTTCACTGCCTTGCAATTTTGTTAGAATTTTATTTTTAAAAAAACAGCAATAATTTACCAGTATATTAAATATTTATTCTGTTTTTGTGTGGGTCTTTAATACAATTTTTGTAAAAGAAAAAAACTGGGAACTTTCGGTAATTGGTCTTTATCATTGTTTAAGTATAGCTCATTCGTTCATTTCAAATGAAGGACAAACAAATGAACTATTTGAATTAAAAATAACGGACTAGTTCGTTCAGTTCAAATGAGTGAATAGTACAATCGGAATAGTTCGTTCATGTACTACCCAAGCCTAATACACACTTATGCAACCAGGCATGTTTCATTTTTGGTTGCGTAGTGTTTATAAATAGTTTAATTTCGTATTCCATTAAAGGTTTCAAACGTATCAGAATGCTTTGATATTTTCCGGTGGTTTAATTGTTGGTTGCAGTGTTTGTACCAAAATATGAACCTAAACGAAAAACTCGTTGCGTAAATATGTTGGATAGTTTGTACTGGTATTTATTAGTTTAACAAAGCGCCACTGTGCATTGTTCTCATAAATTGATATTATTATTTATGGCTTAAATATTTGTTTTTCTCTTATAATTTCTTCTAGAATATGACACCGTATGTATGTATATCAATAAATATAACATACATACACATACATAAAAAAATTTCTTAAAAATTTAATTATCACAATATTATTTTTTTATTATTAATGCTAATTACCAATAATGGTTATACATCCAAAAATTACTTGTTATTTGCCCAAAGCTACAAGATTATCCCCACAAATCCAGTTAGTAAAAAGTATAATAAATAATATATAATTAGCACACTATTTATATGATTTTATAAAATAATTTTTGCTTAAAAATGTGTGTGGCATTGTTGCCAAGCTTAAAAAATATGGAGGAATAGCCTTCAAAAATATTAATTCATAAGCAACTAACTGGCAATGTTTGTTCATAAATAATAAGTTTTCACATTTATAAATTTAAATTTATCAGTTATATGTGTACTCGTACATACATACACACATCTGATATTATTTATTTCTTTATTTATTATAAGATAGAACTAAATACAAACGTGTGTAGTTATATTGTGAAAAGTGAAAACAAACGATCTTTAAAAAGCACCGCATTTTCATTTCTCTTTCAAATAGACAAGTGAAAATACGAGTAATAATAAATAAATTAAAGGAAAATTTGAAACACGTTATTGTTATTTTAAAAATCTACAATAATGAAAAATTTACTAAATGTTATTAATATGTAAAGGGTCTCCCAACAAGAACGCAATATTTAAATTTTAAATAAATGACTGATACAGCAATTGAATTGTTTCTCTAGCTGTATGACTTGTTGAAACCACAAACCCTCCACATTCATTTCTTCAATTCTAGGCAAGAAAAAACTGGTTATCATTTCACGATACCGAACACTATTGACTGTTTGGGCTTGACCTGCCTCATTTTCATAAAAAAAGGTCCAACGATTCCTCCAGCCCAAAAACCACACCACACAGTGACACGTTGAGGATGCATTTGCTTCTCGTGAATCACTCGAGGATTTTCCTCACCCCAAATGCGACAATTCTGCCTATTGACGAAGCCATCAAGATGAAAATGGGCCTCGTCACTGAAGATGATTTTATCGGCAAAATCAGCATTTTTATGTTGTCTCTCCAATACCCAATTAACGAACTCCTTTCGCTGTCCATGGTCATTTTTTACTAACCTCGTACCTTCTACTAGCAAACAATAACAATTGTTCAAATGTCAAACAATGACACTTCGAATGGCGCCAAATTTAAATCTTGCGTTCTTGTTGTAACACCCTTTATAATTAATGAAGAAAAAAAATATGCAAATGGGGTTTGTTTCTTTCTATCAATCTGCTCTATAAGAAATAATTAAATTTCGTCATATGATTTCATTAAAGTCTTAAGTTACATTTAAAATATTTTAGAGTTGAAGCCAAAAAAGTCGATAGTATGAAAACTTAACAAAACTTTTTGAAGCTTGTTACTCCTACAACTAAAAATAACAATATTCAGCTGAAGCTTAAACTAAGTAAAACTTCTCTCTACATTTTCCTTTTTTTATTAACTTTTACCATGTTCACACCTAGATTTTTGTGCATGTTTTAGCGAAATGTTTTAAAACAAAAACACAGCCGTTCACACTACGTTATAAATGTTTTAAGTCAGCTGATCTTATTTAATTTTTTGATTTTATTTAATTTTAATACAATAATTAGCTAATAAACTTAGCAAGCTCTAAGTTTTAATATTAAGCTTTCAAGTAATAAGCCTCTAAATATTAAATTACTATTTTAGCTCTAAAACACGAATAAGCCGTAAAACAGGCTCAAAAACCTAGGTGTGAACATGGAACACCTACATATGAGCTGATATTTTTAAAACTGGTAAAAGTCCAAAAATGAGTTAACGGCAATTTTAGTAAGATGATGTCTATTTCTTACTAAAATTAAAGCTAATTAATTTTTTTTATGTAGACATACACCATTTCTAAAAAAAAACCGCTTATATATGATATGTATGTATGTATGTATGTATGTTTTTAAACAAGTTTGCAATTTTCTGATGCTCATAAGGTAAAAAATGTTATACCGTGTACGTTCAATGTACAAATTTCGTAATGTTGAAAAATTCCTAAAATTTACTTGGTTTTTTCTCTCCTAATTAGTCCAATTAGAATTTGTATGTGTGCCCGTAAATTGTCGGGTGGTGTGTTAACCTTCCAATCTTGCATTGCAGACCTCTTTTAGGCCGATGGTTAAAGTAATGAGTGGTGATTTAAAAAGTTAGCCTTAGAGTTAATTCTAAATATTAGATAAACGAAATTATTGTAAAAAACTTCACAATAAAACCAATATTTGAATAATAAACAAAAAAATAAACACATTGGTCCATAATCATAGTCACTAGTCTTGAGTAGTACACGAACGAACTATTCATATTGTACTATTCACTTATTTGAACTGAACGAACTAGTCCGTGTTTTGAATTCCTATAGTTCATTTGCTTCCTGATCATTTTTAATTAACGAACGAACTAAACTTAAACGGAAACAATGACGAAGTAAAGAAAGTTGCAAATTATTTTCTTTTACAAAAATGGCATTTAAAACAAATAAACTGAAGAAGAGAAAATGTATTATGCATGCTAAAAAGCTTAATTTTAAGATTTTAAAATTAAACCTTAATTTTTTTAGCCATAGTGACTAAAGTACTTTTTGAATTATAATATTAAAAAATAAAAAAATTTTAAAATTTTTTGTTGCTTTGCTTTCTATTTTCGTAAAAAATTCCTTTCATCCCCTATTCGATATCATTTTACATAATAAAGAACGTTCAATGACAATCAAAAGTATAAGTGATAAAAATAGAAAAGATCAAATGAACTAAATGAACGAACTATTCCTTTTTAATTTTTTAACTAAGAAGAGCGCTCACTAAAATGAACTACGAAGCCCAAGCCTAATAGTCACATTAAAGTTGATATCTTTTTAAAAACGATTTTAAATTCATAAGATTCTTATGAACAAAAGTCAGCTCTTAATAAAAGCCTACTTCTTTGTGACTATAATTATGGTCCATTATTTTTAAATAATTACAGTTATTTATTATAGAATAGCAAATATCTAAAGCCAAAGAATATTTTATCTTATGTTGAGACAAAAGTACTGAAAAAACACATTTTTTGAGTTATGACATTACTGCAGTAAGTGAGCGATATGTCTGTACCACGTACATACATATATTAAACATTTTCTTTAAATAGATCACTTAATGTGTATACGCTGCTGGCAACTCTCATGCACAGTCATCAAATAGCAATTGAGATCTTGCACATAAGACAGAGAATAGGAAAAGAATAAAAACTACAATTTGAAGTTATTTCAGTTCCGCAGCTACAATAGAGATACAAAAAAAAAAACAAACAAACAAAACTGGTACTAAAAATATGCACAATCAAACAAACAAAAGAATTTTCGTAACAAAAGAACAAAAACAAACAATTTTAATGTACCTATATATAGGCATACATACAAATATTCACATTCATACGTATGTTATTTATTATAACTAGTTAAAGCTACTTTAATAAATGATCACCAAAGAAAAAGGGAAATAATAAAAAACAAAACCAATATGAAACATTTAGATTTTAATTAGAGCATTAAGCCACAAAGTACGCTACGCTAACGTATTTCAGCACTCCTTATATTGGATGCATGAGTGCCGTACTAAATTCATACATTTGTATCTGTAAGTATGACTAAATAACGTGTCATATAAAATTGTATGTATGGATATATGTATGTACCATGCTTTACATGTCGGACAGACAGAAAGATAAAGAAACTCGTACTATAGTTGGCAATGCAACATACATACGTACATAGGAGTGCAAAAATAAGCGAAGGGCGGAAGCGTCGCAAAGTATCTGACTCTGTGTAAGTACTAAAAATTCATGTGTTACTTCTTTCTTGCCATTTTTACTCTTCCAGGAGGTTAGCAACAGTCTGCAAATTATTTGCTGTTCTTTCTGCAGTTTTCAATTTGGTTTCACTGACTTCAAGCTTCACTTAAAATTTAACACTTGAATTTTCATTTATTGACGAATACGTGGCGTTAAAAAATCATTGGCATTACAGTTTTGCAATTTTATTTATTCATGTACTCAATATATCATGTATTTATTTAATAACTAAATAAATTAAATGTTAATGTTTAATAAAAAACTTTCTATTGGCTTACAATTTTTTTTTTATCTTGTCTGTCTGGCAGAGCACACTTCACAACAGCAAAACAAACAGCAGCAACTTTAGTTATTTATTAAATTTGCAAAAAAAGATCAAACTATTAAAACAGACACAATAAAACAACTAGTAACAGTGGTTAAAAAATAACGATTAACACCGTCTTCACACCAAGTACGTACGTACACCTTCTATACTTCACAACATTTTCCTCAACACTGAATGGTGTTTATTCGATCGTCGTTGTATAAAAAAAAGATTGTTGTTTTTTTAGAGTCATTCAAAAGAATGTGGTGAATACAGTATTGCCATTTTATCATTTTAGTGTTAGATTTAACACTTCCTTCCGCAGAGGTTTTTAACATTTTTAAAAAATAAGGTAAAAGATAATAATTTAAATAGAAATAATGGTACATATGTCTAATCAGTATATATTGATTGTAATAATTTTGGAATTTTCCTATAATGGCGTAACTCGAATAAACAATTAAATTTGGCATTATATACTTCTTCAGACTGTTTAGCTTGCAGCTAACATAATTCTCTGGCAACGCTTAGAGAATTTCGATAATATTGTTTTTTCTCAATAACTCTTCCAAGGACCCCGAAATAATAATTCCGTTGAAAAATTACTGTTTTAAAATAAAAATACTTAATCAATACAAAATGTACAGATCTCTAGAACAAACCTATTGTGAGCAATAAGTTACTGGTTACTGAATTTAATAATAATGTAAAATAAAAATATACTTTTTCCACAATTTCAAAATTGCTAAAGAAATGTATATATATATTACTTTATTATATTGCGGTAATATGTTACCTGCGTTAATACAACCCTGCTTAATTGGTTCGTTATTGGGAATTAATAAACTCATTCAATATCTACTTTATAGATAATTATAGAAATATTTTAAAATATTAACTTACATATAGCTTTCAAAAAGCTTACTTGCATACATTTTATATTACAAACACGATTTTTATTTTAAAAAAATTTATAAAACACATTAAAACAACCGCAGTAATGAAATCAGCCGCTTTTTCAGTGCTATTCAATTGTCAATTTATGTTCCAAAAATTGTGGATTATATGTAATCACATGACGGCACGTGAGATGTCAATACAAATCTATTATTTGAAAAAATATTTTCGTCGTTCTCCATCGACGTCGGAACGCAGCTGACTGGATTTTTCTCCATTTAGAAAAAATAATAAAAGTTTATAAAATCATCAAGAAAAATTGTGTGTATTTAGCAAATTTTGAAAAAATCAATTATTGTTTGTTGTATTCAATATTTGTAGATTGATTTTTCTATTTGTGTGTAAGGAAATTCCAATTGGAACTAGTAAAAATAAAGTAAGAGAAAACCATGGCTCTATCTGCATCCCAAGCCCATAAGGAACACGTCCTAGCTGTTTCTCGGGATTTCATTTCACAACCCAGATTAAGTGAGTTAAATAATATTAAACGTAAACTTTAAAATTTTAAAGAGATATTTCATGCAAATTAATTGAAAAAAGTGAATTTATTGAGTGGTCGCCATATTAGTTTTTAATTTTATCAAAACTTTTCTCACAAGATGTGTAAGAAAATAGTGGATAAACATATACATACATACATGCGAAAAAAGATGTAAAGGAAAAATCAATAAATACATTTTTGTCCACCTTTTCTGTATATATAGAAATATTTGAAGCAAAAAGAATAAAATTATTTAAATTTGAAAACCTTTTCAAGGTAAAAGTTTAATTATACCAAAATTTAATTTAATTTCATATTAAAATGTAGGGAGTTGTATAAATAATGACTGGTTAATTTCTTACGTCATGTGACATTTTTGCGACAACTTTTACAGTTCTAGAGATGCCACGAAATTCTTGCTAATTAGGTATTTTATGCCGTTTCTACTGATCAATTTCTTATAATTTATGTGTTAATTATTAATAATGGATTTTCGAATTAATCGACAATATTCTATGATGTAAAATCAGTACTTACGGCGCCGCCGACAGTTTTTGATAATGACCTTTGAAAAATTTGAAAGGAATATAAAGTGAACTGAATTAAATTGATTTCATCAAATCTTTAAAAAAATTAATGGAAGTATTGGTGTACACTGACGATTTTTCTCTTAATGCTATTGCCTAATTGGTGATTTCGCAGCTGATAAAATAATTACTTCTATACTGGAAATAACAATTATTGTCCTTTATCATTCAGTAAAATCCAGCTAGGATTGTGTAAAAAAGGTTATTTGGCAATCATGTTGAATGTGGGTTAAATACATGTTATTTCTCACCCCCTATATATGTGCTATTTTCTTTTGGTTGCCTATTCGCTTTACTATAATGGTTAATTTTTAAAGTCAGCTGACTGGGTATATTATTTTTTTTTGTTATGTTTAACAACATTAATTTCTTTTCTAAATTACGAATTAAAAAAGAAAATTTAAATAATTAAAATTATGTTTTATTGAAAGTAATTATTAATTATTTTAGCCTATAAAACTGTATCTGGTGTCAATGGCCCCTTGGTTATTTTGGATGAAGTCAAGTTTCCCAAATTTGCTGAAATTGTGCAGTTGCGTTTGGCTGATGGTACTGTACGCTCTGGTCAAGTATTAGAAGTAAGTGGCTCCAAGGCTGTAGTCCAAGTCTTTGAAGGTACCTCTGGTATTGATGCCAAGAACACATTATGTGAATTTACTGGGGACATTTTGCGTACCCCTGTATCCGAGGATATGTTGGGTCGCGTCTTTAACGGTTCAGGCAAACCTATTGACAAAGGTCCCCCAATTTTGGCTGAAGATTTTTTGGATATTCAGGGTCAACCTATTAATCCCTGGTCTCGTATCTATCCCGAAGAAATGATCCAGACTGGCATCTCCGCGATAGATGTCATGAACTCTATTGCTCGTGGTCAAAAGATTCCCATTTTTTCAGCTGCTGGCTTACCTCATAATGAAATTGCTGCCCAAATATGTCGGCAAGCTGGCTTGGTTAAGGTAAGTTATTGAAAATAATGTCATTTTGTTCATCATTGTGAAATTAACTTTACTGTTTTGTTAAGGTTCCTGGCAAATCTGTTTTGGATGATCATGAGGATAATTTTGCTATTGTATTTGCTGCTATGGGTGTTAACATGGAAACTGCCCGTTTCTTCAAACAGGATTTCGAAGAGAATGGCTCCATGGAAAATGTGTGTTTGTTCTTGAATTTGGCCAATGATCCCACTATTGAACGTATTATTACCCCACGTTTGGCATTGACTGCTGCTGAATTCTTGGCTTATCAATGTGAAAAACACGTGTTAGTTATTTTAACTGACATGTCTTCTTATGCTGAAGCTTTGCGTGAAGTATCTGCTGCACGTGAAGAAGTGCCCGGTCGCCGTGGTTTCCCCGGTTACATGTACACTGATTTGGCTACAATTTATGAACGTGCCGGTCGTGTTGAGGGACGTAACGGTTCAATTACACAAATTCCCATTCTTACTATGCCAAACGATGATATTACCCATCCAATTCCTGATTTGACTGGTTACATTACGGAGGGTCAAATCTACGTTGATCGTCAATTGCACAACAGACAAATCTATCCACCAGTCAATGTGTTGCCGTCTTTGTCACGTTTAATGAAATCTGCCATCGGTGAAGGTATGACTCGCAAAGATCATTCTGATGTCTCCAATCAGTTGTATGCTTGTTATGCCATTGGTAAGGATGTACAAGCCATGAAGGCTGTTGTTGGTGAAGAAGCTTTGACACCTGATGATTTGCTGTATTTGGAATTCTTAAGTAAATTTGAAAAGAATTTCATTTCTCAGGTAAACAAACATAAGTGATGAATTTTTATTTTACAGTAAAATACATTTTTAAAGTTAGATTGAGGGGAAATAGTGATGGAGCCAGCTGATTGCTTTTTTTTTATTTAAAATTTACGAATACATGCATAACAGTTTTTTTTTCATATTTTCATATATGTAGAAGTGCATTTTTACGAAAATTGTTAATTTTGTGAATGCGGAATAAAGTCTTCGCTAACTTAGCCAAACTTCGTAAGATTTTTCATATCCATATATAGTATTTGGAGACCTTGACTATTGTAGCGTTTGATCGCGAATTTAAATTCTTTTGCAAAGTAATTTCATGTTTCTGTTACTAATTGTCTGTAGCTACTTTTCTCATTCTGTCTGATTTTTTTTAGACAAGATTTATTTTTTTTTAAATGTATTTTAAATTTTTTTTATTATATTCTTTTAGGGTAACTACGAAAACCGTACTGTATTCGAATCTTTGGATATTGGTTGGCAATTGTTGCGTATCTTCCCCAAGGAAATGCTGAAACGTATACCAGCATCTATTTTGGCTGAATTCTATCCAAGGGATTCCCGTCATTAAATTTATTTTAACATATATAAATACTATTTTTTTGTCATATGTTTAAATATTATTAAATTTTTGGATACAAAGCTTTTACAGCTTTTGAAAATTTTTTTCTTTTAAAATGCAATAACTACTATATACAACAACATAAAGCACATGTAGCAAATCACTGTTAAATTTAAAATAATTTTTATGTAAAAGTAAAAGTAAATGTAATTAATTGTAAAAGTAAAGAAAAATTAATATGATGTCAACGAAAATTTATAACAGTTTTTAATTTTCAGCCATCAAGCCAAAAATACTAATTGTATATAAACAAAATATTAATAGTGAAAAACAAACAAATAATTGAAACACAATGTAAAAACAAATTCTATTTTAAAGCAATATTTACTTACATATAAAAAGCCGCCGCCCGCCATAAAATTTTGTTTAAAAAAAAAAATTTATATATGTTTTTATATTTTGTTGTTTTAAGGGTTAATTAAAATAATACATACATACATATACAACAACAACAAAAGTTGAAAAAAGTTTTTTCCCTTTTTTTATTTAATATAAAAATGAAATGTTTTAGTTTTTAAGTTAAAAAACAAAAAATGTATGAATTAAAATGTCTGTTTTTGCTTGTTTTCATTTTACAAAAATCTATTTCTCATTTTGCTGTTGCAAAATTTTCTTCCTATCATACATAATGTACATTTCCCTTATTAAACGAAATGAAAAAAGTGAAAATTCGTTTTTTGTTCTTTATATTACACAGCATTCCACAAAAATAAAAAAAATTAAAACAAACATTACATTTAAAAATTTTTTTCTTTCATTTTTTTGGTGCTTTGTATTCTTTTTTAAAAATATTATTTTATTTTATTTACCACAAGGAACCCGTGTTTTCTGCCTTCCTTAAAAAATAATTGTATTATCTAGAAACTATATATTTTTTTTTAAATTTACTACTTATTTATTTTTAAAAAGAGTTGTTTTCTTTTCTTTTCTTTTGTTGTGTTGTTTATTATTTTGCAAAAACTAACTTTAGGATTATGGCCAACAGTTAAATCTTAATGTTCAGTATGTGTTTTACAAATAATCATTTAACTAAAAATTGTTGTAAATTTTTGAAATCTATTTTAAAAAGGAATAATAATAATAATAAACTCTTATAAAACTTAATGCAAATTCAAGAATATATGGGTGTTAAATAAACCCAAATTTAAACTATATTAAATGCATATGTATTATATAAAAAAATTTAAAGTTGACAAGAGTTAAAAAAAGTAATAAAAAATATTATTATTACATTAAAAAAAAGACATAAAAACTGTTAATGAAAAAAATGTATTTTTTATTCGTTACGAAAAAGCAAAGTTCAAATGAAAACGGTCAAATTTAACTGGGCTATATGGAAATTAAAAAAAAAATATTTAAATAGTCTGAAGTAACTTCTGAGTATTTGGGCGGTATATTACCAATCTAGACGACATCCCCTTTAAAATGGTATATGTCGCATCTCGCAACCTTCTATGGGTCCTTCAGAAGTTACTTTGGATTATTTTGAAATTTCCATATACCCCAGTGGTGTTGCTCTAAGTGATTTTAGCAACTGGATAAAAAAATTTTTAAAAATAGTACAAAATAATCTGAGTATTTGGGCGGTAGATTACAAATCTATATATCTTTTTCCACAAAATATTAATCTTTATTTGTGCTTAATTCCAGAAATTGTGTTGGTTTTTAAATTTATTCTTTTACTCATGATATTCTC
This sequence comes from Thelaira solivaga, assembly GCA_947397855.1. Taxonomy (NCBI): domain Eukaryota; kingdom Metazoa; phylum Arthropoda; class Insecta; order Diptera; family Tachinidae; genus Thelaira; species Thelaira solivaga. The sequence continues at coordinate 27,622,314 of OX377610.1, forward strand.
ATGAGTTATTTATTCAGTACAATAAGTACTGAAGGGGAGAGCATACCTATATGGACCATTTCATCAGACGCTACTCCGAATCCTCAGTAGGTTACTCCCAACGTTTCTTGCAAACATTAGAACCTTTATATTGTAAAAGCAATTGACTAAATAAGAATTATTAATCATTAGTTACAAAAAGATTCAAATATTCAAACAAAAAACTCAGTAAGCATTGAACTGAATAAACAAATAAATTTCCCAACCAACATTTTTAATATTGAAAACTATATATTCTATTTTTATTCTTCTCTTCTCTTTTACATTTGAATGCCCGTTGGGTATTACTGAATGTAATTAAAGAGTATATGAAAAACAAAAACAAAAAATTATATAAAAAAAAAATAATAAGAAAAACATAGGGTTTTCCTACAATGAGCACTTGTATTTGTATATGTAATAATTTCTATTTGGAATTTAAAAGTTTAACAAAATATTAATCTTTATTTGAGCTTAATTCCAGAAATTGTGTTTTTTTTTCACGTTAGCTTAGAATTTTATGTGTGAACTCTAAAGTGGCTGACAGACTATCAAATTTCAACGTCAATCAGGAGTGTGCATGTTTTTTAAAAATGGACGTCACAGGTATACATTGAGTTTGATTTTTGCGCAAAATTTGCTCGTCTCACACCACTTCTGTTATCATAATTTTTTTTGGGTAAGGTTCAGTGCACATCGCGGAAATTTTAAAAATGAAAATGGAGGAAAAATATTTTTTCATTAATTTTTTATAGTCCTTCATCCAAATTAGTTTTTTGTTACATCATCTTATTTTTTTCTTGATGTGCAATCAGAATAAAAGCGTTTTACCGACGGCAAAAAGTATTATTTTTATTTAATGTGTTTTGCCGACGGTAATTGCAAAAAAATTAACGTAGACTTTAAAGTCAACGTTATTCCAAATTTTGATATATATTTTTTTCATAAATTTTACTTCAAAGTCTACGTCAAATTTTTTTGGATAAGAGCACAAGTCTTTACTATAGGGTTGCACAAGCATACCTGAAATGGCTTACAAGCACTTTTTATTATAAAATATTATACATGTTTGTAGCAATGTGCGGCTTTCAAGTATGCTTTTGCAGCCGTTTAGTCTTTACACATTAAAAAAATCACGTAAAATTGAGATTGATATCAATCAATTTGATGTGTGTATCAGTCAATTTATACCCATGTTCTGAAAAACGGCAAACGCTTAACTTTGGCGATTACGACTTGAAATCGCAAAATAGGTGTTCTCCAAAACGCAAAACGCTTACTTTTCGCGTTTTCAAACCGCAAGCATACACTGAAGCGAAGTGATGAATTTTGCACAAACTAAGAGTTAAAGATAAAATAAAATGTTGCACAATTCAAATTAAATATTTTTTCTTTTTATTTCAATTAAAATTAAAAAAAAAAAAAATTGGCATTTTTCCATAAAATATACGATTTTAAAAAATTTGCTTTGATTTTGTCAATTGTGTGTGTCAACTGTTTACTTATAAACTGGCGTTTTCTCATTCATTCAGCATGCTTTGGCGTTTTGCAAAACGATTTTCGTTTTGAAAACGCCCGTTTTTCAGAACATGGGCGTTAATTTTTTTACCACCACAACTGCATAATTGGAAATTGAATGATTGATAGTCTAGCACCCACTTAAAACTTACCTTATAAGCTTCACGGGCTCATATGGCCACCTTGTATTAATTCACCTTGATATTGCTCATTTACTTTAATAGTGTCATAAGTCAAAAAATTCGGTTTTTTTAAATAATACAAATAACTTTTCCTTAATATTTTATTTTACATTTTGTAAAAGTTACAAATTAATATTTCACATGCTTTTTTTTTTGTTAGCATTAAGTATTTTAAAATATTTTCCATAAGAGTGCAAAAAAAATTGAAAACTTTAAATTGCTTTCCTGCAAAATCATGTTTTTTAAGTTATATCACTATTGAAGTAAATGAGCAATAATTTTTTATATACCTATACCGTTATTTTTTATTAACAAAAGGTAATGTATTCATCCCAAAGTTTTTGTGAGTGAATGTTGAATTGTGTGTTTTTAATTAAATTAATACAAATAATTTTTTCTCTTCCGCTCGTTTTGAAAACTTTATGAGCAAAAACCAAAAAAAAAAAATGAAAGGAAAATCTAAAAATGAAGTCGATGATGAAAATTCTATTGAGGAAGAATCAGATGAAGGTAAAAAATATATATTTCTGGCAAAGTTTTATGCATAAATAATCTAAGCTGCATTTACAAAAAAAAAAAAAAAAAAAAAAAACAAGATGCATCCGATCATGACGAAGAAGAGCAGTCAGACGAAAAAGATGAAAACGAAGATGAACCTGAAGCTGAAGAGGATGATGGCGATGAAGTTGATGATGAGGAAGATTTTGAAATTGAGAATCCATCTACACAAAAAGACCCTCTTCTTTCGATGTTTTTGACAGGAAACAGAATTAAAATTAAACGTCCAACTACCCAAAAGATGGTGGATGATGCAATTACACAGCTAAACGAAAGAAGTGGTTCATCCAGAGCAGCCATTAAAAACTTCATAATTACTAATCATCCTAATGTTATGTCGCCTCGTTTAACATTTGATATTAATAAATACATTAGAAATGCTGTATCAAATGGGAAAATGATACAAATCAAACAATCCTTTAAATTAAACAAAAAAGAGATTAAAAAGGAAATACAAAAGCAGAAACTAAAATTGAAAAAGGAAAAGCAAATTTCACTAAAAGAAAAAGTAAGTATTTAAGAGAACAGAAGTTTTTTTCTTTTTATTTTAAACAAAAAAAATCTTGCTTTTAGAAAAAACAGCTAAAAGATGAAAAGCTTAAAGAAAAAGTTAATTTCGCAAAAGAGGAAAAGTCTAAAGACAAGAAGATAAAAGCTGGCAAAATGCCCACTAAACAAGAAAAAAGTACAACGAAAAAGGCTAAGCGAGATACAGCAGTAAAATTGAAAAAAAATTTGGAAATTTCTAAAGCTACTGAAACTGAAGAAGGGGCTAAGAAAACGAATTTAAAAACAAAAACTGTAAAAAAATTAGAAAGTCCTATTAAACCAAAGTCTCCAGTTGCAAAAATTCCAAAAACTCCTATTAAAGCAAAATCTCCACTTGCTAAAATCCCAAAACCTGTAAAATTAGCTAAACAGCCAGAATCACAAAAGAAAAAAAATTCATCTCCTGTTAAAGAAAGTGCACCGCTTGCTATTCCTGCTCGTGGCAAGCGAAATAAAAAGAAATGAAATGAATAAATCTGCTAGAATTTTGAAATTTTCATTAATTTTAATGTTTTATGTGTTACGTATGAATGAATGCTTAATTTTAAAATACATTTTGTTAAATTTAAGAAAAAAACGTATGTATGTATGTGTGTAAATTATTTAGTTTTGTTTAAAATACTAATGTTTCTATGAAAAAAAACACAAATAAAATAAAAATTGAAAAAATAAACAAAAAATTGGAAAGGGACACCCTAATCCCTTAACGGAGATTAAAAGTGTGGAGTTTTAAATGTGTTTTTTATGCCAATTCAAGAAAAAAAAATTTTAGAATTGAAAAAAAGAAATGGAAAAAAGACTTCCTAATTACTTAATGGAGGTTTCAAATTCTTTGGTGAAAATTCAAGAAAATTTTTTTTAATTAAAAAAAAAATTGCTGGATAGGATCTAATCGCTTAATGGAATGCACAAATTTGGGATTACATATATGCGTTTTGCTTAAAATTAAACAAAAACGTACTAAAAAAAAAAAAATTTTGTTACATTATTTTTAATTACAAGGTGGACAAAAAGAAGTCATCCGATGTTGTTTTGCTCCCATTTTTTTTCTAAATGAAAATGAAATGTGTGCCGTTGCTCTGTCCTATTGGAACCATATGTCCTCCAGTCTTAATTCGTTCAATTGCGGCAGAAAAAACTCTATAGCGCGCACCGTCCACTGTTATCGTTTGACCAGCCCGATGACTCCTCCAGCGTGAACAGCGCACCATGCAGTCACTTTGAGCGGGTGTAATGGCTAATCGTGCATCACTCGTGGATTTTCGGTGCAACAGAAGCGATAGTTTTGATTGTTCACGTACCTGCTGCCTTGTCTCTCATTATGATTTTGGTTGAAAAATCATCCACTTCGATTATTCTGCGTTCTTGGGGAGTGTATCGCTCCATGGTTTATTCATTTGTATTCTACATCTGTCTAGTTCACAAATGTCAAAACAGATTTGACATTGGCGGCCATTTGAAAAATAAGAGCATCTTTATTTTAGCCTACCTTTTATAAAGTTTAACAAAATTTAATCTTCATTCGTGCTTAGTTCCAATTTATGTTGGTATGTTAAATTCCTGCCCAAATATTTGAATACTTATTTTGTTATACCAGTGGACCAAATGAGAATTTTAGTCAATAGGCAAACAAAAAGCTTAAGAAATTTTTTTTTTAATTTAATTTAACAAGGCTTGGGAGTCTACCACTGAAGATTCAGAGTAGCGTCTGATGAAACAGCTATATAAATATGCTTTCTTTCTTAGTAATTATTGTACTAAGTAATTTTTCTAAAAATTTCCATGAGAATATCATGGAAAATATTGCATTTTGCACACAAACATAAATTGAAATTCGGGCTTGATAAAATTTTTTGTTAAAAATAATTTATTTTAAATGTAAAAAAAACAAAAAAAAAAAAATATTTCTTTCTGAATAAGGACACCGTGACTCTAATTGAGGGCGTTTAGGCTGCCAAATAAACCAAACAACTAAGGACACACCAAGCGTCAATTGTGTGCAGAAAACATCCAGGGTCTAAGCAGGAAACAAGCCTACTACTAATTGTTTATTAGATGTATGACTTACGATTGAATTCATAATATTTAATTAATTTTAGTGCAATCTATGTTGTTATCACAGCTTGAACAAAAAACAGCAAAAAATTTTTAAGTTAATTAAATATTTTAATTAAAAAATCTATCATATTGAATACATTTTTAATTGTATCAATTAAACGTTTAATCAATAGATAGATAATCTTTTAATTTGAATATATTTAATTAAAAATTTAATTTAGAAAACAATTTTATTCATTTAAATGTTTAATTTTAATTAATTAATTAACTTATAACACAGGCCTACAAAATAAATTTTTTTTGTGGTGCCAAAAATTTCATGAATACCTATGACAGTAAGCTTCAATCGTTGTAAATAAATTTTTTAATCCTAAGTGTAGTTCTCGATATATAACGTTATATATGAAAAAGAGCAGTTTGCGCCATAAAATTTGCAATAACTGGAGAAGTACCTCTCTGATTAAATTTACAAAAACACCAAAAAACTCGGAAATATAATAACCTTTAAATTATATTTTATAAAATTTTTACCAGTCTTACAGTTTAGAAGATATTCACAAAGTTTTTTATGAAAACTTCCAACAATTTCCTTAAAAAAAATTATTAAAAATTTAATATAAAGAAAATTTTAAATTTTCTTCTTATCTTTGATAAAATTAGACATAGTTCATTAAAATCTATTTATAGGTTGCAAATTTATGCAGAAGTAAGTGGTAGCACCTAAAATCCTATGCCAATCATTTTTTTGTTATTTTAAAATATAAAAAAATTGTATGGGGCAATGTCGTAGGTGCTACACCTAATTGTGTATAAATTAAGAATTTATGAAGGGATTTTTATGAAATGTAGCTCATTTTGCTTTTAACATATGCAGGTATCAAAGTTACAAACAAACTTTAAGATTTTGTTTATATTAAATTTTAAGAAATTAAAAAAAAAAAAATTCTTTTAATTTTTTTTAAAAAAATATTTTTTTTGACGAGACTGAATATCGCCTAATTATAATATTATAATTAAAAGTTATTTTATTTCCAATTATTATGTATGCATTTTTGTAAGTTTAATCAGAGTTATAAGAAATTATATGACAAAATTTGCCCGAGTTGTACACATAAGATTTACAAATTAGGTATACGATTTGAATCGGGGTATCGAGTATACTAAAGATCAGTTTTAATTTTGGAAGGCACTAACATTTTTTTTCTTTTAGATAATTTATTTTATTTAAATTGTACTTGTACAAACTTAATGCATTTAAAAAAATTTTTTTTATAAAAATTTGTAAAATTATTTATTTTTTATATTACAAAAAATATAAATATTTATTGGCAATAACCAAAATAATTAAAATTATTTTTAAATTTATAAAACAATTAATACGCACTGCATCGCCTCTAATGCAATGTTCCTGATTGTAGGCAATAAAATCCTTTTTGCAATTGCATTCACCATAAATACAAACCATTGACTGTTCTGTTTTTTGCAGTTGATGTTGATAACAGTCCTCATTGGATCGACAGTAATCACCACGTTTAATAGTGACGCTACACACTGTCTGATTGTTGCCATTGACGGATTTATCTTCTATGGCAAAATAATTTTCACTACAATTACAAACATTTTCCACACATTTACCACCTATACCCATAGTGTTGATACACTGCAAGTTCTCAGCACAATTTTCAAGATATTTTGAGCTGTTTAAGCAATAAGAATTATCAGCTGAAGCAAAATGATCGGACAAACAAATGCAATGTTTGTTTTGAATGCTGTATTTTGAATTGGCTCCAAATCGTTTGTGGCAAAAAGAGTCATTCAATTCAGCAGATCTGTGACCTGGTAAAGGAAGAATCAATATAAGTACGTTGATAGGCTGTTTATAAATAAAACATTGTTGAAGTCTCATCTTACTTATTTTTTGAATTTCAAATTTCATTAATATTTTTTATGCTTTAGAAAATTTTTGAACAGCCCCAAGATTTTATATTTTATGGTATATTTCTCACTACTTACCAATGATTGATAAACATTTTGCTTCATTATTTACGAAATGTTTTCTACATTTACATTCCTTTGACTCATGACAGACGGCATTAAAATCTACTTTTTGACACTGAGAGTCCTGCTCACATGCTCCATCCAGTGCCACCATTTCTATAACGAGAAAAAAACACACACAAGCATTAAATACATAAAAAATAAAAAAAAAAAGTTTTATGTTATTGTGACATTTAATTAACTGCATTTAATTAATTGCATACATACAAAATTTCAAACGATTGCATGTGTGTGTGTGCATGTATGCAGTGTCATAAAGTAATTCATGTGTCTTTCAGTCATTTAATCAAATATTTATTCATCTTTAAAATGAGGTAGACATTTATAAAGTTCAGTAACGTGAATGGAGGCAACTATGGAAGTGGGTTAAATTACCGATTACGAATTAAATCATCACTTAGTATGAATTTTTATTTTATTATTAAAAATTTACATTAAAAGTCAGGCCATAATGATAATGATACTGATGGTTCAATATGCTGGAGTCCAGTGGAGAAGACTCCAAATTTAATTTTAAACAAAGACAAGAATTACACTGAGACCTTTGAGATTAATTATGCAAGGAGATCGGAACTAGAGCACTGCAAGTATGTTTCAAGTATGTTTGTGCATTGCTGTAACTTGAACTTGGCAGTTGTGGCCATGAAAATCAGTTTAGTTGTTTTACAGTATCTTAATCAACCTGCCATGCGTAAACATTTTTTCAATGTGGACTTTATAAAAAGTTTGAAAGTATCATAATATTTTACAATTAAACTTATGAAACAATTTTGGTTGTCAAAACTAAATTTGTTTCCACTCAAAAATTTAGTTGTGATAATCAAATTTTTTAGTTGTAGCAACCAGAATTCTATACTGCAGTAAACAAATTTTGTTCTATTAAGAATAGCGATTCTCTATTGTCACAATAATTCTTGATTTGCAAGAAATTTATTCCTCCCAATCGAAGTTATTTTCTCAGTGTATGGTGTCATTATGCCGCTTTCAATTATGACAAAGTCACTATTTGCAGATTTAGGGAATTTAATTCATTTAGAAAGTTTAAATTATTTTATTTATTTAAGCGAAAAAGGCTTAAGCAAAAAATAAAAATTTTTTTTTTCATAAAAGAACTCCGTTAGTGCTGGTATACTTACTCGCTATACAACGTCTCTTATCGCTGCTGGGTATGTAATTGCTGGCGCAATAACACACATCCTCCTGTTCGTCACATTCAGCATTTGGCTGAGTACAGGGACAAGGTCCTCCAATAATATTGCTAGCCTTAGAGTTCTTGAAGTATAAAGAAATGATAAGCAAAGCAATTTAATTTAAGTCATTTTTACCCACCAATGGTTGACATTTAACAATTTTTCCATTTTTGCTGGCACACTGACACTGTCCATCAATGCATGAGGTTTTAACAGCAGGATGAAGAAATTGTTTACAGTTGGTTTCATTAAGACAGCTCAACTCAAGCAATTCTTCTACAATAATAAAAAGAAAATTAAATTATGCAATTTAAGTTTAAGTATTATTAAATAAATCATTATTATTTACCATCACTTTCTATTATTTGCAGATAATTGCAAATTATAATTAATGCTGTAATTGAATTTTTTAAAACAAATTTCATTTTTCACTATTGTCCGTAATGCTATTTTCTTCTTTTCTTAGTTATAATAGAAAACACAATATAAAAGGTGAAACTCGAATAGCGGTATTTGTTCAAATTAAAAAAATAAGTGTCACTAACCTAACTAAGACCAGGACCATACACAGCAATTTTATTTATTTATTTATTCAGTTAATTCAATTACAAATTTAATTATTAATAAAAGTAATTAATAATATAACAATTTAAATATAGTGATCATAAATCTAATCCTCGCGAAGCCATGGGTAATTCTTTCTCAATTCTGTTCCAAAATGGCCGCTGTGTCCATACGCAGCAATTTTGTTTCGACAATTTTAGCATTCTTATTCAGTCATTCATTCAGTTTGCCTCCTTTTTTTACATCTTTATAAAATATACGAAGAGAGAATGAAAGGGAATTGACGAGTACGAGCAAGTTTGTACCCCTTTCCATTCTTCGTTCCTTTCTCTCTCCTACAAAATCAAGAATTGCCCAACGAAATTTGCTGTGTGTGGCCCTGGTCTAACTAAATGCAAATCATAAAACAGAGTTTCTAGCTTAAACTGATTTTATTGCGAAATTAGCGTGAATTGTCACTTCAAACTCCCAACATATAAAAAAATATTTTGTTTTGAAAAATGTTTTGTGCGGACAAAAATTTTGTTGGGAAATATGTTTTGTACGGACAAAAATTTTGTTGGGAATAAGCCTGATTTCCTTTTTTTTGATTATTCCATTTTTGTTCCGAACAAAATTTTTTTTCTGTACAAAATATTTTTCATGTTTGAAAAAGTTTTACAAAAAAAATTTTTCTCCAAAACGCATTTAATTTTTTTTATTTTACTCAATACACTCACACTTTTTTACTAACACACTAACAATTTTCAAGCTTTCAGCTAAACTTGCAATGAAATTCTCGTTGTCAAGACGAGGAAGAGGAGCGCAGGTTCCACCTAGAGAAGCGCTACTGGCACAGTCATACTGCACTGTTAGCTATAGAGGTGGGCATGCTATATGGCTCCATTAGAAGTAGCAAGTGGCTTAGATGACTGACTCATTTTCTTCTTTTTTCTTATTATCACTCTACTTGCTTTCGCTATTCTATCGTCATTGCTATCCTTTTTCACATTCCTCTAATACAGAGGAGCCACGTGAGCCCTCTTCGGTTTTTCTAAATATGGCGTCCTATGCAACCTAACCTAATCTAGGCTCTCTGCACACAAAACCAGACAAAAATTTTATTGGGAACAAGTGAATGAGTTCAGCTTAAATATATACAAAAATTCTAAAAATATTGATTAAAGTTTTTATTTTCTATTAGATGTTTTTGGCCTGTCTCGTCCGGCCCGGTATACTTTAAGAGTGTAATTTTTACAGAAAACCGTTTACAAATAGAATTTTAATTTTTAAAAAACAAATAAAAATTAATACATCCATTTATCTAGCTACTTTATAAAGTGGTTTATGTTTTTGATAACATTATTATCAGAGACGCCAACCATAGTAGTAAATAAATAGAATATTTCAGGCTTAAATTAAGTACGAACACACATATTTTTGCACAGTAACGAGTGTAAATCGTTGAAAAGTGGGCTTGGCCGGTTCAAAAATATATGGGGACCTTCTTTAGAGTATAGAGACTATATGTAAAAAATTTCAGACGGATTTGCCTGTAAAATAAAAAACAAACAGAAAATGAATTTTATTTATATAGATTAAAATTTATTATTCACATGCTAACGATTATAATTAAAGAGTTATACAGCCCAGCTGGATGGCTACTAGTCAGTTAAAAAGTTATTCGACAACATAATTAACTACCCACTTACTGCTTTTTGTTAATAAAATTAAAGAAAAACCGAAAAGAAAGTAAACACAGCAAAGTATTTAATGGTTTATAAAGGTGTTGGGTTTAAAGGTCACTTAATGTTTAACCCAGCGCACTGCTCTTTTTTTATTTACATTCATTTTAAGCAAGCTACTTTTACAAAACCTTTTAATCTGTTTGCTGGTTTTTCTCACCAAGAAAAAGGAAAGAAAATAAACAAAGGAATTAACATAAATATATTTTTTCTGCAATTTGCTTTTATGTGCAACAACTAAATTTAAACTTTTGTTAAATTTTTAATAATAACACAGAAAATTGTTTTTATAAATCTCTATGAAAAAATTAAATTACTTTGTTTGGCTCTAAGTAAAATTGGGGTTTAAATTTTCTATTCTAAATCGATGTAATTAATCATGGAATTCTTTCATTTTCATTACTCACACTATTCACCAAACTTATGTAGAATGTTACTAGGAACAAGAATACGCCTTCAGCAAGTATTTTCTCTGTTCACATCTAGATTAAGAATAATAGAATAAATATTTGCTCTCTATTTAATCGCACATACGCATTGCAAGAAATAAATACTGAAATTTTTTATATTAAATTTAGCATTTAATTCGCTAATTCGTCAGCGAAGTACCATACATAGCTTTTATAATTTCTTATTTCTTTGTAGAGCATTTAATCTTAGTTCTAGGTTTTTAATACTAATAAAATTAAAAGGTATCATTAAAGTATCTAAAAAATGTCATTTTGTCAGTTTATTAATTTTTCTATTTACCGAGCTGATAGCAAAAACTATACTTATATTACAAATTGATTGTTTATATTTTTTTTTGAATTTATATTTAAAGCTTAATTGAGAATATAAAACTATTTTTAAGAAAACTTTAGAAAAAAAAAATTCCCAACCGACAATAAACAATTTTCTACTCTTGTTACTTTTATAGTTTTATAGTTTTCTATATTTAATATTCTGCTGGAGTTTATTGTTAAACAAAATTTTGTTTGAAAAACAAAATAAGTTGTGAAAACAAAACTTTTTCCAACAATGACGATTACAATATTTAATGCGAACAAAAAAAGAAAATAATAACAACTAAAACCTTCTGTAAAGGACCTTTCATTCTCAATATGCCATTAATACTTGTATGTATGTACATATGTAAATAAAAACAAGCACACTTACATACAATTTTATTTCTTCAACACTTTCTTCATTTTGCTGCAATTTGTAAGATTTCAAATTTAAGATAACATTTCACAAGTTTAGTTAGAAGCCAAACAAAAAGTCATGTTTAAAAGTTTTGAACAGTAAATTTTTCATTATATACAAACTAATTTTTAATAATTTAAAACAAGAAAGAACATGTAGCAGAAAATAAGTTGAAAAACGTCTTTAAGACTGTATTAAGCTAAGTGCATAAATTTATTTAATGGAGTTAAACAAAAAAAAAAAAACAAAGCAAACATAAAAAATTTACTTTAACAGTTTTGTTTCAATAAAAGTTTTATCCAAAATTAATCTTTATTAGTGTTTAAGTCCAATTACAGTTATATCTCGATTAACGCTACCTCTTTTAACGCTGTTTCGGTATAGCCCTTTCTTGAATTTTTGAAAAAAAAATTTTTTTTAAAAGGTTTTCTTTTTCTAATTTTATATGAACATTGATAAAACAGTTCTTGGAATCGTAAAACAAAATAATATTTTTATTGTGCTCTGTAGATTGATGGGTAGCGTGCTAGTATATCAATTGCCCAGACCCTGGGAGCCCATGGTCAAAGTTACCAGTATTAGCTTCTAATATTAAATATTAATAATAATAATAATAATAAAAATAATTTTAGTTCGGAGAATTTCAAAATGTGAAATTTTGACATAGACCTCAGAAATTTTGATTAAATAAAAAAAAATAAAAAAATCAATAGCACAACAGGCACATGTTGCCAAGCAATCTAGGAAAAGCTTAACATTGGACGAATAAAAAGCAGTGAACGACAGTCCGAAGTGTCTTAGTTATGAACGTAACTCCATCTTTTAACGCTGTTTCTGTTAACGCTCAATTTTCAGGAATACAATATGAGCGCTAAACGAGGTATACCGTATGTTGATATTCTCTTGGAAAATTTAAAATTATTTACTCAGCAAAGTAGGTACAAAGAGGAACATTTAATTTAATTATTATTTAATGATTTGCTTGATATTTTATCGTTTTTCAATTTTTATTCGTTTTCTTTAAACGATTCTTAGAGTTTCAGTTCTTTTTTTTCTTATGAGGTTATGACCTCTAACCCTATCTACTCTTTTGCAGATGACAGCAGCATTTGCCATTCATACTCATTCACTCATAGACCGAACAATGAGGTGCAACATGAATGATTCGCTTAATCGTGATCTTATGACAATCTCTGAATCGTCTCGCAATAATAGGGTCGATTTCAACGCACGTAAGACCCAGTGCTGTATGCTCACACATAGACACGCGACAACAGATGCTGCTTCATCTGTAAGTATGGGTGGTGTAGATATTAGGGGATCTGATGCTCTTGATGTTTTTGGCATGAAGATTCAGTGTGATGTTCGATGGAATGAACACATATTTCGTGTCGCTAAAGAAGCATTCAAGTGCCTAGGTTTTTTGAAACGGTGTAAGACATACTTCACTCCATCTGATATCCTTACTATCTATACCACCTATATCCGACCGAAAATGGAATATAACTCTTATGTATGGGCCGGAGCTTCAAAGTCTATTTTGAAGCTTTTCGACTGAGTACAGGAAAGGGCAAAGAAGCTTATCGGTGACAGTAGCATAGCCAAATCTATTGATTTACTAGAGCATTGTCGTAACGTGGGGTGTGTTTCATTGTTCTATCGCTACTACAATGGAAAGTATTCCAGCGAAATTAGGGAACTTGTTCCCGAAAAATGTACCTTGATACGCACTACGCGTATCATCCATTTGTGGTGGAATGGCCAATGAATCGCACAACACATTACCGAGAGAATTCATTCTTCAGCTGTGCCGTTCATCTGTGGAATAATCATCCTAAATACGTTTTCCTTGCCAATTTCGATCGAACGTTCATAGACACTATTCCCTATTTCCTTCTTCCCATAACCTATTTTCCTAGGTCCTAATAAAAAAATGATTATGATTAATGCTAAAGTGCAGCAACGTGAGAAATTGTAGCGATATCAAAACGCAACTGCGTACGAGTGATAATTTTTATACCAGAAGCTGAATTTCTCCGCACTTGCTTTACGGACAGGTTACCAGAAGAACGAACTTTGAAAGTCGCAAGAGAAGAGAACACATCAAAACACCTCAAGCTGGGTGTCAAATAGGTTAATAAAAAAATGCTCTACAGCTTATCATACCTTTTGTACTAAAACCTAAACTTGGGCTGCTCAGCCGATTTCAAACACACTAAGGACGAAACCATTGTAAAGTTTAATGCTTTAATAAAAAAAATTTGACGTAGACTTTAAAGTAAAATTTATGAAAAAATTATATGAAAAATTTCGATAACGTTGACTTTAAAGTCTGCGTTAGTTTTTTTTTTGGATAAGAGGGATCAAATTGTATTAAAATATTCGGACCTTGAATAAGTTATAAACAGCTGTTTCCTTTAAAAATTAAAAGATTTATTTAAATCACAGTTAACTCATCTACTTGTAATGTTTTTCCAAGTTTTGCTAGCGTCTGACATCGGTCTGTATTGAGTAATTCCTCCAACTTTTCATCTTTATCCTCAAATTGAAAAAATCATTATTTTTTAAGCCACGAAACCAGTCTCTGCATGTCGTATCTGACAAAGCATTGTCATTATAAGTCTCAACAAGAATTATATGTGCTTCAGCTTTAGATTTACTTTACTTTTTAATAAAGTAGTGCAATATAATTCCCCGCAAATACACTTTATTTGGCACAAAAGTATACATTTTTAGAACTAAGAAAAATTACACTGAAATTTAAGGTTAGATACAAAAACTTTCTATTGAAATAAAATTGTGATAAAATTATGCAGAAAATGTGAAATAAAATATGTTGAGGGCGATTTTATTTTAAAATCAGAGACACCCTTAATATATTTGAGATTAGCTGAACGAGTTAGTCTTACTTCTACTAAAATTGTATAGAACATGAATAAAATTGTAATAATTTATTTTATTATTAATAATTTTCAAATAAAATTCAAATTTTTAAAATACTTTGAAGTCAAACGAAATTTCGTAATTTTTTTTATGAAATGGTTTGTTATGCAGTCCATACATACTGAAGTTCAATGCAATTTTAATGCAAACCGACTGCCGGTCTCTGGATTATTTGTGATTGATGAATTAATTACAGAAAATCAAAATCGTTTTGAGTTGGTGAAAGCACGAAGGAAAAATTATTTCCTTATTAGTTTGATTTTTTGTGATAGTTAATTATAAAATTGCCAGTATTTTTATATGTTGTCTTCTTTGCTACAGCTTTAAAATAAAATATTAACCAATTTATTTCTATAGTACTCATGACAAGCGCTATTTTTACGTTGTCTGACTATAGAATTGAACCTACATTTGAGAGTGTAGGAACTTTATTACTTAATATTGAATGTCGTTGTTTAATTCCTAGAAAATAATCTCTGGCAGCTCTTTTGGAAAACTTTCTTATCCTAAAAAATTAACGTAGACTTTAAAATCAACGCTTTTGAAATTTATCATATAATTTTTTTCATAAATTTTACTTTAAAGTTTACATAAATTGTTTTCGGATAAGAGAAAATATCTTTAATATATTTAAATTTTCTCTTAATTTAACATACATTTGAAAAGCTTTTGAGAGCACTTATCGAAGTTAACAGCAAGAGAAATTATCAAACACTTTCTATTTGACCTACTTTTTCTGCAACTGTTACAAACTGTTAACCGTTTAGCACATGTTTAACAGTATGAATGAAACTTAACGTGGCACCCTTTTAATTAACAGATGTGAACAGTATAAAAAATTGTGTTAAAAATTTTTTTTCTTTTAAAACATATTAAATGAAATCAACGACAGTACAAGTACAATGTGGGTTTTGTTTTATTTGTAAATTTGTATGATTGCTTGTGTGTAGTTACCCCTGATATTGAATAAAAAAAAATTGCATGTTTTGTTGAGAATTGTGATGTAATGATGATAACTCAAATAAGAACAAATGTTGAAAAAAAAAAATTAAATAAATAAAAATAATCCAAGACCTTGAAATTTCTCTGTTCAACAACCTGTAATTAAAACTTAAATGAAAATGAAGACAAAAATATAAAAAAAAACTATCAAAAGTAATAAATCAAGCTGGGGAAATAAATAAATAATAATTTTTGTATATATATAAACAATGTGGGTAGTAAGGAACATTATGGGTTGACAGCAGTAATCAAGGGCTTCTGGACGATCGGTAGAAATGTATGCTACAGCAGCAATAGACTAGTCTCTGCCATTACTAACAAAATGTGAAAATTATAAATTCACTCCCCAAAAACATTTTATTTTTTTATTCTATGAACACTAATTGAAAATAATTTTTTTTTAAATATTGAAATTAAATGTTTTCACAATAAAATCAAAAAAAAAAATTTGCAATTTAAGAAAAAAAAATAAAAATTTGCTTTTTTAATGGCCACATGTGTACATTTATATTTTTGATCGTTTTGTTTCTTTTTCCTTTTAGCTGGTTCTCTGTTTATATGCAAAAAGAGTAGCTTTTTTTACCCATATGTCAACTTCATCTACATATAAGATTAGAAACAAGGCTCTCTCTACCGTCAGTGAGCGCAATAGTCCCTAGGATACTTAAAAACCCATTGTCAGAACCAAATCCGTTTCTGCAAAGCTCCAGTTTTGGTATTGTTTGCTTTAGCGCAATCTGCTATTCATTTGTTTACATAAATCATAATAAGGCTCTATGCTCCTGATAGGAACTAAAGCAATTAATGACAGAAATGAAAATAAATTTTCTATCTTAAATGCAGTTGCATTTACCGATAACCGTTTTTGCTCTTCACCCTCAGATCCAGATGAGCCTTTAAAAAAATACCTTAAATATTATAGAAAATGAAAACAAAAATATTCTTTTCTATTCTTTTACACCTTATTTTTGGACATACTTAAAAAGAAAAAAATTTTTTCAAATAATTTTTTTCTTAATTTAACTTCAAATGTTTTGATTTGCATTACATGCAAAGTATTACTTGTTAAAACATTTGAATAACTATTTCACATTACATTTTTATATTATCATTACGATTTTCCTTTTCATGATTATAAATATATAAGGCGAATTCATACAAGGTGATATGAAGATAGCAGCTGTGTGCTTAAAGTTTTTTCTTGACTTGTCAAAATTGTTACATTTAAATGGTGGGAGTATATAAGCCATCTTTGTCTTTTATAACAATTCACGAATATTTTAAACACAAAGATGCTTGATGACTCCACCTTCACGCAAAGAAAAAATATGGTTGAGGCAACCATATTCTGGTTTAAACATAGTATGGTTAGATTTATGATTGATTCTAACCATATATATTTTTAAATCAAAGATATTAAAAATAGCTTTTAACTGCAGATGTTGAGGTTCAACCCCCGGTCAAGGCAAGAAATTTTTTTTAATGCATACATATTTTAATATGATTTTTAAAAAAATTTTAATTAAAATTTTTTGTATAAATAAAGTTTTTTTTATTCCATTATTTTTCTTTTCTATCAATTTGTATTTATTTATAGTATTATTATTTACATATTACATAATACATTGAGTTTAAATTTATTTTTTTAAATTTTAGTTGACTCTACCAGGGCTCGAACTTGCGAACACTTAGTTAAGAAGCATTAACTCGCCACTCAACCACTTCAGCCACAAAGCTCAGTTGAGATTCAACAATTAAGTTTTTGTTTTATACTCCCTTTATTTATATGGTTGCGGAAAAGACAAAATAGAAAGCAATTTACATTCAACCATATTTTTATCATTATTATGTTTGCTATGAACATATTTATGATTTCAAGTAAAATTTTATTAAACATAATATGATAATTATATGGTTGATTTAAGACACTAAGCATAATATGGTTAAAAATAACTAGAAACATGTTTATCGCGATCAGAATAATGTTTAGATGCTTAAAATTAATAATAATATTTTTGTGAAGAACACACTATGTTTGAGGTGACCATATTCATCCATCTTTTTTCTTTGCGTGTTGTATGAATTCTCCTTGATTTTTACTTTTACTCAGTTTAAAACTTTCAATCTGTGAACAAAAAATATATTCTTATAAATAGTAAAGGAACCAAGACTGGTTATTTTATTTATAGACTTAAATATACACTAAGCCACACACACACACACAAAAGTCTAAGGACGATAAGAAAAACTAGATTTTTTTAGTTACAGGACAAAAATGCCTAAATTTTTTTTATTTGTTGGTTAAAATAATTTCTAAGAAATCTAAATTCAGATTTTATTTCTTCAAATAAGTAAATGACTTTCACAATGCTTCCTGATTTTTTCAATAACTGGTGGGACCACCTTTTAATGACAGCACCTTCTTTAGGTTCGTTTGCAGGTGGAGTTTTTCTAAGCTTGGGACAAATTATTCCTTCAAAATGTCCCAACACTATTTGTCTACCTACATTCCCATACCTTAATAACTTTAATAATATTTTCTCTTTATTTTTGAACAAAGATCATCACAAAATATTTTAAATCGGTTAAGAGTTTTAAAAAACGCCTTTTTAAGTCACCCTGTATCGTCACAGGGTGCTTTAAAATATAAAACTCTAAAAGTTTAAGATCTCGGAATGAGTTTCAACTAAATCCGTTTAGTAACTTAAAATTTATGTATTTATTAGCACTTTTTTTATTTGGTCCCACTGTGTGCCGCTTAATATTAAGATCTGTAAGATCTGTTTTACAGTATAATATTAAGAAATTGTTCATATACTTCAGAAGAGCTTGTTCCTTTTTTTGTTAGTAATACAATACCTTAACCCTAGCAGTACATCCTTAAAATATTATTTTCAAAGAAAGTGGTGAACTAACCTCACAATCTAGGGATCGATTCCTGCCTATATCTACTGTGTTTGGCTGTATAAAATATTCCTTGGCTTCCGATAGAATGTTTTTTTTAAAATTGGTTCTGGTTGCCAAAGAACCTGTTTATTTAATGCTAAACAAGTAGTTTTAATTGGCTAAAAATTTTTGCGTGTATTAGTTTTTATGCGCTAAAATTTTTCTTGGCATAAAAATAATTTAAAACGAAATAAAAAAGAATATTCTCTTTATTGCCTGGCTGCTGTTCACTTGTCGTAATAATTTCAAAATGAAAAGTTAAGACAACAATAAGCTTTAAATGAATGAAATGGAGGATAGTAAATTAATGAATGACAATTGTTCATGTAAAAAAAAACACATCAAACACATACTCGTACTGGCAGCACTTAAATTCATGTGAAATGCAAGTGAAAAACAAAACAAAATTTCTGCTCTGCTGCTGTTTTTATTTAAAGGGGGAAACAAAATTTTACACTAACAAAACTGAAAAAAGTTGATAATAAAAAAGAAACAAAAAAATACATGAATTGTAATTTTATTGACAGAAATAGTGATTCGACTTGAGACATAAAAATTGCAAAATTTTTAATTAAAAAATATTTTAAACTAATTGAATTATGGACAGTGGACTTAACAGGCTATTTTATTTTATTAACAATAAAATTTCTTTTAAGGGTTTTGGGTAACTTGCTATAGATTAAACGTTGCAATCACTTTCTTCTAGCTAACGAGTGTAAACAACATCTGGGAAATGTTTAAGCATGACAGTGAAGTCTTAAACAAAAAAAAAATTGTTAAAAATATACCCCAAAACTTACAAAAAGTAACAAAGTTACGTTTGTAATTTGTTGTCTAACCATTTGAAAAAAGTACCATTTTGTGTGTAAATAAAAAAAAATTTTTTTAAATTTTCAAATTTTCTCTTTGTAGTAGAATTGTAGCAATAGATGTCAATCAAACAAAAAAAATTGTACTGCAATTGTTTCTAGGGAAATGGTAAAACAGAGAATGATGAAATTTTCTAATTTCTTGTTAAAACATATTTTTAGTTTCTTTCAATAAGAAAAAAGTCAATTTTAAGGTATTGCTAGCAAAATTACTTGAGATGTTATTTTTTTAAAGAAAAAATATATTTTTTTTTATAATATTTTTTGCTGACATTTTTTTTTGGGTAAATTTTTTGTGTCTTAAAATGTTATAAAGTAATTGTGCTAGTTGGTAGGTAGGTCTGCTTGGCAACCAGAGCCCTTAAAATAGAATCTTAAAATCCATTTAGAATAAATGATGCAATGCTGAATTGAATTAAACTAACCCCTGGAGTATTAAGTTACTTAAGAAGATTCACTAATACAGGGTGGCCCAAATAAGACCAGCTGATGTGAAACACAAATAACTTTTTTTTTTTTTCTTTTTGCAGATTAAAACCGAACTCTTGGAAATTTAAAATAAATACGTACAGTCCACAACAACGCATTAAAATCATCGATTTTTTTTTATTCTTCTCAATGATCAATTGTTCTGACGCAGCGAAATTATCGCCATTTTTTTATTAACGTAAGATCAGCGCCCACATCTTCCATGATTACAAGCTTAGTTCGCCGTTTTGAGGAACTGGGTTCAGTTGCCGACCGTCCAGGAAGAGGTGTTCATCGAAATATTCGTACTGAAGACAATGTGGCAGCTGTGCAGCAGAGTGTTGCAAATAATCCATCTGTCTCAACTCGTCGCCGTTCCGGCCAATTGAGTATACCCAGAACAACATTACAGAGAATTTTAAAGCTGGATCTTAAGATGTATCCATACAAAGTTCAAATTGTGCAACAGCTTCTACCGCAAGACCCCCAACAACGACTACAATACGCTCCCTAGGTCTCATTTGGGACATCCGTTATATCTCCTATATCTCAAATAAATCGTACATAAAATCTATCTGAAAAAATCTGTGCCTCGAAGACAGAACGTCCAGGAACTCAGAGGCAAAGTGAGAGATGCGAATGTCATAATTAATAGATTCAAATGCTTTCGTAATTTTATTCGATGCAAAAATTTGTTCGATCTCTCTCTCGATCAGTGTTTTTTTTATTAATATTTAGTTCGTTTTTTGCTTAAACTTACTTGCTGCTGAATTTTTTTTTCATAAATATAGTTTCTTTTTTGATTGAAATATTTTGTTGGCTCTTTTAATATCATTTAATTCATTAAAAATATAAAATTTAAAAGTGAATTGAATTTATTGAAAAGATTTTTTCTATCTTTTTGTCACCTATATTTTCTTTTGAAAATTATTTTTTCTTTATTTATATTGAATTTCTTGTTTATAAAACAGTTTGCACACCGTGACCGTGTCTGCTGGATGCAGTAACATTCAATTGAACTCTTTTAAGAAATTTATATTTACGTTTTTAAAAACCTTTCATTTATTTATAAATTTTTAATGTAATAAAAACTATACCTGTGGTAATAAGGAAAAAGCGCTTATGTCGAATTTTTTTTTAATTTTTCAGGACAAAAATTTTGATGCTTTTGAATATCGAAATTATAAAGGTGTCATTAACTAAAAATTAGCTTAAATCGACTTAATCGCTTATTACCCATTGTCGTAGATATTTTATTTAATTTTTAAACATAATTTTTTTTTTTTATTTTTTTTTTAATTTTATTAAACATGTTTTTGTTGCAAATTGCAGGGAGTGTAAAGTAAAACTTCTGTTTATACTTTAGCGATATTTCACATTTTTAATATTCTTCTGCTTGATTTTTTTTTTTCATAAACGAATTTTTCAATAGCAATTCACTTTAATCTAATATCAAAATATTGTCAATACTCTGTTTACTTTTTTCTTGATTATATTTTTCCCTTTTTTTTTTTATAATATTTTAAGGGAGCATGATAAAGTAGGAAAAAATGTAACTGTCATGTTGTTAAGTTGATGGCGTTGCAAAAAAGAGAAAATTACATCAACTTTATCGGGGAAAAATAATAAAGGATTTAAATTTTATTCTTTTTTTTTTCTTTTTAAATTCCAACATTGAATTCAACAGCAGTAATGCAATTTGTTAAAATGTATTTTAAAAAATATATTTATTATGACAAAGAAAAATAAATACTTGCGGAAAAAAAGGATGCAAATAAATTGAACGAAAGTACTGTGAATAAAGGTAAATACTATACAACAACTTAATTGTTTCCCCCATTAAAAGAAATGGTTTATGCTGTGCAACCACCAACATAAACTCTTGTTGAGGGAGTTTTCTTTTGAAATTGGTAGGAAGTAGGTATTGCAAAATTTATTATATTTTTCATATTTTCTTTCTTGCTGGTTTTTTTTATTAAATAAAAACATTAAAATCTTTTTACTCAAGGATAAATAAGGAAAGAAAGAAGATATTAAAGAAATTATTTATTTTCGATTAAGAAGGTTTTAATTTTTTTAAATTTTTTTAAATTTTTATTTCATTTATTAGTATCAATAAAATAAATTTAAAAAATGGAGACAGAATCAGCAACATCATATTAAGTTAAAAGGCTACATGCAATAGTGTTTTTAAAAAGAGAAACCTGAATTGTTAACAGGATAATTGGTTTTATAATTAAAAAGCAATAATAAATACAACTTGTTTATTATATACAATGTTATTTACGTAACATAACATAACTTAATTACAGAAAAAAATTTTATTACTTTATATTTACCACTTTCACTCTAAAAGCCAAATATTCATATTTTTTTAAATAGAAAAATAAACAGTTTTGAAATCTCTAAGCTTTTTTCTTTAGGACTCGATAGGCATAGTTAATTTTTTCTATTGTGACTTGAAAAAGTTACCATCAAATTAAATTTTTTTATATATTAATTTTATTTAATTTTTAACTCTTTTTTTGACACCTTTTAACTCGCTTCTGGTACTTTAGTTTTATAGTAAAAAATATTTAACGTAATGCAAATGAAATTTTTTATGAAATTATTCATGTAAATAATAAAAAAAGCAATACGTGACGTAACGGAAATGGATTTGTTTGCGTATACTTTAACTATTGGATAAGCAAACAATACGTCATGTAATAGAAATTGACTTTTTCATAGAAAATATATAACATAAAATTAAACTTTCTTTGTATGTAAAGTAAATATTACGTGACGTAAAAGAAACGAATTTGTCTACGAAATTATCCATGTCAATAACATATTTCATAAAAAGAAATAAATTTTGATTTTTGTACACAAAGCGTTGCGTGACGTAATGGACATGCATCTGCTTTTAAAAATGATCGCATAGAAAGTAATAATATATGTTATTAAATTAAACTTAATTTGTTGAAGGAGCAAGCTATACGTAACGTAATGGAAACGGACTTGTAATTTCAATAGTTTAAAATTTCTTTACTTGTAAACTAAACATTACGTTTTGCATTGGAAATGCTTGCGACACGTATGTATGTTGTAAATTACATAAAAAAAATAAACTTGGCTTTTTGTGCACAAAGTATTACGTGACGTAATGAAAATGAGGAAATGTTCATATAGAAGGTAAGAGAACATATTCAATTAAATTAAATTTTTTTTTATTTGTAAAGTAACCAGTAAATGACGTAATCGAAATAAGCTAGTTTTATTAATCATTTTATTGTAGCTTTTTATTTCTATTTTGCTTTTGGAAAGTTATCAATGTTTTTATTTGCAGCACTGCTATTCCATTTACACCAAGTTCACAAATAGCCCTCATAAATACATGCATTGACAAAGATATAGCTCGCACTCCTGTTAATATTGTAGAAAAATATCTTTAGCTTTTAACTTTTATTTTGAATTAAAAAATACGCCCATGAATTAAAAAATTTACTTTTTTTCTTTAATATTAAAATTATTAAATTATATTTCTTAGGTTTTTGACTTTTGTGTTTGATGTTTCAGTTAAATTTTTTTATGAATTTTAAAATACGTTCGTTATAAGTCTTCAGTATGGGCTGGAACTTAATTTAATTTTAATTCCATTGATTTTAATTTCATTGAAATTTAATAATATTTTTTTTTGTTACTCCACATAAAATATTTAACTCACGCGTTGTAAATACCAACACAAGTCAAGTCCGATTAAGTTGTATCTATCTATATCAAACAAATAAGCAATTTAAATATTCCAGCACAATTAAACAGATAAAAAGGATGTCTTAAAATTCTAAAAACAGAAATAAGGTGAAAAACATTGTCACAGATTTTCTATACAATTTATTGCACGCATTTTGGAACATCCTTTTTAATCACTCGTATGTATGCATTCATATGGGGTTCTATGCCCATGATACTAAATAATATAAAAACGAATATTTATGAAAAGAAATTAAAAAAAACAGACCATACACAAAGAAAAAAATAATAAAGACTTTAAGAAAATGTCAACGAGAGAACAAACGAAATACAGTTTTAAATGATTTCCGTTTTTACTTGAAACCACAAAGAAATGCAATCACAGCGAAAAAAAAAATGAGAAAACATTTTACTATTTGAATAACAAAGCACTAATGCTGCTCCTCACAATTTATTCTTTACATGAATATGTAAAGGTAATTTCTCTTAAGCATACAATTTCCCAAGTATTTTGTACAAAGGACTTGCGTTTCAAAATTTCTTTAAAACCAACTTTAAAAATCCTATATCTACACTTTTTCTATCTATATAAAATACTTTGCCAATTTAAAAACTATACGATTCGATTAAGTCTCATCGAAATTTAACAAATTAAATACGCATAAAATTAATATCATCATCATCAAAATTATAACAATAAATAGTTTTAATTAATTCAGCGGCCATAAGGAGTCTATATCAAACACTTTGACAAGCGATGCTCTAAAATCCTTAAAGTTAAAAATTGTACAAAAGTTATTTAGAGTTGAATGTAAATGGTTTTTGCAATGTGATAAATTAATTTCCCTAGACATTCCTGGACCAACAAAATGAAATATTTGAATTTTATTTAAACCCTTTCTTAAATTCCTTTACATTATTCCGATAGCTTGACTAATGATATCATTGAAGGAAATATACAATCACATTCAAACTTTAAAAGAAAATATCTCTATTCAAGTTAATAATGTCAACATACTTGGGTCAAATACTTGAAATATTTATTTCTATACAAAATACAAATATGTATTTATATGTACTACACACACGCATACACACAGCCACAGTAATACATTTTCTAGTAGATATTCAAATGTAAAAAGGGAATCTCAAAAATATTTGCTTGTATTATAATCCGGTAAATGTTTGAATCACTGTTGGTTTTGAACGTAACATTTTAGTATCTTGTGGATGATATATAGTAGGACAATATGTAACAAAACAATCTAACAATTACACAGAAAAAATTAATGGCACAATTTTTACTAACAAACTTTTGCTTAAGTTTATGTTTTAATCTATTATTTTTTAGTTCAAGTCTATAATTGTTTTTGTTTGTAAAACTATTTTTTTTTATTAGGCAAATATTAATTGTTTGTTTGATTTTATGAATTCTGTGATAGGTTCTATTTCATATGATTTTTAGTTTTTGCTATGTATATAGAAAGAGTTTGTTTGTTAGTCACATCCATCGAAATTATACAAAAATTAAATTCCTCATGCATTCTACCTTCTACTGGCAATAAAATGAAATAAAAAATAGTTTTCGCCAAAGAAAATGTTTGCTGGGTGATTAATTGTTGTTCTAGATATTCAAATACACCTGAAAATAAAAATGAAAAAATAACAAAACGGCAGAATATTTATTTATCTGTTGACTTACCTTGCTCAAGCCAAAATCCATAAACTTTTATTACACACACATTACACAAGACATATCGTTATCTCAAATAAAACACGTTGTAATAAAATAAAATAATTTAGCAGGTAAAGTAAACTAAACGTAAAACTGTTAGCATAAATGCACAGGTCAACAAAATAATTTTTTTCTGTGGTGGCTAAGGTTTCAGAGTCAATTTGAAAGCTGCTACGTTTAGTACTTGAGATTTAAAATTATATAAATAGAAAATTGCAATTTGCTCGAGAACTAACCTTTTTATTTTTGTGTTATGACACTTTTCAAGTAAATTAGCGATAT
Organism: Thelaira solivaga; assembly: GCA_947397855.1. NCBI lineage: Eukaryota > Metazoa > Arthropoda > Insecta > Diptera > Tachinidae > Thelaira > Thelaira solivaga. The sequence continues at coordinate 27,647,895 of OX377610.1, forward strand.
GTAAATTTTATACAAAAATAAAAAATATAATAAAAGAAGTATTTTGTTTTTATATTAATGTAAATATAATTCGCTTTATAACAAGCTGTTTATAATTAAATTTTCATCTAAATGTTCAGCTTTACAGATTTTGGCATTTTATCTAGCGATATATTTAGTCTCACTTGTACTTATATTCTACAACCCAGTCTCATTTTATATGTATATCATATGCATACGTATTTAGATACTTATAAAATAACTTTTTCAATTTTTTAGCATTTCATGTGTTACGTGTAAGTTTTCATTTTAATTTATTTACTTTTTTCTCAATTTTTCTATTTTCTGTTAACTTTGCTTGACGAGAAAAAACAAAAAAGAAAAATATAAGAAGACTTCTGGAGCAGAAATATATTTGGTAAATATAAATTAACCAATATGTAGTACATGATTCGAATAAAATGCTAAAGGCTATAATGCATTGATTAGAATTAGAATGAAGAGCGGAACAAGTCACCTGGTTACTGTTGAGACTTATGCTTTATCGAATATGACATGCAAATACTGACACTTCAAAAATAATGATTTTCAACTTGAGGATAAAGAACATTCTGGCGTTTGAAGACGAAAATTACTCGATCAAGACCGATGCGGACGCTAGCAGAACTTGGAAAAACATCAACTGAAATTTAAATAAAACTTTTATGTTGTAAAAGAAACAGCGAGCATTTGTATAAAAAGGCTGAAATTTTGATCGAATTCATTTGATGGGTGTAGAACTCACAATAATAGCAAAATCTTTTAGTGTCAATAAGTGTGTAATAACAATACTTGTTTGTATTAATTTGCTTGACAAAATATGAAGCAAGTGCTTACTATTTGCTTTTACATTTACAGGAGTTACAATACAAGCAAATTCTTGCAAGATACACAATGAAATAATAAGATTTTATTAAACAACAATAGAAAGTTTGTCAATAACAATTTCTAACTAAATACTTTACTTTACAGTTTATAATGCGGGCTTTACACAATTATACAAGCTTTAAGATTTTCATTAGATTTTGAAACAACAAAATCATATGGTAATTGTTACGACTGTCTAAAAATCGTACGGAGTTTTTACACTTTAATACAAGTTTTAAGATTTTCATTGGATTTTGTCAGCTGTTTTTGGTTTTTCTTTGCAAAAATGCAGCTCTGATACGATGGAGAACATTTAAAATCTTTTGAAGTTTCTATCTGTATTTTTTGATGTATCATTTTCACACTATTCTACTTTTTCATTTTATTTCAATTTTTGACAAGTCGTTTTACTTAGTATTATAGTGTAAAACCCGCATAAGTAACACAAATGAAAAGCTTTTTAACTAAATGTCATTCATTGTTTAAAATGTTAATCAACAATTAGTTAGTAAAAGTATGTTTTTACTTAGTTGGTGGAGAGATGCATGTAAAATAAAATGATGTCAACAAAATTTTGAATTGTTGTAAGTGGTAATGAAGTGGAACATAATTGTGGAAAACAAAAGCATTAAAATTTCTTAATAGAATAACAAGTTTGTTATTAGAAAATGCTGCATTTCAATTATTGAATTGCTTTTATTAAACCTTTTAATAACTTTCTTTGTAATTTTTTGATAGACAATTAGAAAACATTTAAATTAACTGATTTGAAGCAGCAAGTACTTTCATGAAAATTTTTATTGACATATTTTGGAAGAAGCTGTGATATGTCATTTTAAAGTCTAAAAATCACATATTTAAAAAGAGTCAAATTAGCTTGTCTTATAAACCCTTCACTGTTATAACAAAATATTCATATTTTAAATTTTGAACATTCTTCTTAATATTTAAAACAAAAAAATTATAAAAAATATTTTTTATGATGTGACAAATATTGAATAAAATAATTTTTTTGTTAGTTCTTAAAAAAATTAATTAATTTCAGTTTAAGAAATTAAAATGTAAAATCCTTTCAGGGATTTCTGATTTTTAAAAGCAATAAAAGTACTCAATTAAAAAAATTAAGATATAATTCACATAATATCCAATAAGAATGTAAAATAAATTAAATTTAATTAATTTTATTTGAAATGTTTGCAAGCATTTTCTAAACCAAACATATTTAATAACAAATAAAGAAATTCAAATTAATAAAAATGTTGCATATATTCTACCACCTAAGAATCTTTACTTTCTATTGTTAAAAAAATATAATAGTTAAAATCAGTATCACGTTCTGTTCTCAACATGTTGCATATAAAAGATGCTCAAATGGTACATGTTTTGCACTCAATTTTTAAGTGAGGGTGAGATACTGCCATTTTTTACTTGTATTTATATGAAAAAGGAGATTCACCATTTTCTCCGTCAAGATATTTTTTATAAAAATTCATTATTGGTCACTTTTGAAGCAAAAATTAATTTTTATTTTATTTTAGGTGCAAAGTTTTTTTGTGTCACGTAATCGGATTCAACAGGATAAACTTATTTTTTTTTCTATTGAAACCATAAAAAAGGCATCACTTTGTGCAGTTTTAAAATATTACATAATTTAGAAGCAGACTGTTTTTTGAGAAAAGAAAACGCCATAAGGGAAAAAGTCAAAAACTTCGCTATAGCATCTCCCATTTAGAATTCTGCATTTAAAAGATCTAATACAAACATACGTTTGTATAAGATCGGTTCCATGATTTCTTGTGTGCGCACACACATTATGCACACGTATACATGCTATCGTTAATAGGAGTATGTGAACACATATTACGAAGTTGTACAGCTTAAAAATTTCCATAAAAAAACAAAACAGAAATTAATGAAAAACCCAAAAGTCGCTTGTATTTTTAATTTTTCTCTACAATTTGTGGAATAATTGCTTAAATGTATGAGACTGTCATTTCTGACAAAACTGTATAGAGGCATACCACTTAGCGCTCATATTGCGTTCGTGAAAATTGATTGTTAATAGAAACAGCGTTAATATTTATATGGGGTTACGTTCCTAACTAAGACAATTCAAAGTGTCGTTCATCGACAAGTGTCTGTGGTTCAATTGATATATTTATTTCCTAAAAATTACTGAAGTCTATATCAAACCATATCAGTATTGTATTTCGAATGAATAATTTAATACAAAATTTAACATTTTGGAATTCTAGCCTCTTTAAGTAGCTGTTTTAACTTGGTCAAATTAAATCAATAATTTTTTTTTCTTAAAGAGTTTCTTTTACCTGCTACCGACGATATTATTTTAAATTAGCACCATAAAAATGAAGTTTATTTTAAATTAATTTTCCTTTTTTTTTATTTAAAAAAATAATATGATTTCAATTTAATGTTTTAAAAATATTCTTCCCTCCATTTAAATGTTATTAAATATTTTATGTAGATTTTTTGTTGTTGTTATAAAAGTGATTTCCTTCTTTAAAATATTCAAAGTGATAAAAAGTAAGCATCTACATATAAAATTATTATGTAAATTCCTAACGTTCGCATAACATAATCTCTTTCTACATATTACATACATACTTTTCTTGGCTTATTTTTTTAAATTTAATTTTTTTTTGCTATCCAAGTTACAACGGCTTGTTAAACACAACGAACAGTGTAAGAAAAAAGAGTGAACAAAAAAAAGAAAAAAGGAAAAGTTAATTAATGCCAAGATAATGTTAAAAGTTTTCGTAATACAGAAACTAAGGCTGGCACAACAAAATCTGTTAAGCCTGCTGCAGCAACAAATATGAAAACTTAAGGTCAAATGGCAGTCACCCTACATATGATAATGTTGTTAAGTGTTTAAAAATAAATATTTATTAAATAATTGGGATCTTCTTTAAAATATTTTTATTAGAGAAATTAAAATAAAGAAATTGTGCTTGATTTGATTTTTACATGTAACAGACTAGTCACTTTAAGATTGGGATGTCCTAGGTCAATTGCAGTTCTTCGTAGTTTAATATATTTTTTATAAATTTTTTTTTTAGAAAAAGAAAGAAAATGTTCTTGTGTTCTCTTTTCACAAGTCACTTCAATTGTTTTTAGCACTTGTATATTTTGGATTAATAATAGAACATGTTTTTTTGGAAACTGGTCCAAAATTTCCTTCTGGGTAATTAAGCTGGGCTCGAATCGTTACATCTGTGAACGTATAGGCAATCGTATGAAAATAAATTACGTGATACGATAATCGTATGAACTGAATGGTATTACCACATACGATTATAAACTTAACGTAATTATTTTTTTTATTCACAGCAAGGCGAATTCATTTAATTAACAATAGTTGTAAATCTGTAAAAGAATTCAAATTATTGAAATATAAATAATTAAGTTAATTAAATTTTTTTAATCATTAAAAATTTATAGGTACTTCAGTTGCATACATACGACTATACGAGTATATGCATATCTTTGCTTAAAAAAAAGAAGTTTTTATTGCAGTATCTAAACTTCTGTCGCTAGAATTTTCAGGCTCATGTTGAATATCTAAATTTCAATTTTTACACATGCCCTCAATTTAGAGCTCCTCATTAATCGTCAACAATTTTTCTGATAAAGACCTCTACCAGTTTGTTTTTTTGACAAATTCATTAAATGAGAGTTTTTTGCTTGCTATTTTTGGTCAGCATAGGCCTGTACCACTGAAGCATTGATTAGTGTATTTTTAAGAAAAATTAATGCAATTATGGTGAGTGTCATGAATTAAGACGCTTTGCAAGGTCATGCTACAGGCAGTTGGAGGCGGCTTTCCCTTGAGCGCAATTTGGCATACAGTTTTTTGCCAAGTTTTGGTGTCCATTCATGAACTTTTCCATTACCTCCTTTTGTTTAGGATTAAGTTGATTGTAGTTAGTTCTACTCGTAAATAAATAATAGCATTAGAAAATAATTTTTTTTCAAGAAAATTACAAGAAACTAAAATTTTTTTTATATTCCAAAATTTTTTATATGCATTCGAAAGCAATTTAGTTAACGGATGGTAGTTCGTAAAAAGAATACGTTCAATCTTACAATGACGTGTCTTATAATCTAAATTATTGAGAATTATTGTACGTTTTCGTATGTTATAATTTCAAAATGACATTTTTACGTGACGAGTTGTACGTGTAAGGATGTAACGATTCGAGCCCTGGTTGTCAAAGACAAAGAGTGAAATAAGCTATGCTTTTGAGGATGTGTAATGTAGGGCTCCAGGCAAGAAAAAAATATTAAATTGGAACTTTGTTTCTTATAATAAAACATTTTGTTGTAAAAGAGCAACGCTCTGAAAACACTGATACATATATGGCAAATCCTACTAACATCACGACACCTGCAATACAGCTGAAGATGTTCCAAATTACATGGCTCTAACTATAGGTTTTGAAAATTAATTTAGTTTTTTTCAGCGTTATATTTATTTCATTTGAAATGTTAAGGTTTTTCCAAGCAAAATTACGGTCTACCATATGGAAACATTAATATTTGATATCGAATGCCGTAATTTGCCTTCTTCTTTTCGAATAAAAGCAATTGAAGTTTTAATCCTTTTGTGTGAAAAATTTCAAATGAATTAACGAATCATGTGAATAAATTAAAATGCTGCAGGTATAAGTGTAGGGCAAAAAAACTGAAAGCGATTTAAAACAAATACTCATAAAAGAAAATTATTTCTATGATTGTAATTATAGAGATATACGAGTAGCCAAGTTAAGACCTTAGAAAATAGCAAGAAGAAAATGTATAAAAATAATGTTTTAACTTTCTTTTAAAACAAAATTAAAAAAAAAAAAAATTGTATTAAAACACAAGTTATAAATTCAACAACTTTAATTACACTTTAGCTTGCCCTCTGGGTTGAAAAGCCAATAACGTGATAGTTTAAAGAAATAGTTTCTAAAGTTAAATTTATAAAAAAAAAAATATAATTAAAGTAACAGTAAAAAAAATTTGAACCAAAACAGAGGACCAACATTAAAAAATTTTTATATTTCTTTTCTAAAAGCTAAACAAAAATTTTTAATAAAAAATTCCTTTTAACAGATACTTAAATTTAATTAAAACAGGCGGTTTTTAAGGTTCATCACTTGTGCGTGCCTTGACGCATGGTGTTGCATTTGAAATGTTTCGATTAAAATACAATAAAAATGTTAACGCATTATAAAATGTTCTTTAATAAAACACATCATTTAAACACCATGTATTCTGATTGTTCAATTTTTTATGGTGAACATTATTTTTAAAATGCCAGTTAAAAAAAAAGCAAACAAATAAAATTACTTTCAAATTTAATTAAAAAAAATATATGATAGAAATTCACAGAATACCAAAGCAATAAATGTCAGAAGTTGTTATTTTATTTATGAACTGTTAAAACTTATTAAGTGCAATTCAATAAACCAATTAGCTAATGTAAATATAAAAAAAAAACAGTGGTGGCCGTAATGTATTGATGATAAAAAATAACACAATTTGTGGTGAAATAATTAAGTTTTAGATTAATAAATAATTTAATGAAAAGTATTAATAAATACTTTTCAAGCTTAAGGTCTTCAATAAAAAGAGTTTTTATTTTTTAATATTTCGAAAAGTCAAATAATTGAATTAATAATTAAGGAAATCTATTGAAGATTCAGAGCAGCGTCTAATGAAAAAACAGTTGCTAAGTAAACAACTTATTTTTTTTTTAATTTTACAAGAATAAAGATTAAATTTTGAAAAATATATTTTTTAAAATTTTGTTGTAAGATTATTAGGCTTTTGTCTTTTTTTTTTATTAAAAAGCTGCTTAATTATTTTAGAAGCGCCTGCAGATTATCTGTAATTTGACCGTTTTGATATAGAATAAAATAATTTTTTGTTAATATTTGTGTGAAAAATATGTCTTAAAAAAATTAAATAAATTTCGTAACAACCATAGCTTCACCATACCAAGCTAAACGCAAACTAAAACAATAATTAATATCTTAGAAATATAAATAGCTGTTATATAAAATTATTTTTTAAGCTTAATGGCTTAAATACATTTGAGACGGCAGGCCACCGACTGCACGACTGCAAATAACGTTGGCTACAACTGTTGCCTTGCAGTCAGCTGCTTAATTATTTTAGAAGCGCCTGCAGATTATCTGTAATTTGACCGTTTTGATATAGAATAAAATAATTTTTTGTTAATATTTGTGTGAAAAATATGTCTGAAAAAAATTAAATAAATTTCGTAACAACCATAGCTTCACCATACTAAGCTAAACGCAAACTAAAACAATAATTAATATCTTAGAAATATAAATAGCTGTTATATAAAATTATTTATTCGGACGTTTCGGAAACTTCGGTTGTGAAAACCAAATTTGTTTCTAATTAAAAAATTCAGTTGTGAGAATCAAATTTTTTAATCTTGACAATAGAAATTCCGTCTTACGGCTCGAAATATTTTTAAGAAAACAAATTTTTGATCTGTATTATCTAATTCTATTTGCTACAACTGAAAAATTAGATTATCACAAATGAATTTTTGATAGGAAACAAAATTAGTTCTCACAACAGAAGTTGTTTTCTATATGTACTTTTTCAAACAAGCTTACAAGCAAACATTCATTTGTATATATATAAATATATTTATAACACATAATAATGTAAAAGCAATTTAATTCATTTCTTTAAAACCTCTTGTTTTTCATATAAAACTAAATATTTTCATATGTTAATTTTGTTTTTAATTTTTATTATATTGACAGCACTAAACTCATTGCCGCCAACTACTTTCTAAGAAAGAAATGTGGCCTATAAGCATTTGCTTGTGCTTTTTCAAGTGCTTTCGGAGCCCTCGGGTACCCAAACTTACCCAAAACTGTTTCCGAACACAAAGTTTGGGCAAGTGAGAGAAAATACGAAAGAGTAATATTATTCCTCTTTCTGCCTGAAACAGTCCGCAAAATGTTTTCGTGCTAATTTGATAAGATTGTTAAACAATCAGCTGTTGCAAAGAGTAAAAAAAAAAAATTTCTAAGATTTTAAATAAAAATATTATTTTAAAAAAATTTTGCAAAATTTAAGTAAATGCTAAAATTTTCATTTTTAAATAATAATGTGCAAATTCATAAAAATCAAGTTTGCTTATTAAGAGCTTAATAAACAGTTTTTCTTTGGGAAATTTGTTTAATAAGTGCGTATTAAACAAAAATATTTTTAATGAATTTGGCTGTAAAAATTTAAATTTTGTTGTCGCCTTGTACTAAAATGTCAAAAGACTTAAAAATTTTTTTGGGCTAAAAATTTGGTTTTTGCTCTCTTTGCTACGAATAAGAATGTTAAAAGTCTAGTGCTTGTATTCAAAGAAAATTAAAGTAGACTTCAATCGATATTGTGACAATCCCATACTCAAGATTTTCAGATAACCACTGTTTTGGTTTTAGTATCATGCATTATTTTCAAAAATAATTTTTGTTTGTTTTTAGGTTTTATATTAAAGAATTTATTACGTTTTGTCGCTTTGCTCTACAAAAGTCAGAATTTCTCTAACAAACTTTTTAAATAAAATTTATTAAAATAATTTTAGAGTTTCATGAACTTATAATTTTGGCTATTTGTGTGCCAACACAAACAAATTTAAATCCCAAAACCTTTTTTTTTTTGCATTTTCATAGTTTTTTTTTGTGTTCTTTTTCTATTTTCACTGGAATACAATTTACTATATCAAGCCATTATTTTGTAAAAGCTTTGCAAAAAAAAAAAAACTATATTGAATGAATTTAATTTACTCAAGCTAAAACATGTTAATTAAAAGAACAAAAAAAAAAAAAAAAAACTATAAACAAAAACTTTACACTAATGAAAATTGGTCGAAACTACCAAACTAAAAACCATAGAAAATAAAACCAGTTAATCATACGAGTACCTACTAACTAAAAAAAAAAAAAAATTAAAAAAAAAAGTTATAGAAAAAAAAAGAATGTAAAATTACAAGGCTAATGTGAGCATGAAGTTAGTTTGGGTATGCAATAGCATAGAGATGAGCTTGTGAGTAATTTTCAATAAACAAGTGCTATAAATATGGGAACTAAATATTATTAAAAATAATTTTAAATTTAATTTTAAGTTTAATGTCTCAACTAGAACTCTATTTCCTGCGTTCTCAGCATGATTTTATATGCCGTTACAGCTAGTCTAGAACTCTAGATTCAGCTCAGCCAAGAACCTTCTAGATTTATTTAGTAACAACACTAAATTTTAACGGTCAGTTTTATTCTAGCTAATTCTAGAACACTTTAAACTAACATGGAACCTATACAATAATACAGATACAAATACTAAACATTTTACTTTATAATCCACACACAAGCATTATATTCACAAATTCTATGTATTAACTTAAAAACTAAATTGAAAATACAAAACATAAATATAATTTCTTATGAATAATAACACAGCATGATTTTTCATAACAATATTGTGAAAATATTATCTGAAAATTTGAAGTGAATTCAAAAAATATTTTTCGAATTTCTTAAAGGGCTATGTGACTCTTAAGTACGGTAGTGTAAAACTTTAATTGCATTGTATGAAATCGACGGTTACTCTAATTTAACATCCTATATATGTATGGATTTATGTTATTAGGCTTTTGAAATCATAAATAATTAGTCTTTGACTTCAGCCTTTTTTTATTGTTTAGATATTTTTTTAAAATCATTAATCAACTATGGAATTTTTTTGTTAAAAAAGCAGGAGGCTATAGTTCTGAGGCCACCAGTTTGTTAAAAAAAATCGGTTATAAATCAAAGCTTCGTCAAGATATTGAAATATAAAATGAAACAATATTTTATAGAAGACCTTAAGATTTAATAAAAATTTATTATATTAAATTATTCGATCTTATTAATTTATTATTATTTAATATTAATCAAGCTTAAGATCTTAACAAATTTTTTAATTTTTCAAATTTAAAAATATTGACATATAAAATTTTATTTTATTATAAAACTAAATTTCCCCGAAGAAGACCTTCAAAGGAAAGTCGTAATATCGGAAAATTTAAATAAAAACATTTTTTTTTTAATCTTAAGCTTGATTAATATTAAATAATAATTTATAAAATTCAAATAACACTATGCAAGAAATGGAAAAAATTTTCTGAATTGGGAATTTTTGAAAAAAAAAAAAAAATTTTAAAAAATATTGTTTCTTTAAAACTTTAGTACACAGTTTGGCAGGAATAAAAATAAGTATTTATCAGTGGATTGTTATGAATAAATTTAATAATTTTATATAAGACTTTAAGAATAAATAACAAATTTGGCAAGTCTTAAGTGCTTTTTTTTTAATTTTTAAAAATCAAAAATTTCATATTAACAAATATTTTTCAAGCGTATAATCTTAATATAAAATTTATAAAATCAAGCATTTTAATTAAATAATCAAAAATTTCAAAATTTTTTTTAAATTTTTGTTGTTTAAAGTTTTTATTTTTTTTTGTATTCAAGTTATCACTTATCAATAATGATGGATTGTTGTACAAAATGTTGAAATTTCTTTAGGGTAACAATCAATAGCAGTGAGTGTTGCTCATCTCCAACTATATACTAGTACGTACCCACATAACAAATGCTGGCTGCAATTCAACTCTCTACTTAATTGCAATAATAAACTTTAAATGACTTAAAACTGTTGCATACCAGTAGAAGCTTAATAGTGCACAGCCTTTGGTTGCAACACACTTTCATATATATTGAGTAATTTAAATTGAAGCCCAAGACTGAACAGCTGCTATATGGAGTAGAAAAATTTGAAATTAACTCTCGAAGAAATTTTAAAAGCAATTCCATGCTATAATTTTTTTATTACTAAAAAAAGAAAATTAAAAATTAATTGTTGTGCAACTAAATTAAATTGTGTTTCTATAATTATGACTTAGCACACTATAAAACTAAATCCATATTGTTAAAAAAATCTAATTTTGCTACACAAGGAAAGATATTTGTTAGCCAAAAATTTGCTGCTGGTTTCCTTGTGTTGATAATAAAATTTAATATTTTATTGAAAACTGTAACAATACATTTCCTTAAATTATTTGTGTTTTTCAGTTAGTTTTTTTTTGTTATTTTTTTTTTCAATTACTTTCAGTAGTAATTTTCTTAGAGTGTAAGTAAATATTGTAAATTAAATTTGATTGGGTTGAGTCGTTACACAAGTATGACTGGATAAGTACACTGTAATTTACACACATTTATTTATGTATATATGTGTATGTGGGTATGTGCATGTTTAAGCTACAAATAGTGCTCGGGGCAGCATTCAAGTCTCAATACAAGAATGTGTTGTACTAATTGTGTCTGTCAACAATTTTATATTTTTTCTTTTTCTCTATTTAAAAATGTCGCAAACTGTTTCACAATACAAGTAAATCCGTACTTATTACCTTTCATTTTCTCAACAATTTCTTTACTTTTCTTATTATGCCAAACTAGCAGTAGCAGACTTGTGTTGTTATTAAAACTATTGTTGCTGGTGTGTTGGTTGTATTCGTGCAACATGTCTGCACTACACTACACTACATGCATACACATCTCACTCTTTGGTTAACACAAGTAAGTATGCTGTCCTAAATGTTAGTTTGGTTTGTATTGCATTCACATGCCGTACTCGTTGCACAAGTGTACAAATACATTAACGTTTATGTAGAAAGTTTATATGTATGCTTGCGGTATGCAATGTAAGTAGTATTTGTGTTGTAAACATGAACTGCTAATATAATTGTTTAGTTACTTGATTTCCTTTTTTTTTTTTTTTTTAATTTTTTCTTTTTAAGATAAGAAGGAATATTATGTTTATACCCAGGAAACATATTTTTAACATTCAATAAGAAAATAAATTATATGAATTATGCTGCAGTGTAAAAATGTAGAAAATGAAATAAAAGTAGAAATTTTTTTACACACAAACACAAAATGCCGTATCCTACTATTTTCTACTTCAAAAATACAATATGAAAATCGAATGTAAATACGATTTACAATTGTGTGAACAGCTGTCGCTAAATGATGCCAGCTTTTATTTTGAGATAAAAAGTGTTGTTTACAATTGAAGTGCTAGAAACAAGCTTATCTACTTTAAAAATGTGTGTGTTAGCATCACAGTTGTTTACATTTTAGTAGCTTACAATTATTAGAAAAGAGTCCTTTGGGATTATAAAAAAAAACGGCACTAGCTTACTTGGTTTTTGTTTTTGCAATTTATAGAAACTGTCTTAAAAATATAAATGATAATTATTCAAAACGTTACATATCCAAGATATGAGCTGTTATTTTTGAAAGTGATATAAATTCACTTTCAAAAAAAATGAGTTTACAACAACTTTTGTTTTTTGCTAACTCATTTTTTTGTAAATAGACTAATACCACCTTCTAAAAATAACAAAAGTACTTACTTGAAATGTTTTGAAAAATTTCATTACGAATAAAACGTAGATAAAATATTCTTTAAATTATGGCTACAACATAACTTTACGTTATTAGTTGCATAGCATTGGCCAGGTTAATTGCTTGCACTTTCTGCTGATTAATGCAATGTTGCAGAGTTAAATTACCTTATGCTTGGCAGTAGCCTTTTTAAATTGATATGCCGACAAAGTTTTTCAATCGTAGCAGTTGTGAGAAAAATATAAATTTTTTTCTTAAAAATTAGAAATTTTTAATTTTCGATAAAAGTATGTAAAATAAAAGAGAGAAAATTTTGCCGTTTTTTCTACAATCTTAAAGTCCTATGAGCTTTAAACAAAACGGGTCATACTTAATTAACATCGATATTTAACATTTGACCGTCACTATAGTTCAAAAGTAAACTTGAATTTGTAAACTTGTGTTTAAACAAAACTGCCTTTAATAGTTTTTAAAAGCGCCATTTAAAATTATTATTAATTTGTTACTGAAGCCAAGTCAGCAAATATTTATAATAATTTTTCATAAAAAAACGTTTAAATTTTAATGAAGCAACCCAATCGCACCAAATAATGAGCTTTAAGCTCTGAAGTGTACGTTTTTTTGTGTATTTTGCCTAAATTCCAAAACGAATAAAACTGTGGTACGAAGTTCATGAGAAATAACAGTCACAATACAATGTCTGTGCAAAAAAACAAAACAATCGAGAAAAATCAAAAATACAACCGAAATTTTAGATTTTCAATAATTGCAGAGAAAATAGAGGCAAATCGCCGTTGAATATAAATAATTAAGATTTTTGTATTATTCTATGAAATAATTTTTAAATTTCTTCAGCACTTGTTTAAAATCAAATGACTTAGGCTCTGTATTTAGCTGAAAGTATATTTTATTTTTAATAAAATTTTAATTGTTTCATTAGCCCATTAACCCATGAAAAAAAAAACATTTGTTTTGTAGCCAACTTTTCTAAATAAGACGTTACCAAAAAAAAAGATTTTCCAGCCGCTTTTCCAGCATCATAAAATTTGGCTTCATACATATTGAGAATTTTTAAAATCAAATCAATGTTGATATAAAAAATGTTATAGCGCAACATTTTAATTTTTTTATTCAAAAATATTTTTAATATTCAAGTTGTTTATACATTTACATTGTAAAATAATGTTTTTAAAATAGAAAATTAACTGTATTAATAATAGATTTCTTTTTTCTTTTTTAGCATTTTCATCTTTGAAAACTTTTATTGAAATCTCTTGTGATACTGCATTTTTTTTTATTAATAAAAACGGATACATTAAATTTAATAAAAACACATTCTATGCAGTTGTTTATTAACATCTACTAGAAAATGTATTTTTAGGGGTATTCAAGCTTTGAAGAATTTTTACATTAATATATATATTTGCAAGAAATTGTAGCTAGAAAGAGTGAGCGACTTGTTTCTAATAATTCTAAATTAATAATAGAAAAGCTTGTTTTCAGCATCTAAAACATAAACAACATGTTTATCTCAAACTAAAAGTTGGCACCATTTAGCGACAGCTGTTGTACACAGTTGTATACATTTATTATATTTTTACATTTGTACAATTGATACTAGGGACTTTACACTGAAGCGTGAACTCCGCTTATGTGTCTTTCAACATTGTACATACATTTTTTGTTTAAAGATAATGGATGTGGACATCAGTCAGTGTCAAGTTGCTTTAAAAATCCAATAAATAATCAGCATATGGGAAGTTTTTATTACATTTTTTTAAATCATTTTTATAACCATAAAATGATTCAAAAGGTTATTAAGTAAATGATAGATAAACTTTACAATATTATTTACGAAGTGCTAAATATTTACAAAATGTAACTGCATTTTATCTTTTGTAAATATTGATTAATAAAAATTATTTCAGCCAGGTGTTCAACTATTTTTTTTATTGATGTAAAGGGTGAGAGAAAGAGAAAAAAAAACAGATATTAAATTAAATATAGTGTTACCTTATAAAAGTCGCAAAAAATGCTGTTGGATCTGAATACATTTAAAATAGTTTTTAGGTCTCTTTTGAATTTTGTCATTAATCCCACGAAAAGTTTCATTACATTACTGAAATATTTTATTATATCAACAAAATATTCCTACATTTAATGAATTAATTGTTCATATAATAAAATAATTTAATTAATTCAATGAACTAGTGGTGCATTTAGTGAATTATTTTTTAATTCATTGAATTAATTTTATTCATTCAATTAATGAAATTATTCATTAATTTAATGAATTAGTCGTTCATTTAATAAATTAATTTTATTTAATCAATTACATAAACATTAATTTAATGAAACTATTCATTAATGTAATGAATTAGTAATGAATTCAATTAAACGTTCAGTCATTTAGTGAAATTATTTTTAAATCAATTAAATATTTATTCATTGATTATTAATTCAATGGGCCATAAGTATAGTCACAAAAAAGTAGACTTTTATTAAGAGCTGACTTTTGCTCATAAGAATTATATAAATATGAAGTAATTTTTAAAAAGATACTGATTTTAGTGTGTCAATGATTATGGCTCAATGAATTTAAAGAAATATTTACTCATTAATTCATATAATTGTGAAATATTTAATTTAATGAATGAAATTGTTTCTTTGGATTTATGAGAAATTTTTATGTAACTAAATTTTCAGGATTCATTAACTTGTAAGGACTGAATTATTACCATGAAGTAGATTTGCAGTCATGCGTCCATTATACATCTTTAATTCAAATTGCATTTTAAAGTTCTTTAGCCACGCGAAAATCTCTAGAATAGTTGTAAAACAAATGAAAACAATTTTAAACTAAACCTTGCAAGTACATCAATCAACTAACTAAATGTTTAATAACGCTAATCAAAAACTATAGAAATTGGAAATTGTGTGTTTTTTTGTTTTCATTTCAACATAAATTTTGTAAAACTGTTTAAATAGGGGGAAAAGAAACTAAGCAAATTTGCTGATATTTTAATGGAAATTCATAATGAGAGTAAAGGGTAAATATGCAATGGCACTTAAGGCAAACGAAACAGTTAAATGGAATTTGTGGAAAATTGAAATTGTATGAATGAAAAAATAAATATGAAAAATATTATTACTAAATAATAAATGTAGTTGGCAGTAAATAAATTATGTAAATTAAATACAGGCAAAAATGAGGTTACTGAGCATGCAAAGTAATGCAAATGAAAACTTAATTAAAAAAATTTCCCGCACAACTAAGCTAAGGGAAAATTATGAAGAATTTTTGTTTGCATTAACTTATCAATTAAAAGTAATTTGAATAATTAATTTTCAAATTTAGTTAGGCTGGCTTACAAAATTCAATTACATCAATTACATTTCGGCTGAACATACGTTTATACAAACATAGCAGAACGAATCAAAATCAGTGTTTATCTCTTAATTAATGTTGACTCTGTGTGAGTGTGTGTTGCTGTATACTTATCACAATTTGAACCTCAATTTAATATTTATTTTGTGGCTTTATGCAAATCAGCACTCAAACACATTTAGTACAAAATGTTTTTATAAATTATAAATCACTACATAATGCGTGTTTTAAATTAGTTTAAATATTTAAATTTAAATTCATCTGAGAGTATTAGCTACTTGTTATTATATTTGGAATTTATTATAAATGTTTGCTAAAGTTAAGATTTGAGATTAAATTTTGTACAAACAATTTTATATAAACACAAATTAAATTTTGTTCTTTTAAATTTAAATTAATAAAATTATTTATGGGAATATTTGGCATTTTAAAAACATTAAAATAATAATTTGTATAAAAAAATATAATTCCATTATAAATTAAACTTATAGATTTAAAACTATAGCTTAGAGGCATTATAAACAACAACAAAATTATTTAAATTTAAAACAATTTAAAGTATAAACTTTTAGATTTCCTATTAAAATATTGTGCGTATTAAACAGAAAATTGAAAATGATTCCAACACATGTTTTGTTTAATTGTACAAATGGATAATAATTACCCTTTAAGAGTTAGTCAGAGTGAAACTGCGTTTTGTTAGCAGGTGTACAAAAAATATATTTGTTTGTTAGTTTCTTTGACCTCTTTCGTTTTAGTGGAAACGGATGGCTTGAGGTCATATAATACACACAAAAAATAACTTCGTTTTTGAGAACTAAATTTTGGTTCCAATCAAAAATTCAGTTGTTATAATAAATTTTTTATACACATCAAAATTTAGTTCTCTTAACACTATTTTGACTTGTAAAATCGATTTTATATTGTCACAATGAAAACAAAGTTAGTTGTCACAACAGGAGTTGTATTCTCAGTGTAAAAATTTATTTATATATTGATATTTCTTTCAAACTTTGCGTAGCTTCTTCAAGATATAATTATAAAAAAATAAATAAAAAACAATGTTATGAACTCAAAAATCTTCTTGTCTGATTGCTTTTTACTATCCTTCGCTTTATACCTTTGCTTGCTAACGCTTTAACATTTTTCTTTCGTTATCTTTCTTCCTTTTTTCCTCTTATATAGGTGTCACAAAGGAGACCCTTCAGTTTTTCTGCTTTATCAGTTAATTTTTATTTTAATGAATCTTTAAAAAAGTCATTAAATTTTCTCAATAATTCAGTGGCTTGTAATTCCTTTTTTTTATAATATATTCTTCCTCCTGACATAATTCAACATATTGATAAAAAAAAACCCAAATTTTTATTATCAAAATTCTTGTGGCAATTACTAAGACAATAAAGCACCTTTTAAGTTAAAATTTTATTTATGATCACTTGTAACTTTAGCAATTTATGCTTTAACAAGAAAATGTTGGGTGAAAAGGGTTCTTTGATTACTTACGAGTATACACTTTGAAGAAAGAAGCTTTAAAACATTTTATAAAATTTATTAGCATGTTTATAGTGTTTAAAAAAAAAAGAAAGAAGAAAAGACCCCAAGAAAAACTCAAGAGGAATAATAAATAAAGTTAAAGTAAGAAAGGAAACGATACAGAATTAGACAGGGAGGTGTTAACGATGATGTTCATTTTAACAACAAGCTGGAGGCCATGAAATGTACGTGACAGAACTATTTAAGATTTTAAATATCCTTAGCACACAAAAATAAAAAAAGAATAGAGAAAGAAAAGTAAAGGGAAGTAAATATATACTCTTACTTAAGTGGGTATATACGTTGTATATAATGTAACATAAACGACAAAGTGTTTTATAATGCTTATCATTAGCGAGATAAAATCAAAAAAATTTGTATCATGAAAAAGATACTTAAACTTGGAAAATTCTTTGCTAAAAATTGCTTATTTATTTTAATTGTTTCTTGTGTAACAATAATTATAAGAAAAATCGTAGCTGAATAAAAACACCTGATAAGAGATTTTTTGCTTGCTGTTTCTGAAATTATTATTTTTTTAAGAAACTTTATTTGAAATAACAAACTCATTTACTTTAGTTTTTTATTTTTTTGTTTAGTAAATTACATGTGCTTGTAGTAAACGATATAAAAATAACTTTTCGCTGCAGGTGTTTCATTAAACAGACGAAAGCAGGAAAAAATAAATGAAGAAAATTTCGTAAAATTTAAAAAACAAACCTTAAAATATTTTATTTTTAAACAAGAACTAAAATTAGTAGCGGGAACAAGTCACCGGTCACCTAAATATTGTGGCATTTTCCTCATGTTGCTAGCGAAGGTTTGAGGAGAAGGAAATTGTCTTCTTGCAATGTCAGGCAGTCAAGCTGCACTGCTGGCCTTACGGTCACCTCAATTAATATCAGCAATTGCAATGGATTGTCTGTTATCTCTGAATGAACTTAGGACCTATAATAACCTCATGTTGTGTTGGGTGCCCGTATCAACATCGTCGATCATTTTCAGGAGTTCTAAAATATAACAAATTTACACATTTGTTAGTCATCACTTAATCTAACAAAAATTAAAAAAACATTTTTTTCTTTATAAACATAAAAATTTAAGTGAAAATTTGTTTTAATTGAGTTCCTTCTTTAATAAAATTTTTTATTTTTATTTTTTATTTGGCTATTTTGTTGTGTTTATATTTGCCATTTTAATAATTCCTAGTTGTCTTTAAAATGTTGAAAATATCCTTTTCTGTTCTTTTAGCTTGTTTCTGTTTTGTTTTGATTTTATTCTTTTTGCAAAAGTAGTTCAAGGCAAACATGTTCGGAAATATTAGAAAAATTACCAAAAAAAAAAAAAAGACACAAGAAACTAAATACAGAAATACACATATAAATAACTGAATTTCTATTAAAAATATGTTGTTTATATACGTTTTTACTTGAATTTCGTTTTAACCCTTTTTATTACAACATTGTACATTCAAAGAGAATGAATAAAACTAACGAGCAGCAAGTAAGTCCTTTAATAGTTGTGTACGTTATATGGATGCTTGTGCTTATTATATGTTCTTTAGAATATAAAAAAAATTATAGGAAAAAAAAATATAAATTATATAAAAATATATGTATTTTAAATAAATTACTCATTAAATATAAACTATTGTGAATGGCTTAGATTTCCTATTGGGTTGTATATTTGAAGACAGTTAGATTTTAGTTTCTGAAAATTGGCTTACTAAAGAAATGTACATAAAATAATAACAGAAAAACAATAAGACTCTTTTAGCGCTAATTTGCCTTTAGCACTAGCTGTTGAGTGTTTTTTTTTTAATTTTCCAAAATGTTTACTTGGCAAACAAACACCACAATCAATGGTACCATATGAGAAAACCCTACACGCAAAGAAAAAAGAGGGTTGAATATTGTCACAGCAAACATAGTGTGTTCTTCACAAAAATATGAAGCATCTAAACATTATTATGACCACGATAAACATGTTTCTAGTTATTTTTAACCATATTATGTTTAGTGTCTTAGATCAACCATATCATTATCATAATATTTTTAATAAAAGTTTAACTGAAACCATAAATATGTTTATAGTAAACATAATAATGAGAAAATATGGTTGAATGTAAATTGTTTTCTATTTTGTCTCCTCCGCAACCATACAAATAAAGTGAGTATAAAACAAAAACTTAGTCGTTCAAGCTCAACTGAGCTTTGTGGCTGCAGTGGTTGAGTGGCGAGTTAATGCTTCTTAACTAAATATTCCAAAATTCGAATCCTAATAGAGTCAAATATGTATTATGTAAGAAAGAAATACAAATTATTAGAAACGAATAAGTCAATGTAATGAAAAAAAAAAATTTATTTATACAAAAAATTTATATTAAAATTCTTTTTTAAATTCATATTAATATAAAATTTTTTAAAAATATTTATATAAAATATGTATGTATGTATTAAAAAAAAAAAAATAAAAAATTAAAAAAAAAAAAAAAATATTTTTGCCCTGACAGGGGGTTGAACCGCAACATCTGCAGTTGAAAGCTATTTTTAATATCTTTGATTTAATAATATATATGGTTAGAAGCAATCATAAATCTAACCATACTATGTTTCCACCAGAATATGGTTGCCTCAACCATATTTTTTTCTTTGCGTGTATCTATCAATTCTTTTTGGTCTATTTACATTTAGGCAAAATATACACAGCAATGTTTGCTCAAGTTTTTTTTAGTGTAAATTTCGCAGAAAATTAAGTCCCTACAAAAAATCAAATGTGTTCATTTTGTTATCAGGTTGAGCAAGCTGTAACATAACTAAAAAAATAAAAAAAATTTGAGAGAAAAGCGTGATTTTATGAAGCAACGGCTTAATTTTCAATAGAAAATATAATAATTCTAATGCGTAGTATCATGATATTTGATCTTTGAAAACTTTTTAAAACTGAGCTAATTTCGCCATACACAACAGCAGCAACTTTGTACAATTACTCTGTTTCATATCGCTACAGCAAAATATAAAATGCACAAACACTTGATTGCGCATGCCTGCTGTCATCGTGTATTTGCCGCTTAAGGCTTTGCTGCTATTTTTATAATTTAGCAGTAAATAATAGACACCACTAACAACTTATTCAAACAAATAAAACAAAAAAAAAAAAAAAACATAAGAAAAAAAAAAAGCTATAAAACACAATTACATTAGTCTCGTTCTAGTCGAAAACTAAGTTTCCGGTTAATTTGTAGTTGTTATTGTACGAGTATGAAACTAAAACTTTTTCTTTTTTATGTCTTTGGATGTGTGTTGTGTGTATTCGCTTGTATTTGTATAAGTGTTTAAAGTTGTGCTTCAGTTTTATATTTTCGTTTGTTGGTTGCATTTTCATTTCTCTTTTTCTTTTATTTTCTATTTTTTTTTTTAATTTAGTAAATTTAATTTCATAAAATATGGTTACAGTTTTGTTTTTTTAATAAATATTTGTACGTTTTCGAGTACGTATGAGTGGATATTTTTATTTAAAGGAAAATAACTCTAGAAAGTATTCAAATAATCGTGGAACGCTTTTTTATTTTAAACTAGTTCACAAAGAAAGTATTTTGGTGCAAAAAAAAAAAAAAAAAAAAAAATATACCACAAAAATACTTTTAACTTTTTATTGCGATATTGTAGTGCATGTGTGTAAGTTGGCATTTATTTACCTTTTGTTTGATAGCGCATTTGTGTTTGTGTCTACTTGTGCATGGTTCCGTTTAGAAGACTTTTTTGTTATGGTTTTTTCCATACAATTTTTAAGCAAATAAATTTATTTTACAGCAGTTTTTTTCCTTAGCAAGCAATTCATTAAAACCATTTACTCAAAAAAAGAAATCTAGGGACTTTAAAAGTAATTTTTTTAAATACAAGAGAAATTGTAGGCAAACAGTTTAAAATATTCACATTATTTGTTACAAAATTTAAAAATTTTACTGCTATTGAATCAATTTTCCAAAAATTCTATTAACTTATTAACTCTTATTTTCTTTAAAATACTCCTTAAACAAAAACTGAAAGGGGACCCATTTAAGGAATTATTGGGCTTGTAATATCCATAACGGTATAACAAATAATAATTAAAATTAAATTAATAAAGAAATTATGAATGATTAATAAATAGTTTCCTGATCATATAAAAAAAATTGAATGATGAAAATATATATCTTTATAAATATTGATTGAAGTAGGAAAATTAAATGATATAACTGGTAAAAAGTTGACTGAAGAATTATAAAGATAAGTTGCTTGAAGAAAAATATAAGTAATTAATTGAAAAAGTTAAAGACTTTCATCAATATCAGCAATGAAATCTAATTTAATCTTATTTTTTGTTTAATTAATTAAATAGGAAGGAAGGGCTTTGCTTAGAGAAAATTTTCTTACTTTGACTAGGACTTGTTAAACATACTTGGTAAGAACTTGTCCGTTTCTAAATCTGAATTAATAAAAAAATAACTTGCTATACATTGAAAGAATTTTGTTGACATATCCAATGAAGTTTTTTATTAATCCAGTGAAAAAATTTATTATGTTTCCAGCAATGACACACTTCATTAAAACAATGAAATAAGTTTCATTAAAATTATTTTAATGAAAACTTTCTTAAAAACGTGTTTCATTATTCATATGAATTTTAAATTTGTCTTTCAACTGTAGATATCGGAGTTCAACCCATGGTTTGGGACAAAACATTTTTTTTATATTTTTTATTAAAAATATTTTAAGGATTTTGATAAATTTATTTTTTGTTTGAATAATTTAATAATTCTATTTGACCCTAACAGGATTCGAACTTGGAACATATTCAATTAAGAAGCATTAGCTCGCCTCTCAGCCACCAAGCTCAGTTGTATTTTTGTACGATTAAGTTGTTTTATACTTTCTTTAATTATAGAATTGCGAAAGAGAAATTTTTTTATGAAACTATGAAATGTAATGAAACAATTAATTAATGAAATTTCATATAATTAATGATATATTTCATTAGGTTAATGAACTATTTTTAATAAAATCGTTTTATTGGATTTTGAAGCATCATTTTTTCATTTTAGCAATTAACTTAATAACTTTTAGGAATGGTGAGGCGATATATTTCATAATTAAGAAAATACCCTCAACATAATAAAAAATTTTTTTATTGATTTTAAAGTACAAAGTTGGCGAAAAGAATTCACCCGATGTTATTTGGTTCCTAATTTTTTTAAATGAAAATGAAATGTCCTGTTGGAACCACATGTCCCAGTTCGTTCAATTGCACCAGAAAAAACTCGGTTAACATGGCCCTATAGCGCGCACCGTCCACTGTTGTCGTTTGAACAGCCTGATGATTTCTCCAGCGTGAACAGCGCACCATGCAGTCACTTTGAGTGGGTGTAATGGCTAATCGTGCATCACTCATAGATGTTCGGTGCCCCAAAAGCGATAGTTTTGCTTGTTCACGTACCCGCTGAAATGGAAATGAGCCTCGTCGCTCATTATGATTTGTTCGAAAAATCGTCCACTTCGATTTTCCGCGTTCTTAGGGAGTGTATCGCTCCATGGCTTGTTCACTTGTATTCTACATCTGTCTAGTTCACAAATGTCAAAACAGATTTGACATAAGAGCATCTTCCAATAGAGTGATTTCTTTTAGTCAACCTTGTAGTAGTTTTCTAAAATGAGTTAATAAGATAAAAACGGTTTTACCATTTTACAGTGGCTGTAAAGATTTTCTTTTGCCAACAAGGTTTTTTCTACAGATTTTGCTATATTTACATTAACTTGAAGTACATATTTAATTAAAGTCATAATACCTTTTGTACATTGAAAAAAAAAATGTGCCATAAATTTAATGAAGCGGATTTTTTTAAATTGTTTAATGATATATATCATAAATAATTTGTATTAATAAAATATTTTCGGTAAATTTATGAAATATTTTATGAAATATTTCAGGAAATGTTTCATTAAATTAATTAAAAAATATCTTCAAATTAGTGAAAAATTTCATTCAATAAATTAAATATTTTATTAAATTCATGAAACTTGTCTATAACAAAATACTGACAATAGTACACTTGCTGCTATTTCTGGCATTTTCTGCTATCCAAATTAAATTATTTTTCAATAAAAAAAAACCATCAACTAAATTAAATTTTATTATAATAAAAAGACATGACTTCTCAAAGCCACGTTTATATCAAATTATTTTATTAATCTTCTACATAAATAATTAGTCAATAACTTTTTATTATGCTACTGTGTATTGATTTTCTTATATATAATTTTTATTGTTTCTTTTCCTTTCATTTCAAAAACTTTTGAAACATTGGACACTAATATGGCATGTGTGATTCCTTTTTTTTAATTGTTTTAACAAAAAAATTAAATAATTTCTTTATAATTCTATTCATAATTATTAATATAGAAATTAATTTGTATTACTGTTTAAGATTCTTATTTATACAATTTTTTAAAATAATTTTATTTAATTATTTCCAGACTCTGGTTTGCTGGATCAACACTTTCGGAATTATAAAAATTTTTGTTTTTGAATTTTATTTCAGCCAAAAAACTTTTATTGAAATAAGAAATAAGTCAAATGAAACGACTTCATTAAAATTGTTTTATTGATTCCATGTAATATTATACAAATTATATGAAATATTCAATTCATCAAATGAATGAATATTTCCTTGAATATCAAAAAATATTTCATTAAATAAATGAATACTTCATTGAATAAATGAAATTATTTCATGAAATGAATGAATATTTTATTAACTTAATGAAATATTTCATTAGTCTAAGGAATTAAGTGATTGCTTGAAAAATAATTAATTTTTAATTGGCTTAACGACAAAGCTTATGAACATAATTTTCTCAGTGTAGTATGAAAACGCAGAATAGCTACCTGATGCAATAAATTTAATTAATGAAATATTTTTAATGTATTAATGAAATTATTCCATTACTTAAATGAATATTTTATGAAATTAATGAAGTATTTAATAAATCTGATGAAACAAAATGTATGATTGCTTAGTAAATATTGAATTTCGACAAACTTTAAAGGATTAATGAATAAAATTTTCTTAGTATTAAATAAGTACAAATTAACACTTGCTAACTAAGCAAACATATTATTAACAATGCTTTCAAATGGTCGTCGAATCAAAACTATTATTAGAAATATTGTAGACTGTGGCTACATAAAAGATCTAATAGATCGACTATTTTATATAAAAATTCTCCGTAAAATAAGTAATTAAAGTTATTTTTGCCATTTCTTTTAATGTTATTGGTTTACCTATATGCTTTAAATTAATAATTTCTTTCACACAGAAAAGAACTTCGGTTGCGATAACTAAATTTGTTTCCAATCAAAAATTTAGTTGTGATAATCTAATATTTTAATCCTGACAATAGAAAATCGGTCTTACTGCTTGAAATATTTTTAACAGAATTAATTTTTGGGCTGTATTATCCAACTCTGTTTGCTATAACTGAAAAATTTGTTTATCACAAATGAATTTTTGATTGGAAACAAATTTATTACTCACAACCGAAGTTGTTTTCTGTGTGTTGGAAAATGTTATAAATACCTACTTCTAGGTATGTGTGCATGTGTAAAAAAATATAAAAGAGTAGGGAAAAAATAAATCATAATAAAAGTTGTAAAAATTTGAGCTCTTGAGAGGTTTTCTTTAGGAAACTTTTATCTTTTATTACAACAATTATTTTGATAAATTTATAGAAAACATAAGTCAATGTGGCTGTTTTTGTTTCTGTATTGAAGGTTGAGTTGTCTGTATACTAAAAAGAGTTCCTATGTTACAAATTTATGAGAGCATTTAGCAATGTGTGTGTTTGTTAGCAGTCCACTTGGAAATTTAATTTTAGTTTACAATTTATCTATGTACTCGTATGTCTCCCACTGTGTGTGTAGACGACTGTATATCTGCTTGTAAGTGTAATTGTGTGGTTATTTAATTTTCCAATTCTTTTTTTTTTTTTTTTCTTTTTTTCATTTAATTTTTATTTTTGTTACTTTCAAACTGTAAACTAATTTTGTGGCAACATCCATTTTAAATAATTGTTAAAGCTTTTAATTTATAGTCGTGTCCATATAAATCTCTGCAAGTGTGCGTGTGTGTGTGTAAATACAAGTGCTTATTGCATACATGGTCACATGTCACATGTCATGTGCTCGCCTTCATGGCTCTGTGTGAAAATGTGCGTGTATGTAAGATGCCATAAAATACGAAGGGCTACCAGAAGTCTTCAATAATTTTTTGTGAGTTTTTTTAACGATTTGAAATTTTAATATTAATTTAGACTAAAACCTTTGTATGGAAACGACAAAATTTTTTAAATATTATTGAAAATTTTCTATATAGAATTTCTTGATGGCTTTATTGCGACTACAAAATATGAAAAAAAAAATATTTGTTTCCATATAAGTTTTCTAGGCAAATTTAAGGACCATTATTACAAGAGCTAAGATTTTATAAATTGAATACATATCAAGCTTTTGGTTGGGCATGAAATAAAAAATATTTATAATTTAAATGTCGAATAGTATTTCTTTCAATATGCCATTACCGGCAAAAAAACTTAATCAACAATTATAAAATTTTACAAGAGAAGGTGTTTTAAATATATTTTTTCTGTAAACAAGCAAGCAAAGATAAAATTGTTTTTGCTATAAAATTCATTCATGTGATTATGAAAAACAGAAAATTAAATATGATATTGGTTAAGCTTTTTTGGCGGTCATGGCTCAATATTTTATATACCACTTGTTTTCTTACTACTCAAATTTTTACTCTATTTTTCTAATACAACAAAACTACTTGTAAAATATTTAGAATTTTAAAAATTTAATTTCTTTTACCTTTTTTTTATTACAATTAAATTAAAATTATAAAGTACTGCTCTTGTTGCCATTTCAATTTTATTTGTGTAGCAAGAGAATACAATTTATTAGCAAAAATTTTTATAAACCTTAAAAGCGTAAATCAATATTTGGGTTTTTGTGTTATACAGACTCATTTGTGTGTTAACAGTTTATAACAATGTGAGTGGTATAATTAAATATTTATTACGACTAACACTTTTTAAAGGACATTTGAACAAAAGCAAAATAGGAGTAGTTGATCATAATTTATTGCAATTTTGTGTTTTTACGAGTAAGTAAAAAAAAATATTAAAAAAATTTTTTTTCCATAAAATTGATTTCATTTAAGTTAAATTTATGTTTTATTTTGAAATGGCTGTTAGAGAGAGTTATCAGCATAGATAAAAATAAAATTATTAATTGTTGTTTAAGAAAAATATTGTTGTTTAAAAAAATAAAAAACGAGCTTCAAATCAAATTTGATTTCTTGGCACAGCTTGGTTGAAGAAAAAGCAAGATTAAAATGTAATAAAGGGCTGCACAAGCATACTTGAAATGGCTTACAAGCACTTTTTACTATAAATTATTACATATGTTTGTAGTGATGTGTGGCTTTAAAGCACGCTTGTGCAGTAAATAAAATATATATATTTTATTTACCCCAAATGCATAGGTAGGTGTAATAACTTTAACTTATAAGTCAAAATTGTTTTTTTATGATTCAAAATGAAGAAAAATGTTTAGCTAAAATTTGCATGAATAACTCATAAATATTTGACTTAAGAAAGCGGATATAATATTTTTAAATTAAACAAAAAAAAGTTTTTCACATAATTAAGATAGACATTGAAGAATTTAAGCATATTTCAACACATTTTTGTATATTTTTCTTTGTTTAGCTTAACAAAAAATATCTTTTCCTTTCTCCCTCCTTTTTTTTTTTTTTTGCATATGTTGACTTTAAAGTCCCGTTTATGTAGTTTGGGTAAACAACTGTCATTTTGTGTTTATTTGTGTTAAATAATTTATAGTTGGCTTCCTCTGCTATTTTGTGCAAAACAAAAACAAACAGAAAAAAAGAAAGTAACAAAAACAAGCACTATAATATTCCCCAACACACACAGGAGGTCTGTGGTGCTTTAAGTGCTAGCTAGTGGTTGGTGTTGTTACATATTTTATAGACACATGTTTATGGTTTTTGTTTTAAGCAAGAAAAAAAAACACAAACAGAAAAAAATGTTAAAATTCTTTTTCATCAACAGCAGTCGTCGTCAGTAATATTATAATTTACAGCAGCATACTTTTCAAACCTATTAACCTTGTACAACTTCTTATACATAGAACATGCTTCCAGTCCTGTGAATAGAAATAATCAAGCATTAACATACGCACACAAAACACACACATACACACCCAAGCAAGTGTAAGTAAAATAAAAACAAAAATTAACTTAAAGCTGCTTATATGCGGACAAAATTCTTGAATATGAATTTTAGCATTTTTCATAGAAAGAAACTCATGTGACGTTGTAGCCTGACAACGGCAGTGTTAAACAAACATTTAAATTTCTACTAAAGCCACTCTTTGACCGTGTATAAACCTCTTTAGTAGTGTTAGTTTGTGTACGATATGCGAGTGTGGGATGTACAGCAGAAATTTAGTTGGAGTATGTGGTGCGTATGGGCAACATGAATAAATTTTCATTAAGTATGCATGCGTATACTCTTGTCCTCTTAAATTCATAAGCAATGTTTTATATACGAGTCTTTATAATAACTATTGTTAACTTAAATTTAACTTAAAAAATTAAATAAATTTTTTTTACTTTATAAAACAGCCTCATATTAACTAATCCTTTTTCTGATTATTTTCATAAGACCATAACAAACAAATATGAAAAATATGTTAATAAGCCCTTAACAACACTTTGCATACAGTTTAACTACTTGGCAAATAAAAAAAAAAATTTCTTTTAATATTTTGGTGAATGTATTTTATATTATAATAATTTTGTAGGAGTAACATTTATGGGCTTATTAATGGCATTAAAAAGTGGTGTATGCTTCTTCTATTTATAATGATATGCTGATGAAGGAGTTATACTAAAATTTTATGATTTTAACTTAATCTGTACAATTAAAGGAGGACTCACAAAAGCGCTAGAAAGCAGCAAAAACCGTTTCATTGAGTACATATAATACATACACTGCAAGAAATAAATCCAATTATACGATTTCATTAAAATGGCTTCATTGATTCAATGAAATATTTTATAAATTATGTGAACTAATGATTTATTTTTAATATATGAATGAAATTTTTTCATTGAATTGATAAAATATTTCGTTGAATTAATGAAAAACTTCTTTGTATTAGTGAAATTAATTAATTTAATTAATGCAATTATTTAGTTATATTAATTAAATTATTCAAGATTATAAATTTATTATTAGTAAATATTATTCACGCTTAAGGTATCAATAAAAATTGTTTTTATTTACATTTTCCAATATTTCGAGTTTCTTTTGAAGGTCCTTTTCAGGGAAATTTATTATTATAATATATTACCTGAAGAAGATCTCCAATAATAATTAAATTAACACAATTCACTTGTTAAATTAATTCATTAAAATAATTAAAATAATTAAAAATTAATTAATTAAATTAATAAAATTATTTTGTTAAATTAATTAAATAACTTAAACTTATTTATTAAATTAAATTAATTAATTAAATTATTGAAATTAATTAATTAAATTAATGAAGTTAATTAATGAAATTAAGTTAATGAATTTAATTAATTAAATTAATAAAATTAGTTTATGACAATAATGAAATTAAATTATTAATTTAATGAAACTAATTCATTAAGTTGATGAAATTACTTTATTAAATTAATGAAATTAAAATAATGAAATTAATTAATAAAATTATTTAATTAGATGAATTTATTAAGTTAATGATTTTAATTAATTAAATTAATTAATTAAATTAATGAAATTAAATTATTAATTTAATGAAACTAATTCATTAAGTTGATGAAATTACTTTATTAAATTAATGAAATTGATTAAGAAAATTAATTATTTAAATGTATTTATTAATTATTAATAAATTTAATTAATAAAATTAGTTAATTAAATTAATAAAATAAAATTATTATATTAATTATATACATGAATATTTTATCCAGTTTGAACAGTAAGTAAGAATTTTTCATTAGTCCAAAAAATTTTGCTGTTTATATTTGCTTAAAATGAGAGTTGCCACATATTTTTTTATTTGATAATATTGACTGTGATACGCAAAACTGTTTTAAGATTTAAGAAAGTACGATCAAGGCATGCCATATTCACCTGAACTATCTGGAATTACATTTTTATTGAAATTATATGTATTTTAATCAAAGGAGTAGAAAAATTTTAATTCTGGATATAATTAACTAGCAACTGGAATAGCTTACGTTGATATTTAAAAAAGAATTATTTTTTCTTTATGTATTTATTTTTTCACCTTCTTTTCTTTTTACTTTCTTTCACCTTTCTTTTCTTTTTATTCACATAAACTTTTGACTTTAATAATTTTTGTCTAAAGTACTCTGTCAATTAGCTGAAGCTAATTTAATTTATTTTGTTTTTTCTTTTTATTTTCTTTGAAGTTTAATTAAATCTAAGAAGAAATATCATATTAATATGCAAATGCGAAATATAATCAATCATGACTTCCTAAAATATTTTAGGTGAAGAAAATTATTTTAGAATATTTCCGTTACGGAAGTTGATGTTGAAATAATAAAAAAAAAGTGTTCTGAATGAAATGAGCAGAGAGGCAAAACTAATAGAAAATTTAATGTTTAAGCTTAATTTAAATAAGTTTTGAAAGCAAATAGTAAAAGTATAAAGGTTTTTTACTGCAACAGTGGAAGCCTGGTTACGGCATTAGAAAGTGCTAAAAAAATTACTTTTGCAAGAAGACAGTATAATTCGTGTATAGCTGACTAAGTTAATAGGCCACATAGTCTCTATAAGAATACCTTGAAACCGCATGAATACGAGTACTTTAAAAAGTTATAGTGAATTTTAGTGATAATAGATGTAGCACATTTAATCTAATGTCACTAAATCAAAAAGAGATACTGTAAATCATGTCCATGACATATTCAAGCAACGTCGATCGTCCCCTCACCACTTTTATTTTTATGACGTTATAAGTCTGAGTTAAAGTGCACACTGGATATTGTGTAATTTGTATTGAAAATTTAAAATTTTTTAACAATAAAACTAAAATTTCAATAAATTTCATTTGATGTCGAATGCAAAATTTTAACCCCCATATTTAAACAGTCAATGCATTTTTACAAAGAAAATTAGTAGCATAACATGACAGACCTAAGCCCATAGTCATAGTCACATAGTCGGTATCTTTTTAAAAACGCATTTATTTTCATAAAATTCTTATGAACAAAAGTCATCTTTTAATAAAATCCTACTTTTTTGTTACCATGATTTTTTATCAAAATAATTTCAAACTAATCAAATTTTCATATATCAGATTTTAATAAATTTTTGAAAAACCTCAATGATAATAAATCCTATAAAATTTTTTTTTTAGTTTTCTTCACAAAAAAATACTATTCATATTGATTTAGTTGTAAATTTGTTTGACTTCTTTCTTTTTTTATTAAAATACTTACATTTTCCATCTATGGTGTTTAATTTCATAGCATCTCTTTTTACATAAAATTTAAAATTTTAAAAATGTATTTGTGCATTTGCACCAATGTGCTTTCTAAATAGACAAAAATAATAAAGTTTTATGGAGATGGCAATCGGAGTTCAAAATAGCATTCTCTGTAAGCACTTACACATTTAGTTATCGTTACAGTTGAGTCAAAGTAATTTCCTAAAGACAACTTGCTTGCTTAAGCACGGCTGACATTAAATGGGTTGTGCTGTCATAAAATAAAATAAATGTCTTTGTTGGAATTGCTTTAAGAATTAAACAACTTAAATTCGGCTGTGCCGAGTCTTATGTACCCTTTAATGTGTCAGCAAAATATTAATATTTTTCACATTCCACAGCCTTCTAAAATATCAAGAACATACAAGGTGGACCAAGAGAAATCACCCTCTCTTATTTTTGCAATTGGCGGCCAACATTAAAACTGTTTTGACATTTGTGAACTAGATAGATGTAGAATATAAGTGAACAAGCCATGGAGCGATACACTCCCCAAGAACGCGGAATAATCGAAGTGGACAATTTTTCGACCAAAATCATAATGAGGCTCATTTTCACCTCAGTGGGAACGTGAACAAGTAAAACTATCGCTTTTGGGGCACCGAAAATCTACGAGTGATGCACGATTAGCCATTACACCCGCTGAAAGTGACTACATGGTGCGCTGTTCAAACGACAACAGTGGACGGTGCGCGCTATAGGGCCATGTTAACAGAGTTTTTTTCTGCCGCAATTGAACGAATTAGGACTGGAGGACATATGGTTCCAACAGGACGGAGCTAAGGCACACACTGCTTGAGCCACAAACAATATTTTGAAGGCGACGTTCCCGGGTCATCTCATCTCTCGTTTTGCGATTTGCACTGGCCCGCAAGATCGCCTGATTTAACCGTTCCAGACTTTTTTTAGGGGTTTTTTGAAGTCCTGTGTTAACGTGACAACATTCGACATGAGTGCGATAATCTGTCGTCCGAAGCTCTATCCGAATTGTAACGTCGCCCATTTGGCCGATAACATCTTATCGACTTGACCAATAAAATTCTAAAGGTTCAAATAAACAAAATCAAAAAACAGAATCGAAGTTTTTCATTTAGAAAAAAAATGAGAGCCAAACATCATCGGATGACTTCTTTTTGCCCACCTTGTAAAGGGTGTCCGAACAAGAACGCAAGATTTAAATTTAGCGCCATTTGAAGTGTCATTGTTTGACATTTGAACAATTGTTATTGTTTGCTAGTAGAAGGTACGAGGTTAGTAAAAAATGACCATGGACTGCTAAGGGAGTTCGTAATTAGGTATTGGAGAGACAACATGAAAATGCTGATTTTGCCCATAAAATCATCTTCAGTGACGAGGCCCATTTCCATCTAAATACTTCTATATAAATATATTTGTAGCAGTAGTTTAGCGGAGGTCGTCTGCCCAAATACTCAGAAGTTTTTTTAGATTATTTTTATATATATTTTTTTTTTAATTTCCATATACCCATGTGCTATTGCTCTGAAGGATTTTGGCAATTTCCGTTTTGCATTATAAAATAAAAACTGAGAAATTTCCCGTAAATGTTAAAACACTTCCAGAAAGCGTAGAACTTACAAATTTCATTCCAGTTGTGTTTTAGTAATTTCCTGTTGCACAATCGGGAATGGTACCTCGCCGAAATGTTGACTGATAAGAACAAATGAATGAAAATAAAAACAAGCTAAATTTAACAGTGCATAAACATGATTTTCTGGTTTTAAAATAAATTCACAGTAAATAATTCTTTGCATTAGGCATAGTGGTATGCTCTTGCTAGTAAACAAACAACGAATGATTCATTCATTAAAAAAATATGTTTCGGCTTTTGTTTTGTACGCAAATGTGTAGGTACATAATAAAAAGAAGATTTCTGACATTTTTGTATTTTGTTTCAAACACTGTACATAACGTTTTAAATTTTTTTTAAAGAGATCTGACATTCTAGTTTCTTAGTTTCTTTACAAACTTTGGGCATGACTGGCTTTAATTCTTTAGCTTAATTGCAGATACATTGTTTAAAGTTTATGGGTTGTCTGCTCAGTCAATAGACGTAGAATATTTTGAAAAATTAGCATCAAACTTATACGCTAAAGATTTTTTTGTTTTATTATTTAATTAATAATATTTAAAACATATAAAACCTGCCAAGCATTTCTTTTTATTTATTTAAGTAAATTTTCTTTAATGAATATATTATTGAGATTAATGATCATTTATAGAAATCATTGTATCTATTTCCTTACTATAACTGCCCACTCTTACATAAACATTCGTAAATATGCTTTTCCCTTTTTTGACCTGTTGCTATTTTCATATTCCTAATCTTATAGTTCAATGAAAGTCACGTTACTTTTACCAACTTTATTAACTTTTACCTGTGTGTGAGATATATGAGTATAAACTAGTGCTGCTGTTGTCGTTTCAAGTGGAGATACTTTATTGCTACATTTTATGCTGTTATTCATGATTAAATATTTTTCTAGAAAAATGTTTCAAGTAGCAGTATAAGATATGCCGCGGGGGTCTGAGTGTTTATTTGTTTGCATGAATGTACGAGTATGTAGTACTTGTGTCTAACTTTAACCAGTTTTTTTTTGCACTAACAAACCATCATTAACAGTTACCAACGAGCCAAGTAAGGCAGCCAAGCTAACCAACCATGAAAACAACAAAACTCACTAACCAACCAAGCAACCTAAACTCTAACCTTTTACTGGTTGCCTTTGCCTTCTATTTCCATTGTATTTACTTGCCATGTTGATATTTAGCTAAACAAGATTAAATTAAGATTGATGACCATCATTTTTAGAAACAAAAGGAAACAAATAAAGGCAATCGTTGCACTGTGGCTCATTTTGTCAAAGGGTTGATTAATATTATTATAATGAAATAGTGGATATGTATGTAAGTAAATACTTTCAGAATATACTTATAATACTTTAACAGAGATATAAAATAATATTAATTTTTTGTACACACTTTTAGATAGTTTTCGTAATATTTTCCACTGTGAATTAGCTTACAAATAAACACAATTTTTTTATAACGTTTTTCACTTCACATTAATATTCTGCTTAAGTATTTTTGGGGTTTTTTTTTTGCCATTTAAAGCAAAAAGAAATTTGATTTCAAGAAAAAGAAAAAAATGAAATGGTTTTATTTTTGTTATTGTTATATTTTCTTTTCTTTTTAACAAAATACTCAATAACTTAATAAAGTGTGATTTTAAAAAAGCACACGAAATAAATCGTAACTTTTCAAATGTCAGGTAAAAGAAAAAATTAATTATTTTAATTACGTTAATTATAAAATTTTCTTAGGAATTTTTTCAGAGGTAAAAATTTCCTAAAATCAAAAAATTTTTTATATAAAAAAAGGGGAAAAAATTATTTTCAGTGGCAGAAAGGAATTTGTTATTCATAATTGATCAAATCAATTTTTAAATTAATAAAAAAGAAAGAGTGCGAATACCTTTTTCATTCGAGCTGTAAAACGGTAGCAAGTATATGTGCCTGTCAAGAAGATTCAATAACCGTGAATATGTTAAGACAAATATTATTCGTAGCCGCAGCAGGAATTATATCAATCTCTACACTGAACTGTTGACGGGACATTTTCACATGAACACAATTGGTGTGGCTCATGACGAATCTTGCTGTTTTTGTCAACAAGGACAAGAAACATCGAAACACAATCACCTTATCAAGAATTTCATTTTTTTCGAATTTTGTTCACTTTCACTGTGATAGCAATCATGTATAAATTCCCTGCAAATTCCCCTTATAGTAAATAGCTTTTCTCTTGTTTTGTTCACTTTTTGGCTTCAATATTTATTTATCTTTTGCTGGTGAACACAAGTATATTTGTTTGTTTTTTCCTAAAATTTAATTAGTAGTCTACCTATAAAAATTTCAATTATTTCTTGATAAAATCGTTTAACCACAACAGTTGACACTTCTAACACAAGAACCATTCATAAACTGCCTCAGAATTTTTTGATCTTAAATTCTTTATTTTAATACACTGAGCACTGAAAACTGTTTAATAATAATCATTCGTAAATAAAAACTTAGAAAATGTAATAATTCACTCCCAATAGTAATTTTCTCTTTGAGGGGAATGAAATAAGAATTTAAATTTTTTTCATGATGTGAGTTTGTTTAGAGATGGAAAGACTCAGAATGAGCTACTTGGATAGTGAGATACTGGTGCCTTAGGACTTAGGTAAATTGAGTCCAGAAATAATTACGAGACTTACAAAAAGTCTTGGATTTTTTTTTTATTAAGAATTTTGGTTCAATTATGACCCATCATAATAATCAAATAATTATAAGTAAGTTTGTTGTGTAAACTGTTGAATGTATAAAAAATTTTTTTCTTAAAAACAAATTTCATATAACAGGTCTGCCAAATAACTTTTTTTTTTTTGAACAGGGCTCAAAACATCGAGTGTAGCTTCGGCTGTGTGGCACGTATCGCCGTCCTGTTGAAACCAAATGTTGCCAATATCCTCTTCTTCAATTTTTCTGAACAAAAATTCGTTCAACATGGCCCGATAAGGATCGCTATTGACTAACGGCCACTCCTTGCCCATTTTCGAAGAAAATAGCCCAATTATGTTTCTGGACCAAAATTCGGACCAAACACTGACTCGTTTTGGGTGCGTCGGCTTCAATGTATGCGTGCGGGTTTTCTGTGCCCCAAATGCGACAATTCTGCTTGTTTACATACCCGCCAACATCAAAATGAGCTTCATCGGAAAAGATGATTTTATTAGGAAAATCGGCATCTTCTGTAGGTCGATCACAGACCCACTTAGCGAAGCGAAAACACAACCATATTCTTTCAGTGGAAGGATAAAACTAATTATCTGTCAAATCGGACATGAGCTAAGTGTTACCATTCACGAAATAAGCACTAGTTGAAAAAAAAAACGTTAGAGAACATAACTAATAATCCGCTTATATAAAAATATTAAAGTAGATTTTTTATAGACAACGTTATTGAAATTTTTTATAAAATTTGTTCATAAATTATACTTTAAAGTCTATACCATAAAAGCATAAGTTTTTTTCTTAAATATAAATGTTTTCTTGTGAATTTTCTTCAAAGAACTTGAAAATTTAATTTTTTATAATAAGTTTTGAAGTTGTACTTTTTTTGGAATGAAAGTCTCCGCCTAAACATTGTTTAATTTTATTAATTTTTTTTTTATTTATTTTGGTATTAGTAATTTAAAAAGATTAATATTTTAAGCATTAGGTTTCCCGCAAAATCTTTTTTTACAGCTGCCATTCATATTTCATACCCACACTTTTCAGCAAAAAGTAAGCAAATAAAAAAACCCTTCTACAATATTTCCGTTTCCGTAAGTTATACGAATGTAACAGAGAGATATAAAAGGTAAAAAAAAACTTCTCAGGATTATAGTCACACCCAACTACATATTCATGGCTAAAGAATTGTTTTCTTTTCTGTTTCCTTTTTTTAAATTTTCTTTTTTTTGCTAAAAAATGTTTGGCATTTTAAGTTTGATATATTTTTGTTTAAAATATTTATTTGCTGTTTTTTTTTTTTTTTTTTTTTATATTTTATTTTTTATATCTTCGAAAGTGCACCGTAATCCCAACTATTGAAATAATACAAGAAAAAAAAAAAGTATTTGCGATGAAGGGGTAAAAAGGAAAAGGATTTGCATGGAATTTAAGCTTACCGAAAAAAGGTGAAATCTTTTTGAATACAATTTAATATTTATTTTTAAAGGATGCTAATTTGTAAGGTTTTAAGGATTTTCTTTCTGTTTGCTAGTTTGTTCGTTTTCCTTTCTATTCAACACTCAGTGTCAGGGACTTTGCAGTAGACTAATAATGATGATTTTATTTTGAGTAATTTTGCGTTATTCAAAAACCATTATTGAATATTAATTTTAAGCGATTGAAACTTAAGGGAACTTACAAAATACAAGAGAATTTTTGGAATGATTAAAGCAAAATGATTATAAACGCGAGGCTTTCAACATTGCAAACTAAAACTTCAAACCAGCTGCATCTTAAATAATTCTTAAATAACTTTAAATTGTATTATTTAGAGTAAATAAGGAGATATTTTCTCATGCATTTAGTTCTAGAGACAAGTGCGAAATTGCAATCACTTTACTAAATACGGTTAATTGGGAACATAACAGACCGAAAACCGCTGTCAAAACAGAGATTGCTTGAAGAGACATTTTTGTTGAAAACCTCAGGAAAAGCTTATTTGCCAGTAGGGTCCAGAAAACTATTATAAAATTTTCAGAAATACATTAAATAAAACTCTGCCAAAGAGAAGAACTTGAAAAATTAGTGAAATTTTCGTTAAATCAGACAGCAAAGCATCATTTCATAATTAGCCTGAATTTGCCTAAGACTTCTAAAGAGACTAGCATGGAATAACAAGGTTCACTCAATATGAAAGCCAGATCGTAGAGAATATAAAGACAACAAAGAAGAAGACTATTTCGCTTTAAAAAAATCGGCTAGTGGCATTCTGTTGACTGTCTTGCAGCTAAATTTGGCCTTAACTTAAGTAGCAGCTGGAAGGAGTCTTATAACAATGTTTATTGCAGATAAACGAAATCAGGGTAGCAAAAGCATTTATAAAATTTTGTTCTCGGAAGAGAACAAATGCCTTATTAGCCCTGTAGTAAACTTTTATTTTTAACTCCATATTTTTTCTGTTTGGACCAAAAAGTCCTAAATTTAAGTCCTAAAATTAAGTTTAGGAATTAAAAATTAACCACTAAAATTAATTCCTAAGACAACAACCAAAAATGATACAAATTACCATATACAACAATCAAAACTGCCTTATTTATTATTTTATTTTCATTTACAACAACCAAAAATGCCTTTTTCATCTTAATATATAAAATTGTAATGTACGTGTGTTTGACATTGTACTTCTTCTAAACGTCTGGACCGATTTGATTGAATTTCTGAGTATGCATTTGAGTTACGACTTTGATTATTAAGCTTAACAAATGCGCTTTACTCTATGAGTACGAGTAAGAAAATCGAATATAAAAAAATTGTATATTTTCATCAAAACACAACTTATATTTTAATGAAAAGAAAAATTTATCACGCCCTTTACTACGTCCACGGAGAACGGCTAAACCAATTTTACTTTTTTTATTATTTTCTTTTTAATTATTTTTTAATATAAATACAATTTGAAGGCAAAACAACGTTTGGCGGGTTAGCTCTAGTTTATTATATATTTTTTTAATTTCGAGTCATTCACTTTTATTTTTTGGTTAAGTAAACGACTATAAGGGTTGACATGCTATATGACTTCGTTAGAAGTATTTCCTTGCACTTTTCTATCTCTATTGCTGTTCTTCTTCACTTCCTCTTTTACAGGTCTCAAAAAGGAAACACATCAGAGGATCGAAGTGAGCCCAGCGTCTGTTTCTTATTTGTGCACTGTACTCGTATGTTACCTAATCTTATCTAAATAAACACCACATAAAATTCTGGTTTTTGTTTAACCACACAGAGCTGATAAATTCTATTTATTAAAAATATATATATATTTCTTAAAAATTGAATAGTGAATCATATTACTGACTTGAAAGTATGAGGATGAGTCGAAACAATCACTACAGAAAACGAAGAAAGAGCAGAACATAACTATGTCACTGAAATAATCTAATTTGGAGCCGTTTTCCTTACTTAAGGCATAATTTTCTACAACATGTCCAACTATTATCCTAAACAATTAAAAAAAAACTTATTGAATACTAGACTTAATCAGCATTTGTAACATGAGAATAGTGGCACAATTGGTACATTTTAACCATTGTTGCGCTGCCAGTTCTAATTTTAAACTGTATTTATACTTTTGCTTGGTTTTTTTTTTTAATTTTTCAATGTAAATTAAGTTTAAATTAATTTAAATAGATAACCTGCCCATCTCCCTAAAAGCATTTAGTTTTTTTCTTTTAAAATTCTTCTATTTATTTGAGTTTTATACTTTATATCGCACCGTTTTAATAAAACAGTTCAAATGTTTTTTGTTTGAGTGAATTTAAACCGCAATTGTTGAAGGAAAACTTAACAAGTGATTGTCTTATTTTTCTGCAATGCAAATTACTTTTCTTTTGGAACTCTTAAGAATTTTAACAAATATAAACAAGTAAGACAAACACAGATACAAGCAATTTGGCTCAGTGTGTTTTTTGTATTTTTTGCTAGGGTTAAGGAGGTATTGTGAGAAGGACAAGCAGATAGCGGGTTGTGATTTCATTAAAGTGTTTGAGGTACAATAATGCCATTAACATATAACCTGTTTTTAAATAAAAATTACAAAATTGAAAACAAAACTTTTAAGGTGCTTAAATACTTAAAAGTTTTCTTAAGCTTAAAAGCAGCTTTAAATAAAATATTTGAATAATGATTCAAAGAAAGAATTTTTAAAAACACTTTTTACTGACTCTTTTAAAATTAGATTAGAAAAGTAGATTTTCTATTTTATTTTCTTCTTCCTAAACTTAAAATTATAAAACTTTTTTTATTTTATTTTTGCATAAAAAAGGGAACAGCAATTAAAATAGTTTTTATGGCTGTGGTGAAATTGTATGACTTCCTTTTGAGTGTGTGTAAAATTAAATTTTTTGTGCTCAAATTATTCTTGAATTCATTAAAAATAGTAAATGTGTTCCATACGCTGCGGATTAATAAATTAATTTTATAAAATATAAAAATTCTATTAAAAACTCTGGAAATTAATTCATTTAATGCGATTGATTTCCATTCATAGTTCATCTTTCAAAAATATTAAAAAGCACGCTTGTAGGTGAAGGTAAAATTTTAAATAAAAAATTGTAATTCAAATTGAATTTGCATATGACGATGATAAACAAAGGGTGAGTATATTTAAGGTTATAAAATTAATTTTCTTAAACAAAAAAAATTTTCCAGATAACTTGATTGCTTGGATTATATCAATCAATCTGAAGCTGTGGATCTATTCACAAGTGTGTACATTTTATTTATTTAATTTTTTTATAAGAATTTAAAATTAATTCTCATTTAGATCACCTTTTGCACACGACATTTCCTTGTCATAATCCGTTAATGGAAATCCTTGAACTTGTTGGCAAACAAAATTTGTATTTGATTAAAAAATGGTAAACGAAATTGTCTTCAAATGTATTTTTCATTTTTATTCTTCTGTAACAGCAAATTTATTTTAAAAATTGGTTTGAAGTTTTGCTTTTTTTTTTAATTTTTACTCTAAACAACTGAGCACTGTGGTGTTTTTCACACCAAAATGATGTAAATATCTATAATATCTAAATTTGTTTGATATTGCTATAGTACAGAACACAATCACACAATATGCCCATACAAGAGCAAACCGCTAACACAAACCTTGATTCCACATTCTTGCTGTTGTCATGTATTGGCCACTTTTGGCAGTAACTAATAAATAGTTACAGCCCAATTCACAAAAAAAAATTCATTGTTTAATAAGTCCTTAAGTAACTGCCCCTACAAAATTTGCTTAATAAGCCCGTATTTTTTATGAATGTGGCCGTTAGATTTTATGTTTCTAAGTACAAAAATAATAAATTTTTTTTACTTAAATTTCTTAGACCAAGCAGAATGTATTGTAAAAATGCAAGACAATCTGTTTAAAATCTGATTTTTGATCAGCTATTTTTAACCGGTCTCTAGCGATCTTTTAACTTACTCGCCTAAAAGTTTTATATACACACTTAAAAAAATCCTGTGAAAGTTAGAATTTTAATTGTTAAATCATTAAATAATAGCCGTAAGCCTGAGCGTAGCGTTATTATACGTTGATAATGAAGTTTAGTGGCAGTGAAAAAATTTTTAAAACTGATTTATTAGTTTTAGAGCTTGTGTATTGAAAAAAATAAATTTACAAAAAACGAAATTTTCTTCTTTTTAGTACAGATAAGCTCTCAGCTTTCTCTGCACTTAGAAAATAACTTTTGTGTGTAACATGTGAATTTGTTGTTAAATTTTAGTTAACATGACTTAAATTTAGTTAAATAGTTATAACGATTATTAACTTTTATATTCTAACAGTCATATTGAACAAGTAGGTGAGTAACTTTTGTTATTATCAGTCTTCATAATGTACTCAGTCGGTGAGCATAATTTTTTTTGGTAACGAGTTATCGTTTTGCCTCTCATTTTTTTGCTAAATGAAAATGAAATGTATGCCATTGCTCCGTCCTGTTGGAACCACATGTCCTATAGTTATAATTCGTTCAATTGTGGCAGAAAAAACTCGGTTAACATGGCCCTATAGCACGCCGTCAACTGTTGTCGTTTCACCAGCCCGATGACTCCTCCAGCGTGAACAGCGCACCATGCAGTCACTTTGGCTAATCGTGCATCACTCGTTGATTTTCGGTGCCCCAGAAGCGATAGTTTTGGTTGTTCACGTACCCGCAGAGGTGGAAATGAGCCTCGTCGCTCATTATGATTTTGATTGAAAAATCGTGCACTTATATTCTACATCTATCTAGTTCACAAATGTCAAAACAGATTTGATATTGGCCGCCATTTGCAAAAATAAGAGCATCTTCCAATAGGGTGATTTCTTTTAGCCTACCTTGTACAACAACCAAAAATGGCTTATTTGAGTCATTCACTTTTATTTTTCGGTTAAGTAAACACCTTGAAAAATTCCGGCTTTTATTTAACCACACAGGTGACAGTTAAGAATTGTAATGAATCATACATTTTTCTTTAACTTGAATAGAGAATCGCACTACTGAAGTTGTTTCTAAGTATGTCTTATTAAATTATTTTTAAAGAGCTGTAATTCAAAAATTCCTAAATATTTTCTTTATGAAATATGGAAATTTTAGAAAACGATATTGTGTTCTTTGCCATTTCGTTAATTCTGAAAAATCATGCCACCAGCCTTAAATTGCAATAATAAAATAATTGAGTTAAGCTCGGCAGCAAGTTAATTTTTTCTTAATTCGATTTTTATTTATTAGCACAGATATGCTTAAAGATAGATATTTAAAATTTTTTTTTTAAACCACCGTACTGCCCATTGTGTAGTCAAATGGGATTGGCATTAATCTAGCAAACCAAGGAAAACCTTTTGGTCCTTCATTCATTGATTCCTTTCCCAGTCAAATGTAAAAAAAAATTAATGCTTTCATTTTTCACTGATCAAAAAAAAAATTGAATAAATAAGTAAAGAGAGAAATCATAGAGAACTTATTTTTGGTCATTTTGCTATGTCATCTTTATTTTTTTTCTTCTTTAGTTATTACGGGAAATTACATTGAATCGTTTTTTTTTTTTTTTTTGAAAATATTATAACTTGGACGGTTACACTTAAACGCATTCAAATTTAAAAAAAGTTTTATTTTCTTTTTTCTTTTGTAAAAAGCAATATTCGTACTTAATAAAAAGCGTGAAATCGTTCAAGCTTAAAAGGGTCAGATTTATATTGGAAGCATGATTTACATTGGCTTTGTGCTGATTTGATGTTTTTTTTTTTACTGATGTTTATTATTTATTTATTTTTTGTTTATTTATTGCTTTTAGTTCAAATAAAATTAAACTGCTTAAGTGCAAAATTAATAAACAAGGTAATTTGGTTAGCAAGAAGGAGCATTAGACAGTAAAATCGAAGTAAAATATTATTAAATTAAAGGAATAAATAATAATTATAAAATTGTCTGTCACATGCGGTGAGTCAAATTGTTATTTTCTTAATTAATTGACTGGTAATAATTAATTTTTTTGTTATTCTGTTTGTTTCATAAATTAAATTTCTCTTTATACATTTGGAATAATTGTCTAGCATTTATCGATGATTTATGACTTTTGCTTTGAATTTTTTATTATTTTTTTTGAAGTTCTACTTTTTATTTTTCAATTAAAAAATTATTGATAATCACGACAGTGCTTGCAAATAGTGCAAAATACAACAATATTTACTCAAGTATCTATAAACCAAAAAGAACAAACACATATTTAATTGACAGATAATAAACGTGTTAGATTTTTGTGGGGGGTTTTGTCATGTGTGTTTGAAGAAAACAAATTTTGTGAAATTAAAAAAGAAAACTCAAAACCCAAGTCAATATGCTCAGCATATTATCCACTAATGGTATCCTGAATACCCTCATTTTTATTATTATTATTCATTTTTTTCATTAATTTCAAGTATTTCTTTTTCCTCTGTTGAAAGATCTAGCAGAGCTTAAAGTTTAAAGTTCATAATCAATGCAATCAGTTATAAATTTTTTTTTTTTTTAAACAAAACACTGTCAGCAGTTTTTAATGGATTAAAAAAGGTTTTAACTTTAATACTTAAAAAAGGAGGCTGTCTGAAAATAAATTCTTAATGAGAAAAGCATTCCTTGATTAACGCTAACTCTTTTAGCGCTGTTTCGCTATTTGATTGAGTTTGTGAAAAAAAATTATTTTAAAAACATTAGGCTTTAATTATAGTTAAAAAAAGTATTCTTTTTTAAGAGCTGACTTTTTCTTCATAATAATTTCATGAACTGAAAATCGATTTAAAAAAATACCGACTTTATTGTGACTATGATTATGAGCCATTTTGTCTCAGAAAAAAAACCAATTTTTTTTAACATAAAAATTAATTCTTTTTTTAACATTTCAAGAGTTTTATCTTTCGTTACTCTAATGTTACATCACTCAGAATAGCCCATAGCAGCGGCTATAATGTGATATAAAGAATTTAACCACAAATTTTATTTATTAATTTTTGCAATTCTGAATTTTTTACAGCTGGATTGCATTTCGAAGTTTTGCAATAGAGTTCCGAGCATAATAAGCCAGGGGTCAAATTAAG
Organism: Thelaira solivaga; assembly: GCA_947397855.1. Lineage (NCBI taxonomy): Eukaryota > Metazoa > Arthropoda > Insecta > Diptera > Tachinidae > Thelaira > Thelaira solivaga. The sequence goes on from OX377610.1 coordinate 27,691,728, forward strand.
AAATTTTTATTTAAATATATTAGCCCATTAATTCCTATGAACAAAAAGAAAAATCTTAATAAAAATCTACTTTTTGGGTCATACTCGACCCATTATTATTTTGAAATTTCGATCGATATCGAATGCCGTAATTTCGCTTCTAATATTTTTTATTCGAGCTTGGTTTTTTAAATAAATTTTTAGAAACTTAAAAAAGTTAACTTACTTTTGCAAATGACTACGTAAAATTCATAGTTTAAATGTTGATATTTGGAAGAGTCAAGCTGGTTATAATTACAACTACCCAACTTTTTTTTATCTTGTAAACTTCCTGCTTGGTTAGCCGTCACAATTTTCAAGATAGTGTGTAACAACAGCCTCCTTTCCTTTACCGCTCACAACCCTTTTTACCAAAAATGTGTTTACCTGGTACAACAACAGAAACAGAAAACTAAAAACAAAAAGTTTGTATGATTTATGATACATACGTACTCAAATGTTGCATGTGTTAACAAAAAAGTTAAAACAAAATACTGAAACAAAAAATAAAAAAAACAAGTTTGTTGCTGCAGTTTCACTTCATGGGTAGAAGTTTTAAACTTCAGCTTTTTTCTCTTTCCCGGAAATTAGCATAATTAATTGAAACTGTTGTAAATTTCCTGTTATCTGCTACTAACGAAAGAAAAAAGTTTTTTTTTTTTAATTTATTTTCTTCATATTTTTTTTATGTAACAATAAATTGTTACACTTCTTAGTTCTTTAAAAGAGTCTTTAAATTAAATTTATGACTGAATGTAATGAGCTATGTTGTAATTAAAATAATTTTTTTTTATATTTCTTTCTGTAAGGTTTTCAGTAGAATTTCATAGTTTATTTAACAATTTTTTTTTTTAAATTGCACTCTACTGATTTAATTTTATTTGCTTGTTATTAAAATGTAAAGAAATTTGTACCATTAAGAATGGGAATGTACACTGTAATACTGTTATTATACTGACTTGTTAAAAAATAAAATCAAATGAGAAAGTATGATAGTGTGAAACAAATATGTAAAGAAATAATCAAAGAAATTTCACAGTCGTACGGCTCTCACTATTTTGTAAAAAATTTCTAAACGTTTATAATTTTTATTATACGAAGGCAGTTGTTTTTTGCATAACATACAAGCGAAAAAGCTGTAGAAATCCATAAGTATGTTTTCAATAATGAATATTGGATTGGGCAGCCCACTAAGCTTCCAATCTAGGCTTCAAAAGTTCACTTTCTGTCTTGATCCTGGATTTTTTTTTGCAGAAAATTAAAAAAAATATAAATAAAAAAAAAACATTAAAAAATTATGCGCAGACTATTTAACTCCTTAAGGAACTTATCCATCAGTTTTGATGCTTAAAGCCCACTGTTTGTGTGAGCATATTGAAAAACATTAAGATTAAATTTTAAAACTAATTGGGCATAATAACACATACAAAATATTTATGAATCTAAATTATATTTTCTGCATATAAACTAAAACTTTTTCTATTTATGTAATTCATGTAAGTATGCAGAGACAAACAACAACAACCATAACAGTAATTTACAATTTAAGTACAAATACAAGGAGCATGTGTTGTGGTCAATACAATTTAATTTTGTGGGTTTTCCTTTTAATTAAAAAAGACACACATACAACCAGACATATATATATATATATATATATATATATATATATATATATATATATATATATATATATATATATAACAATGTATACGTATATATATGTAATTATATACGTAGATATTTAATGTAAATATACAGGGTGGGCCAAAAGAAACCAAGGGGTGTAAAAGTTTAATAACTTTTTTGTTTATTAACTTTTTTTTATTTTTTCTTTCAGATTATATAATATACAAAATGGAAATTTTTTTACACTAAGTATGAAAAATGATGTCTCTTAAATGACCACCGTTTTCAGCTTCGCACTGATGGGCTCTTTTTAGAGCATTTTCCATAACATCTTTCAAAACTTGTGGCTGTAGCGTTCGAATTTCTGCAACAATGTTTGCCTTGAGTTCAAGGATTGTCTCTGGCTTGTTCACATACACTCGCTCCTTCAAAAAACCCCAAAGAAAATAGTCGGGTGCTGTCAAATCTGGCGATCGCGCTGGCCAAATAATTTCCGAATTTCGAGAAATTATTCGCTCTCCAAAAATTTGACTTAAAAGTGCCATTGTGTCTCAGGCAGTATGGGCAGTGGCTCCGTCCTGCTGAAACCACATACCAGGTCTGTTTTCAAGAGCAGGACGTAAAAAATGTTCTATCATAAAACGATACCGCTCTCCATTTACGGTTACAGCACTTCCATCTTCATTCTCGAAGAAGTAGGGCCCAATGACATTTTCAGATGTGATCCCACACCATACTGTACACCTGATGGGGTGCAATTGGCGTTGATGAATGGCTCTTGGATTTTGAGAACCCCAGAACCTATAGTTCTGCTTGTTAACAAAGCCATTCAAATGAAAATGAGCGTTAAAATAATTGATCTCTGGTTTAAATAATAAAATTCTATTGTTCTGGTTCTCTGTTCAGTTGTGTACCTCTCCATTATAAATTCTCCAAGTGTTGTCTATATAATCTGAAAGAAAATATAAAAAAAATTAATAAACAAAAAAGTTATTAAACTTTTACACCCCTTGGTTTCTTTTGGCCCACCCTTAACGGTATGATTTTGCCCAGTAAAAATTACCAAAATCAAAAAGGACTTTAATCTGTAGGTTCTAAACTTTTTGCAAGTGTTTTAACATTGTCTGAAAAATTTGTAGTTTTTATTTTATGATGCAAAACGGAAACTGCCAAAATCCTTAAGAACAACACTATAGACTCTCCACTGCCCACTTTGCCGAAGTACCATTCATGATTTTGCGCAGGAAATTTACCAAAATCAAAAAATAATTTAATCTGAATTTATTGTTCTCTTTAGAAATTTATTTAGTCAGAACATATGTAAATGAAACAAGAATCTTGGATTATTTTTGGGTTAAGTACTGGCAATCCCTTTCAAAATTTGACCCTTCGGGTCAAAAGTCGAGACATCAAAATACATTGTAGAGGTATGGTTCCTTCGGCAAAGTTTCTTATTTTGATCCCTAGAATACGATTTTCCTTGTAATTTGAGTGATGTTTTTGCCTCCATACAAATCGACCCGTATATAGAATTTTATAGAAAATTTAAACTTGTTGTCAATTTTAATAAGCAAAATGATTAAATTAAAAATTTCTTAAGCAAATAAGTTTAAATTAATAAAATTTATTTAAAAATAAAAATTTTCTATATGTAATAATTTCTATTTGGAATTTAAAAGTTTAACAAAATATTAATCTTTATTTGTGCTTAATACCAGAAATTGTGTTGGTTTTAAAATTTATTCTTTTACTTATGATATTCTCATGAGTTATTTATTCAGTACAATAAGTACTGAAGGGGATAGCATATCTATATGGACCATTTCATCAGACGCTACTCCGAATCCTCAGTAGGTTACTCCCAACGTTTCTTGCAAACATTAGAACCTTTATATTGTAAAAGCAATTGACTAAATAAGAATTATTAATCAATAGTCACAAAAAGATTCAAATATTCAAACAAAAAACTCAGTAAGCATTGAACTGAATAAATAAATAAATTTCCCAACCAACATTTTAATATTGAAAACTCTCTTCTCTTTTACATTTGAATGCCAGGTGGGTATTACTGAATGTAATTAAAGAGTATATGAAAAACAAAAACAAAAAATTATAAAAAAAAATAATAAGAAAAACATAGGGTTTTTCTACAATGAGCACTTGTATTTGTATATGTACTAATTTCTATTTGGAATTTAAAAGTTTAACAAAATATTAATCTAAATAAAAAAAACTAAAATGGCAACGCTGATTCCAATAATTCTCATTATTATTATAGAATTAAAGTTTTGTTTTGTAATAAATACCCAACTTTGAAACACAACACTGCTCAAACTACATGCCACAATGATCTGCAGAGCTACAAATTATACAGTGCGATAGCACTATAAAAGGAGGTGTGAGTGCTGAAGCGGGATTATTTATCCGACAGCTCGCCATAGACTTAAAGTTGCTAAGTGGGTAGGAGGAATCATTTATCATTTAAGCTTCTTGTGTCCATAGTCAGTTGGTCATACAACGGGAGCATACTGTTTTGAAGGAACAACCCAGATCGCCGCTGATCTACCAGAGCAACCAGCGGGAATATGTCGTTAAACTACATAAATTAAATTGTTATTACTGACAGTTTCTTTTATTTGCTTAATTGCATCTGAATCATACATGATGTTACAAGGACGGTAAAAGGAAATAATTTATTTTAATTCGTATTAAAAAGCTGTGGCCACTTTAACAAGAAAAATTAGTTAGCTGTAATTTTAGTAATCGCCAACACATTTTAAGTGGACTTATATCAATTTCAAAAATAACAGCTCTTATTTTATCAAAATTCTCTGTTAAAACTGAACATATGCTTGTATTTCCCAAATGCCAAACCACTGGCTTGTGCCAGCATATTGTGTGTTAAAAATAAAATAAATAAATGGCTACAAAATAATAACAATTATTATTAAAATAATGTTCATAAAAAGGTATTAAAAAGAATTATTATTTCGAAGTTTAATGAAGCAACCATAAATATCTACTTAAAATACTGTTCACCACAAACGCAAACCATATAGAAGTATTTTATTCTAATTATATAACTTTAATTACTTTTATTATTTGTTTTGTAAGTAAATTCATAAACATATTTTAATCTCTTGTGTATACAAATTAAATATTAAAATCACAAGCTAAAACAAATATTTTGCGTAATTACATAATTAAATTAATGCCTGGGCGTGTTATTAATATGGAATTCTTATTCAAATGGCCATCAGTCAAGAAATGCTTTTTTTCTTCACAGTTTGTGCTAAGTCAATATTTGTTTTTAGCTAAAATTTTGTGTTTACTTTAAAGCTCTTTTTTTGTTGGTATTTTTGTTAATAATCATATTAAGCTAATTTTTTTAATTTTATTAATATTTGCTTAATGTCAAAGAAAGGCTGTAGGCTAAAATAAATATTTTTCTTTGATTGTTAATTAAAGTCATTCTGCTTTTGATTATTTTTTAATTTTATTTAAACACATACGTACCAGAATTTTCATGTAATTTGAATTTTTTTTTGGGTTTTTAAGACTTAAGGGCTGCACAATTATACTTGAAATGACTTACAATCATTTTTTATTAGAAATTATTACACATGTTTTTATTAATGTGTGTCTTACAAGTACGGTTGTGCAGCCCTTTATTTAAGACACTCCCATTTTAGCACCTTTTTTTTTTAATTAAAATTCTGTTTTTTGACATTTTTTTTTAATAAAAAAAAACTAATTTTAATAAAAGTCCTTGTTGACTTGGAATTTGAAAATTACTTTCACAACGTACGTAAATTTAATTAATAGCCTGTTTAGCGAAGTCACAAGAAAACCTAAGCGAACGAAAGCAAAGCACATTTGTATTAAAAATAGAAACAATGTACGAAAATTTGATAGACAGCGCAACTGAAAGACGGAGGTAACTGAAAAATTCGTATAATTAACTTTTCTGTATGTTATCTAAGCTTCGGAAAATTGATTTAAAAGACAGAACAGACCGACCGATGCTGTGATTTATAAGGATTCAGAACATTAATACTTTATGAAGGGCCACGGTGCATGCACGCAAAGAAAAAATATGGTTGAGGCAACCATATTCTGGTGGAAACATAGTATGGTTAGATTTATGATTGCTTCTAACCATATATATTTTTAAATCAAAGATATTAAAAATAGATTTCAACTGCAGATGTTGCGGTTCAACCCCCGGTCAAGGCAAGAAATTTTTTTTTAATTTTTTTTTTATACATACATATTTTAATATGATTTTAAAAAAATTTTAATTTAAATTTTTTGTATAAATAAAGTTTTTTCATTCCATTGATTTTTCTTTTTCTTCAATTTGTATTTATTTATTACATAATATATCGGGTTTAAATTTATTTTTTTAAATTTTAGTTGACTCTACCAGGGCTCGAACTTGCAAACACTTAGTTAAGAAGCATTAACTCGCCACTCAACCACTTCAGCCACAAACTCAGTTGAGTTTGAACGATTAAGTTTTTGTTTTATACTCACTTTATTTATATGGTTGCGGAAGACACAAAATAGAAGGCAGTTTATACTCAACCATATTTTTATCATTATTATGTTTGTTATGAACATATTTATGATTTCAAGTAAAATTTTATTAAACATAATATGATAATTATATGGTTGATCTAAAACACTAAACATAATATGGTTAAAAATAACTAGAAATATGTTTATCGTTTAGATGCTTCAAATTAATAATTATATTTTTGTGAAGAACACACTATGTTTGCGGTGAGCATATTCAACCATCTTTTTTCTTTGCGTGTGGAAATTGCAAACGGTACCACAAATTTGTACTTCCTACTTACAGTGAATTGTATAAAAAGTAATTAAATATTTAAAAAAAAAGTCGTGGCATGTCAAGTTACTTAAACAAAAATATCTTAATGTCTGGCTACCCTTAAATCAATAGTTCAATTGAAATGGTTTGCTAAAATTAGTTTTTTTTTTCACTGTCATTAAAGAAGAGATTTAAAGTAAAATTGTATTGATTGTTGTTTGGCAGGCAATCTATAGAATTAACGCACAAAAAACCTTTACAGCTTTAGGGTGGATTTTTTTGTGGTTGTAAATTAAAGTCTTTGTGTGTGTTTAAAGCTTTTCGTTTGATATGATTTTTCCCAATTCGTGACAAGAAAACAAAAGAGTAAACAAAAATATTGCTCAGCTTATCAGTGTTTAATAAACAAGCAAGCGAATAGAAAGAAACTGTAATCGAAATTTTATAAAATATTTCATATTTTTTTACGTATGCAAAATAATTTTGTCGAATTTTTAATAATTATATAAAAATTTTTAAGGTTTAAAATAACAAACAAACATACATATTATACGGCACAGAACTGATGTGCAAACACAAAAAAAAAAAAAAGCTTTTGCTTAAATGTATGTTTAATTCTATTACTTTTTTGTTGAAGTCTTCAATTGTTTTTGTTTGAAATTCTGCTTTTGTTCATGTTTGCGGTGAAAATGATTTTTTTCCTGTATTCCACACGGATTTGAAAAAATATGCAATTAATTTTTTCTGTTTATTAAATGAAAATTTGTTTGTTTTTTTTTTAATTCTACAAGTAATTTCGCATCTAAAATAAAGCAGAAACAAAATTTAGAAAATCTTAAAATAGTTGGCAGAGTAGTTATGAGGTGTGGAATTATTCAATTCCTAATAAAATATTCGGATTCAGAATACAGAATAGCACTGATTAATTGTGTAATTGAATTTACGAATTCTGTGATAGGTCCTATTTCAGTTAAAAAATTAAATGTGCTTATGAATTTCATAATTGAATATGATTTTTTGTGTTTTCTCTAAACTTATGAAAATAGATTTTAATGATATATGATTCATATTATTTGTATTTTAAAATGAATTCCAAAAATTTTTTTTTTTTAATTTTTGTGAATATCTCAAACACTACAAGAGGTGGCAAAAAATTTTTAATAACATAATTTAAACGTTATATTATTAGCGATTATTACATGTTTTTGTAAATTTAATCAGAGAGATAGTTCTGGAGTCATTGCAATTTTACATGGTGTAATAATCGTTAAGCTTGAGACCAACATGTGGGATTAAAAAAAAGGAACATAATTTCAATCAAGGTACTGAATATATTATAATTGAAGTCAGTTTTAGTTTTGCTAGCACCAAATTAATAAATTTTTTAAATCAGTTTTAATTAAATTAAGTAGTTCTAAGGTATTTTAGAAAGCTTTTCAAATACAGGGTGGCCCAAATAAGACTAGCTGATGTGAAACACAAGTAACTTTTTTATTTTTTAACATAATTTATTTTTTCTTTCTGCAGATTATAACTGAACTCTTGGAAATTTAAAATGAATACATACAGTCCACAACAACGCATTAAAATTATCGATTTTTATTATTCTTTTCAAAGATCAATTGTTCTGACGCAGCGTAATTATCGCCGTTTTTTTTTAACGTAAGATCAGCACCCACATCTTCCATGATTACAAGTTTAGTTCGCCGTTTTGAGGAACTGGGTTCAGTTACCGACCGTCCAGGAGGAGGTGCTTATCGAAATATTCGTACTGAAGACAACGTGAAAGCTGTGCAGCAGAGTGTTGCAAATGATCCATCTGTCTCAACTAGTCGCCGTTCCGGCCAATTGGGTATAACCAGAACAACATTATAGAGAATTTTAAAGCTGGATCTTAAGATGTATCCATACAAAGTTCAAATTGTGCAACAGCTTCTACCGCAAGACCCCCAACAACGATTACAATACGCTCACTAGGTCTCATTTGGGCCACCCGTTAGAAGTACACTTCATTACGACCATAATAAGATTTTAAAAGCTGCCTAAACTTATAAAAGTTTACTTTCTCATTTTATGCTGTGTTGCCATGTTGAATGGCTTAAAGTAGGACTTGAATCATATGTATGACATGCAAGTGATAATTTTTACGCTTTTTTATTGAAGTTTTTCTTTTAATGAAGGAATTATTGCCCAGACATGAAAGACAAAGAAGCACATTATTGTATAATTTTCAATAATGTGCGGTGGCTCAGGTAATTTGAAATGTAATTTCCATGTTATAAATAAAAACATATGCATTTCTGCTGTGTGTGTGTGTGTTGATGAGTGGGATGCATGTGTTTGCTTTTTGTATTTAAAATAAAAATAATCTTTTGCTATGATTTATTGCGTTATTATTTATGTCCTACAGGCCAGAAAACCATTAAAACATAAAAGAATTTCTGACTATTTTCAGTGTTCGCACACATTAATTCCAAGATGGATTATGATGTTCTATCAAACGTTAAAAAAAAAACAACCAAGCGAAAATTAAATAAAAGTGAATTAAAATCAACAGAACTTCATTTGATAAAATTTAATTAAAATACAATAATCACCATAGTTCACTTTTATCGCTACTTTTTAAGAAGCTTAACGAAAATGATCATCATAATAAAAAAAAAGGAAAAAATGTATTGTCATTTATATTCCAAGTGTCAAATTAACAAAAATATTTTTTTGACAGGAACGAGCGATTCAGTAACTTTTATTACGAACATTCGTATGGAAAAAACAGGTATAACAAGTTTGCAACAAAGCTAACAGCACATTACAAATAACTTTTTTTCGATACGAATGTTCGTAATAAAAGTTACTGCGGCCAAACTATACTTATTGTGAAAAATTGACTAATTGAAAAATTATTGAATAAATTTCCTTAGAAAATTTGTTTTACAAACCTTTAATTAAAGAAAAAATTCAATTAATTTGTTACAAACACATTGTCCATATAATTATACCTTAAAAACTTTAGTAGCGAAAATAAATTAATAGACGACACTTATACATGCCTGATGTGTGTATTTAAATTTTATTTTTATCCATATGGTAAAATTAATTAAAATTTAAGCTCATTTTACTTTATAACTTCCAGTTAATACACACATAACACGTTTTAAGATAAAATCCCTTAAAGGTAAGTAAATTTAAAGAGTTAATAAGGTTTTTTTTTTAAATAAAATTGAGGTAAAAATATGCTGGGTTATAACGTAAATGCTTTGCAATTTAATAAATTAAATAAAAATAAATTTGAAAGGCATTTAAGTGTAAAATTTTGCTTTAAATTTAATATTGAATTTTAAGCTGCAGCTTTTTCACTTTTTTAGGTTTTTTTTTTTGAATTATTTAGCTTTTCTTAAGCAGCCGCTTTTTAGACCAATTTAGCTTGTTTTTTTTAGCTCCTGGCAACTTTATAGGCAGTTGTAGGAGTAAATATATAACTTATTGATCTGGTAAATGTTGTTTTGCCTTCAAATTTTATTGATATTGAAAAATACTTAAAAAGAGAAGAAAAATATACGTTGGGTTATGCTGAACATAAAATAAAAAAATTAGCCAAATCGGTTCAGCCGCTCTCCGAGTTGAGAAAAATTTTAAAATAGGGAGTGGTCTATTTTCACTTTCATAAAAACTTTTGTAGGGTTATTCTGAAAATATGAGGAAAAAATTAACCAAATTGGTTTAGCGGTTCTGCATTTTGAGATAAATTCATAAAAAAATAAATTTTGTTATGCGGAACTTGTAGCACAAAAATTAGCCAAATAAGTGCAGTCGTTTTACAATTTAAGAAAAAATTTAAAAATTGTATGTAATCTATTTTTTTTACATAACAACCTATGTTGGGTTGTTCTGAAAATATAAGGAAAAAATTATACTAATTGGTTTACCCGTCCTGCGATTTAAGAAAAATTTAAAAAGTGGGCGTGGTAATGGTTATGGTCTATGGAGTCCAATGTCGAACACACGTACAGTTGAATTTTATTTATTAATATGTCACACTCTTTAATTCTTAGTAATATAAGTCTTTATAAAATTAATACTCAATCATCAATTATAAATTATTGGTATTATTGGCATTTATGTAGAATTTGTTAATAAATGAATGTCTTAAATCCTCTTAAAATGACTTAATATAAAATGTGGGCTTTATTTCATACATAAGAGAGAAATGCTCGTATACACTCTGACATATGTGCGTGTCTATTGATTGCTCCCCTGGGAGTACATTTTGCTAATACGATTTTAATAACATTTTAGAACAAATTAAATTAATTGTGCAAATATTCATATGTATCATTCATTTATGTTTAATTTCGTATTTATTGTACTTCAAATAGTTGTATCAAATATATCATGCTGAATTTGGATATTAAAAGTATTAAATGAAACGAAGGAAACAGAAAAAAAATTAATGCTACTGATATTACAGAAATAAAAGCATGAATTTAAGTTATAATTTATTTTATATATTTTTTTAAATTGAATTGAATGGAATTACTGCAAATTCTTAATGGTAATTAGAATATATGAGTGGCAACACTGGTCATATCTTTTAAATTAACTTGACTAAAAGAACGATACTCGTTTTCCTCATTAAAAAAATGACACAGCAATTTTTCTGTTTTAAATTTTTTTTTAAATAAATTATAATTTATATACTCGTATATGATATACTCGTATGTATATATAAAAGAATAACGTTACTGACACACTTATCATCATCGGCCAGCTACGCGCTTGAAATTTGGTGAGCAGGTTCCTGTCCCAATGTGTAGGTTGAATAAGAAATTTTTGGAAATTCGAATATTAAGGGGTTAAAAAAGGGTAAAAACGGGTAAAATCGAAAATGAGCCAAAGTTCTACTACAAATTATTCTACTAAAAACATGTGGATGGGTATTTGGTACTTTTTTATATTTGTGGGATAAAAAGGGTAAAAACTAATGTTGGTACGTTTTTTAACCCCATTTATCTTTCAAAGTAACAATCGCAGCAACAAAAACTAAATTGTATTCTCTCTTCTTAAAAAGGTCTAAAATATTCTTTTTAAAACTCGAGCAAATAAGGGGTAAAATATTTACCAATTTTTACTATTATTTCTAAATATGTACTTTTAAGTAAATTAATGCACCATATGAACATTCTATTCTTAATTTGTAAAACCCAATAAAACTCTATTTAAAAAATAAATTTCAAGAAAGAAAAAAGTACCAAAAGGGGGAAATAAGATTGGACTTTATATTTAACTATTATTTAAATCGCTACTTCGTCAGTGAAGTGCCATACGTTCGTTAATATAATTTAAGTAAGTGAAGATAAATCTGCCGAGTTAAATATGTTTTAACGTAACCCGTTGCAGTTTTTTGTATTTGTAAATATGTTTTTAGTATTTATGACATATTTAAAAATATGTTTAGGAGAAATATAAGTGCATGGATATAAATATGCATAAATAAGTTGATTTTACAAAAATATTACTGAATGGGACACATCATTTTAAAAGGAAGGTCGTGTAGATTTATAATCTACAGCCCAAATTCTCGGAAGTTACTTTGGATTATTTTTAAAAATTTTTTGGCATTTCTATATACCCTAGTACTGTTCTTCTCAAGGATTTAACAGTTTCCGTTTTGAATCATAAAATAAAAACTACAAAATTATTCGGAAATGTTAAAAAATTTCCAGAAAGCTTAGAACCTACAAACTAAACTCCTTTTTGATTTTAGTAATTTCCCTTAAAACAATGACACTGGGATATATAGAAATTTAAAAAAAATTTTAAAGTCCAAAGTAACTTCTGAGTTGGGCGGTAGCTTACAAATAGTATGTGTACCATCTCGTAATATTTGTGAGAAGAAGAGGACGGGTGTCCATCGGGAAGGTGTACTTATTTGTTTGTTAATAATTTTTGATGGTCTTGTGGAAGAAGCTCTTCTGTCAACTAAATCTTATATAAAAACAAATGCAAATCCTTGTGCAAAATTGTGGGCTAAGTTGTTCTTTGAAGACCAATTCTTGGGCAGCAGTAATGTTTTCAGCCGATCTTGCAGTACGTTGTGGTCCATGCTTGGGCCTATCACCTACAGACCCTCTTTCTTCGAAATCATTCACTACACAATAAATATTGCGTTTTGTTGGCACGTTGTTTCTTCCAAACATTTCACGTAACTTTCTCATCGTCACAGTAATCGATGATTGATTTCGGAAAAATGTTTTAACAATTAAAACATGTTAGTTTATCGAATATTTTTCCATAATAAATTTGCTACGTGTCTACTTCACGACTGCCAAATATGAACTATCAAGACTAATGTTTACCAAAAGTTGTATACCTTCCTGGCGGACACCCTGTATTTATGCATATTTGTACTCTTATACTTCTCCTAAACATGAACGACAAAAAGGAATATAAATAAAAGCAAAATAAACAAATACTGTGTTTTGTTAAAAAAAATTTAAATTATTTGTAAAAAGTTTACAAAAGATATAAATAAAACATATAAATAACATCGAATGATTTTTATTATGAAGATACAAAAGTTTGAAAACTTACATTAGAACTAACGAAGTACCCACAAAGATTTAAGAAAAAGAGCATATCAATTGAGTGAGTCAATTTGAATCGTTCAGTCCTAACCAACACAGGACTACTATTTACACATACCATATGTGAAACGTACAACACAAATTACCAATATAAGATTTTATAAGTGTTCCCATGTTAACACTTACTGTTATGATGAAGATGTTCCTGTTTATCAATGTTTGTTTAAATGCATTAACTACCAACTGGCATATTTAAATTTCACAATATTATTTGTCTTAAATTTTAATTAAAATTTCTATATAAATAGCACGCATGTTTATTTAATTTCATTTAATTATTGCTCACATAAAAATAATGTTTGATATTGAATTTACATAATTTTCTTTATTTAAGGTTAAGAATGATATTTAATTTGTATATTTAATACCACAAAAACACTATAATAAATCCAATTAAACAAACCATAAATTATGCAAATGACTGTGATTAAATTATTTCATATAACAAGCAACAGGCGCCACAATAACAAACGCAACAAGCATAATATAAAAAATTTACTTAAAACAAAAAAAAAAAATTCACTTAAGCTTGAAATAATTCAGTAAAGCCTAAGATTTTTCGAAGAGTTTTTGACGAATCACAAAGAAAACTATTGAGTAAAAATATTTTAATTTTAAATAAAATTGTAATTGAAAATCATTGCTAAAAACATTAATTTTTTGTGTAAAGAATTCAGAATAATTATAGAAAAACTAGGTTAATTGCAACTAGATAGTCTAAATTATTAGTGATGAACAGGGTTCACTTGGTATGACTGCCAGGTCATATTGTATATGTAGGCAATGGGAAGTCAGATAAATCACAAGAAAAGGATAATAGAAAAAGGCTAATAGATTCATTGTCCCAAAACTATATTACGGACTGTCTTGGCGTGGCTGGAAAGAGAATCTCAATAATACTGGCTGGAAACAAACGGTATCAGGGTAGCAAAAACATTCAAGCCATTGCGATCTCGGAAGAAAGCTTAACCCAAGCAGGAATTCACATTGTCACGGAATATCTGACTGGACTAATGTCCAGTTATGCAGGTTATGAACTGTGTCACTGTAATGCACTAAACACATTCGAGACAGCAGGATACCGACTACACGACTACAAATGATGTTGGCTACAAGAGTCGCGGTGTAGCCAGTTACTTAATTATTTTAGAAGCAGCAGCAGCAATTGTTTAGGAATGTTTTTTATAGAAAGACATATTTCAGCTGTGCCACGTTAAATTTTTTAATATGTTTGAAAATAAAATTATTTATTCAAGCTCACAAAAAAACATAAAACATTCATTGATGTATTTAGATATACTTATAACATGTAATAATGTAAAAACACTTCGATTCATTTCTTTAACACCTTTTTATTGTCAAATAAAATTAAATATTTTCAAAGGCTTATTTTTTATTACACTAGCAGCATTAAATTGTTCATTGCCGCCGACAAAAATAGAAATTAACCTAAGTTGGCGACAGCTACAACAGTAGTCGTGTAGCCATGTAGCCCTGCTGCCGTGAAAATACTCATTTTCATATAAACTCATGCATTTCATTTTTGAGAGGTTGTAGTCGGTAGCCTGCTGTCTAGAATGTGTTTGATGCATAATAGTCTAATTTGGACCCATTTTCATTATTTAGGACAACATTACCTACAACTGTTTCACATGGCGGACAAGTCACCCAAAGATGTTTTTGAATTCTTAATGAATACTAGATTTTGTGAGGATTTGTAACTTTAGAGTAGTGACTTTTTCCCGCTTCTCATTCTAATTCTAATTCTAGTGATGAATAATTTAAGAAGGTTGAATAACGTCAATATATAGAAGCCGAGAAAAGTTATCTGTTTGATAAATTCGACTTTAAAATAATTTGTGCGGGCCATTTTTCACTCCAGCCTTCAATGTATTAAAAAAAAAAAAAAAATTAACTTTACACAGTCTTCATTTACTTAAAGTTAGAAATTTGCTTAAAAATATGATTTTAATAATGCACTTTAATAAAGAAAACGAAATCTGGGCTGTTCAGTTAAAAGCAGCTGCTTGCAATGAAAAACCATAATCACAGACAAACTAAAATATATTTATTTTTCAATTTTACATAAGTTTTTTTTATTACACATAATTACTTTTGTTTTATTTTTCCTATCGCATAAAAGTATAAAATTAATATTTTTGAAATAAATTTTTGTGGTTTTATATAAAATTAAATTTTGATCAAAAACTTTATAAAATTTTCTTAAGGATTATAGTTTTGTGGTGATTGGACGAATGTGTTCATTTCAATTTAAAATTGAGAAATAAGCTGCTTACTTAAACCTTTCTTTGAAAAAAAGTTTTTTTTTTATGAAAAATAAATTTTTAAATATTTTTTTTTAATATAAACTGTTTATAAAATTCTAAATTATACAAGGATTTTAACCACATATATGATATACATTAGTATTTAATACCACAAATTTAAATCTAAAGAATATTAGTTGTTTTTGTTTATTTTAAGTCAGCAAACTCTACACTGTCTAAAAATCATTTTAAAAATATTTTTAAAATTTGTTCAAAATATTTTATAAATATTTTAAAAAAATCCATATCGAAGTATGTAGTTTCTTTGAAGTGATCCACCATAGGCTTTTCAAGTCTTCTTTTTTACACTTGTTTTTTTATAGATGAGTATGAAAGTCTCCAAAATTGGTTGCTAAAATCACCTAAATGGATGCTTTAGAACGCCAATTAAATGTACATTGAGAAAACAACTTCGGTTGGGAGAACTAAGTCTGACAATTAAAAATAGGTCTTTCAGCTCGAAAAATTTTTAAGAGAGTTAAATTTTCACAGCTCAAATTTTGATTAGAAACAAATTTATTTTTCACAACCAAAGTTGTTTTTTGTGTGTATTTATATATAAAATCAGCACTTTTTATTGCATCACCTGATTTTACATTTTTGTTTGCAAGCTTTATTAACAAGTTGCCTTCATTATTTTTAATTTTAATAATTTCTTTTAGTGAATTTAAATATATAAAAAAATTCATTGACATGATAAAGTTGATAAAAAAATATGTGTTATCTTTTTCAAAACCAGAAATAATCTTAGTTTTGTTTATAAACAATTCTTTTAAAATAATATTTATTAAAACTATATTGTTTTAATTTTTTTGTGTTGGTTTTCAATTACACTAGGTACCAAAAAAAAAAAATTATTAAAAATAGAATAAAATAATCACTAGAGTTTTGTTTTTCAGAAAAATTTTTGTAAAACTTAAAAATTCTGGGTCTGTTTTTATAAAAAAAAAATCAATAAAAACTAGTTAAAACTTTTATAAACCTGGTTTGAATCCTCTACTTCTAAACGCAATTTATCACATCTAAATCCGTCCAGTAGTTTAAGAGTTCTACATTGTTACGAAAAGTCATGCTTTTGTTCCACTGTTATTATTTTTCATAAGAAACCGTATTCAATATATTGTTTAAGCTAATAAGTAGAATTTGTGTGTGATTTATTTATAAAGTAAAATGTGTAGTATTTTTTATTTATATATGTTAGTTTTATGTTCGTTTTAAGTGTTATATTTACAATTAGTCAGACTTAAACTGTCCGTTAGCTTTTGGCTGTTGTAGAAGGTTCTAGGGCTGAGCTGCTGGCATTGACAAAGATGATTAATTTTAGTTGAGACGTTAAACAGTAAATAAAGTGAATAATAAACAATAAGATGTCTTTTAGACTGTTAAAATAAAACTGAATGTCTATAACAAGCGCGAAAAAAAGTACTACTTAAGTTTTATTTTACATTATTAAGCGTTGTAAAAACATAACAATATTTATAAATTTTTCTAAATTTAATTCCACCATGTAATACACAACTTAGTGCAACCAAATTAAAACTATAAAACCAACTCTATATTACATAAAAAATAATTTTCCTTATTCTGGAAAAGTGTATTAGAAGTAAAAATTTAAATAAAATTTTCTACACAAGCAGTAAAAAAAATTTCCTACTATCTGTAACAAAAATTTCTTTAATATAATATTAAATTGTGGTTCTTTGAGTTGATGTGATTATGCCACAGCACAGTTGTTTTCGGTTACCCAAAAAATTTATTTTGTTTTGTTGCAAAGTGTCATCATCTGCATACGTACGAGTATTAGTAAAATTCTGTGGTTTTTATTTAAAAGAAAAAAATTAAGAAAAAACATTTACAATAATAATAAAACTAATTTTTTATTCATCTTAGTATACTGCACACACGTATACTATTTCAATTATTTAATTTTTAAATATTTTTGTTTAATTGTTATTTAAGAAACTTAAAGAAAATTATCAAATGTATGTATATTGTTTTTAAAGTAATTAAACAAAACCAAGAAAAACCCTGAAATAATTTTTAAGAAATTATTTGTTTTGCATATTCTTTTATAATAAAATTGTTTGTATTGCTTCTCAAAAAACCTTACGTTGTTTACCCTCGTGTGTTGTTTTCCACATTTTTGTTATTGATATGTACTTTCTAGTAAAGCATTGTTCACACAAAATCCGGCCGCTTTACAAAAGCAATTTAGAAAAACCTAGTGGCAACACTTGAACTTTAGAAAACAAATTTTGTTTTAAAAATTTTCACCGTTATTTTGTAGAAATAAATTTTTCAGTCTTAGTTTATTTGCAAGCGTGGTTAGTCATGGAAACTGAAAATAGAAAAAAAATTGTGCACAAATACTCGAATGTAGAAAATCCGATAGGGTCAGGTGCAATGATTGGAAAAAAACTGCAGCTTCCGAAAAGCACTGAAAATAAGGTTTTAAATAGATATAACCAAACTTTAAGTACAGATCGCAAGCAAAAAGAAAAGAAAAAAATTGCTAAAAGAAACTCAGAGCTTACAAAATGTAATGGGTGTTTTTTATAGACGTATAGAACTTTAAGTTGGCATTACTGTTCAAGATGGCGACCGATTCAACAGCTGTCAAGTGACTTATTCTCAGTTTGGTTTGGCAATTCATCATGAATAGACTCACGCTTGCAAATAGTGCAATTTTATTTCGAAAATAATGGTTCATAATTTTGATTTTCATAAGCGAATTTTGTTTAGCGATGAAGCGCACTTCTGGTTGAATGGCTACGTCAACAAACAAAACTGCCGCACTTGGAGTGAAGCTAATCCTCAAGTGTATGTCGAAACACCGATACATCCAGAAAAACTGACTGTTTGGTGCGCTTTATGGGCTGGTGGAATCATTGGTCCGTACTTCTTCAAAAACGATGATGGCCAAAACGTTACAGTCAATGGTGATCGGTATAGAGCCATGATTACTAACTTTTTCATTCCTGAATTGAACAACCATGATGTCCAGGAGCTGTGGTTCCAACAAGACGGCGCAACATGTCACACAGCTTGTGCCACAATCGATTTATTGAAAGACACGTTTGGTGACCGCCTAATTTCACGTTTTGGACCTGTGAATTGGCCTCCAAGATGTTGTGATTTAACACCACTAGACTACTTTCTGTGGGGCTATGTAAACTCATTGGTCTATGCGGATAAGCCACAAACTTTTAAACCATTTGGAAGACAACGTTCGCCATGTTATTGCCGATATACGGCCACAAATGTTGGAAAAAGTCATCGAAAATTGGACGTCCAGATTGGACTACATCCGAGCCAGCCGTGGCGGTAATATGCCAGAAATCATATTTAAAATGTAATGCCACAAGATTATCTTTCGGATAAATAAAAATCATGTCAATCGAATAATCCATCGTTGTTTTATTGCAATTTAAAGTTCTATACGCCTATAAAAAACACCCTTTATAATACGCTCTATGCAGCAAAACTCGGGTCTCTCTGAGAATGATCGTACAAAAAAAAATAACACCAGTATAAGTACCGCAAGAAGAATACGTCTGGATGCTGGCTACAGCAGCTATCATTCAATAAAATATGCAAACTGGAGTGAGAAGCAGAAGGCCATTGCAATAAAACGAGCACACATTCGTTTCAATCAAGTTTTAACAAAATTCATCAATGGACGATGAAACCTATGTAAAAATGGACTTAAAACAGCTGCCAGGTCAAAAAATTTATGTTGGGGCGAAACGTGGAGATGCCGATTTCAAATATAGATACACGATAATGGATAAATTTAGTAAAAAAAAATTATGATTTGGCAAGCAAATCTAAAAGTACGCCGTTTGTCGACTCTTCAACAATGACAGCAGAAATTTTTGTCGAAGAATGTCTGCAGAAACGATTGCTGCCTCTAATTCAATGCCACAAGTCCTTAGCAAAATTTTGGCCTGACTTAGCGTCTTGTCATTATTCAAAAACTGCGATGGAGTGGTATCAAACACATCAGGTCGATATAGTGGCAAAAAACATTAACCCTTCTAACTTACGACGAATTCGGCCAATTGAACAATACTCGACTATGGACGCCAAAAATACGTTGAAAATTTGGAACAAATATGCAGCGCAGGCAGATCACAATGTTGTGCAGAAACTTATTTGAACCATTAAGGCAAAAACGCGGAAATTCGTAAGAGGAATTGAATTGTATATAATTTGTTAATATTTCTAAAAAAGCAATAAATAAATATGTATTTATTAACAATTGTTTATGCGGCCGGATTTTGTGTGAACAATACTTTAGTAACATTTTATTTCTTAGATAAAATCATTTTCATGCCAATTATTAATATCAGATAACTTGCTTTGTTAAAAAAGGGAAATTTTTTTTTATAAAAAGAGAAAAGTGAAAAAACTCCCAGTTAATTTTTATTCATATTTGGGCTGTTTATATCAGCAATAATAAATTTATTACAACATTTTATTTTATTTAACGCTATCTGAGAAGATTTAGGACCATCTAGATAAAATTCTATTTAACTTTAAATAAACATTTAAGCGTTACGAGTAAGTTATGGACTCAAAAATCTGTAGAGTTAAATGTGAGTTTTAAGATAAGAAATTATTGAGTGATTCTACAGAATTACAATTATTTCAATGGTTACTTATGCTTTCTGGGTAAGTGGCACAGCGCGTGACGATAAGGAAAAGAGAAAGGGATCACTTGTATCCTTGCTTGCCTATTGAGTACTTTAGCCAAAAATAAAATAAAAACAAGGTCAGATAATCCGCAACAAGGTGCACCGGATAGTCTGTTTTAGAGTAACAGAAGCAATGAAGACCTGCGCTAAGCTACCTTTAGGAGTATTCTCTCGACTCACTGTTTTATAACTTGTCACTTACAGAAATCATGTACAAATTCAATATGTTTGTATTTCTGTAACTGTCCATTTCTCATCGTCTTAAATAGGTTGGATAGAAGACTAGACTTCTGTAAGCTATTCTAAGTGATTATCAAAGAATTCTTATCTTAGAGAAAAATTATTGTAATAAATGCCTTCAAAATTTTTATACGTGGAGCCACTAGTGGTACTTCTTCTTGATAAACAAGTGCTTCAAATTTTTTTACAAACTTTTTTCGATCGATGCTGATAAAATTTCTGCGGGCACTTCTTTTGTTAAACTAAAATCCTTCTGTGGGATAAATACTAGTTTTATGAAAGCCTTACTATTCGAAGGGAAAAAAGGAAGGAAACAGGATTACTGGACAGTTAAAACAGACATTGCAATAGTAAATAAGAGTAATCCCGATCAAAACAAACCAAAGGTTATTCAGGCCCCTATCAGAAATGATTTTAAGCTCTATACTGAATTTTGTAAACTAAATTATGATATAAGTTAAGTTGGTGGAATATAAACATTTAAAAAGCACTAAAAACAGCTCTAAAATCACTAAGTTGTTAACGTTGGTATTTGGCATAATTTTGAATCACTCTATTTTACTTTTCATGCTAAACGAGTGATAGAGTGGCCTAAAAATAAGAATAAATTGTGTGACAAAATTTAATTATTTTTTTTAATATTAGCTTAAACATAATAATTATAAGTTTTAGTTTTTCTAAGTAAGACATTACGTTGCAAGAAGTTATATTTTTCTTTTAGGTGGCAGCTTCATGCAAACAATTTATTAAATTGTAATTAAATTGTGTACACAAATAATACAAAATATAAAGCCTTTTAGCAAACATGGCAACAAAAGTATTTAAGCAAAGAATAACATTTTTAAAACATAAATTATTCTATTATGCTCGCATGCACATTGAAATGTAAGTACGAGTACATACGTACGTATAAATATTAAATATAATAGAGCGACAATAGCAACAATGAATATTCATTTCAAATGTATTTATTATCAACTAAATATTTAGAAATGCTTGCACATACATTAATGTATCAAATCAAATCAATTGAAATTGAAATTCGAATTCTATTTATTTATTTATTCATTCATGCATTTGTGTCACTCTATACTCGTCGATGCATGTATGTGAATATATGTTTTCTGTTTGTATTTGTATTTATGAATGCTTTTCTCTATTAACATTTAATTTTCGTGTTGTTCACATATAAATTTATACGGAAAAGAAAGTATTCTAGTACCATGTGCTTATATATTTTATAAACAAGTTTTACTTGTATGAATATGAGTTTGTTAGTTGATTTTTATTATTTGATTTTATTTAATATTGAATATAATATAAACTCTCAGTTAAACATTAACACACACATTACATGCGTTCACTTTGATACAAATAAATTCTGTTTTTATTTCTAAATAAACTCATAAATATTTACATCATGGAGTAGTAAAGTGAATTTTTGTTTCTTATGCTTTTCATCATAATTTATGCTTGTATATTGTGTTCTCATCACCCACCATCATGTTTTTAGATTGAACTTCGTATACCCACAAAGACTGCAAATATGTTTGTAATTTAAGAAAAATGGTTGGAACTATTATAGAGCTTAGCCACCCTTGGCATTTGTGCTCGCTAGTGTTATAAGAAATTACAAAATGACAGTAAAAAACTATTCTATCAGTGACATATTTTATGGATCATCATTTTAACGAGATTTCATGGTATGTACTTGTATTTATTAATTTTTTTTATTTTTATTCTTTTTATTCTATTACTCATACTCGCATCTCTTGTTTGATATTCATCTCTTGTTTATAGTTTATTTATTTTATTCAAATACAAGCATTTAAATATTGAATGCCCTCATTAAGGATATTATTTTCTTTTATTAACTTGTAATAGTTTGACATAAATAAATTTATGCGACAAAAATGTTACTTTTTATCATATTTATTCTAAATGTAGAGGGCATAAAAGTAATGAATTTATGAGCACAAGAAAAATGTGCTTAACACATTATTTGTTGATCATTTACGAGTATTAATAGGGGGTGGAATAAATTTTAACGTAAGACGTATAATTGAATCTGCAGGTTTTAAGCTTTCTGGATATGTTTTAACATTTACGGAATAGTTATTAGTTTTTATTTTATGATGATAAACGGAAATGGACAAAACTCTTAAGGGTAACAGCACTGGAGTATATGAAAATTTGAAAAAAATTTTTAAAATAAACTAAAAAAATATATGTAGAAATAGTTAATGACGTAAGACGTATTTGATAAATATGCCATTAATACTGAAAATATATTTACAAATACAAAAAAACGTAAGCGGTTACGTTAAAACATATTGAACTCAGCATATTTATCTTCACTTACTTAATTTTTTCTATGGTTTTGATGTCATAGAAGAATATGGAAAGTGAAAAACAATATTATGTCGCTAATACAGTGAAGGGTATATAAGACTCGGCACAGCCAAATTGAACTTGTTTCTCATTGTAATATTTTTAATTTTTTTTTAAATGTACCATTTCCAAGGTTTTCCTTTTAACATTAAAATAAAATAAACTGAATGTATTATAAAATATATATTTTTTTTTAAATTCATTTTTTAAGTATGTGTTTAAGGCTCGCTAACTTAACAATACAAATTATAAAAATTCTTGGAATTGGAATTTTACAACTGAACAATAACTAAAAGTGGAATGTTATCGAACAGATGCTTTTTGATTATTACAAACATACCTTAAGTAAAAAGTTTATGATAAGCTAAAGATAGGTTTGTGCTGCTCATAACTTTTAACGTAAACTTTAAGCATTTAAAGTTGCCATATTTTCGATTTTAGATATGGCAACCTCAGCATTCATAGATATTGAATAATTTTTTTATTAATACACAAAAATAAAACAATACATTTATACAATAAAATAACAAATATTAAAATAAAATTTTAAAAGTAAAAAATTTCTTAGTTATTTGAAAAATAATTGTCAAAAAAAGGCACGCACCTGTCATTATGGATTTATAGCAACGAAAAGTAATCTTTGTTCACAGCAGTGGTGCCACATAACAAATATTATAATATTTATCTTATTGAGAACTTGTAATAATAGAAAAAAGTTATTGATGATTTTATCAGTTACTTTAACTAAAGTTAATTAAAGCTATCTGAAACCTTATAAGTAAGTTGTAATAAGGGCCCTTAGACTTTTAATTAAAAGACACTACTAAGATAAGTATTACATCACTGCTTTTTATTTTTATATATTAGTATTATATATCACAAAGGGACCGCGTCAGAGGACCCAAGTGAGCCCAGCTCTTGTTTCTCTTTTCGGACGACCTGTTTAACCTATTATCACTATAATTTTAATGGCACCGAAAACTTTAAGGTCTATTGTGCAGCACAGTTCCTAACTAAAATCCAAGACTCCTTATGAATCTCGCAATTGCTGTAGGATTAATCATGTCTTAACTGCTCATTGTGAGTCTTGTCAACGCTGGGCACTAGCACAGAACATCATCCCTACCGAACGATCAAAGTCGTTATTAGTTTTAAAATTTAGATCAATATCAAATTTTTGCTATAAAAATTCTCACTTTAGCTATTAGTAAGTGTAATTATGCACTTAAAGAAACGAAAGTATGCCTATAAAATATGCTTTTAAAAATGCAAAATATGCCCTTACAGAAAAAAAAAAATAGTCTTTATTTTTCTCTTATCATATATTTAAAATTGCTCTTATTCAAAAAATAATTGACGTAGACTTTAAACGTTGACTTTAAAGTCTACAAAAACTTTTCTGGATAAGAGGGAATATGTTTAAAATTACGTGCATATAAATATAATCGGAAAATTACTCTTTCAAACTTTCCCTTAGGTAGAGCAAACGTTTTTCATTCTGTAAATGCTAAAAGATTTTTTTTTTCTTAAAATAGTTTTTTTCCAACAAATTTTAAAGGAAGTTTTCTATAAATAAGTAAAATTTAAATTATTGACGTTTTTGTGAGGGCGTCTAATTGGCGTGTTGTAAAACGTCAACTATTTTATTAAAGTTTTATTGAAAACTTATGTAAATTAAAACAAAATTTTATTATTTTTGTTAACAATATATATATTTTTTTAAGACTCTTGTTAATTTATGGTTGTGTTTTAATGGTTGCCGTACCCAGTAAACAAATCAAAAGTTATTTAAAAAAAAGCCAAGTAATTACAAATTCTTAATTTTCTCATCTCACACAACAAAATTTTTAATACTCGTAAACTGCCTTAAAATTAAACCATTTTCCTTAATTTAATGAAATCTATTGCTTGAATAAGAGGTCATCTTCTCTTGACTGTTTTTTTTTATTCTACTTTATCTCTGAATTTGTTAATGATTTTTATAAACTTGTTTTTCTTTTTGCTGGGTACTTATTTATGTTTATTAACTCACAATCCTACACACATACACAAACATAGACACACTTATTTATTTCAAGAAAATAACTGTTAAATATGTATTTCAAGGTCCTTAAAATCATTTTATTTTTGTTTTCATTTTAACTTGAGAAACTTTTTCTTTGCTATTTTATTTACTTGAATCTTTATAAATGGGCGACCTTATGTGTATGTGTGTGTGGTCTACATAAATATCTTTAAACTATTAAACTTGTTATTGAATATAAAAAGTTTAACAACTTGTGTGGTTTTATGTTTTTTAGAGGGGTTGTTTGTACTATACTCGTACACTCGAGACAAATTTATGACAACCAAAAAAGACATTTAAAACATATTTTGTTTTTCTTTAAGAGAAAATTTTTGTTTTGCCTTTTTTATTTTGATAGTTTTGTTAACAGAACTAGATTTAAAAGGAATACTAAATTTTAATCATTTAACGAGTATTAATGGCGGATGCTTTTTTCCCTTAAACTAATCGAGATGCTAGGGAAAGCAAAATGTTGGTTGATTGCTTGGTTTACAGAACACAAAGGCCAGAGTTGGATAAGAATTGAGACCAAATTTACATTTAAAATTTGTAAGAAAAAGAAAATGAAATTAAAAAAGGAAAGCATTAGTAAGGACAAATAATTTTGCTTATTAATCTATTGAAAAAAAATATAATTTTTCAAGCAATGACTGTGTCTTCCTCTAGCTATTTAGTTAAGCACACAGAATATATTCCGATATTTCTTCATGAGGTAATTGGGTGTACAATGTCCTGGCAACAGTTCAGTATAGAGTTTGATAATATTTCTGATGAGGCTAAGAATAACTATTTTCCTTAATAGTAAAGCTTAATGAGTTTCTTTGACTGCTGATTGCCCTTATAAAGCATACAATCAACAACAACATATTTATACTGCTTGATTTTTGCTCTCGATAATAATGTAATGAATTAAATTTTTGTTCTATATTAAAAAATAACTACTTATTACGTTCTTTTGATTCATGCCAACAGGTTGATTGAGTTTTTCTTTTATGCTTAGACGGGTTTTACACACCCTATTTCAATACAAGTAAAATGCTAAACCTTAGCAAAGTGAAAAATATAATGAATATCAAAAAAATTTTGATTATCTTTAATTAATTGATTAATTAACAAAAACAGATAAATACACTACACAAACTCACCCGAGGCTGGCATACTTTTCACTTGAGTATGTATTGATCGCATTAGTTTAACAAAAAAAAAAATCAGTTCAGTAAACATTATTTACATGAGCGTATTTTGTATGCCCGAATACACAAAAGCAGGCTATCAGTACTTTGGGACTTCCCTTACATTAGTGCTGCTTGGAAGCAATACATTTTAAACACAGAACTAGTTTGTTTTTGTAATATCCATACTAATATTATAAATGCGAAAGTAATTCTGTCTGCCTGTCTGCCTGTCTGCCTGTCTCGCTTTCACGCCAAAACTACTGAACCGATTTAAACAAAATTCAGTACACAGATAGTTTAAAGTCTGAGAAAGGAAAAAAGTATTGTAAAGCGTTGAAGTGGAAGATAAAAGGTTGTATGAAAGTATTGTCATTTTCAGACTAAACGCATAAAACTTATATTTTAGGCTAATGATTAATTATAAATCAATATGGCATTCAAAGTTTTTAAAAATGTTACCCTTAAGGTTGTAAAATAATTATAGGGGATAACATATTTACGAATTCATTACTTTGTGAAGGTAAATTTAACGCGTTAAGGAACTTCACAAGCCCATTTTGGTGGGCACCTCTAACAATAATGATAGCAAAAACATGAGACAGTTTATAAAGTGGTGAATGGCTGTATTATTTGGATTAACAATTAAAATTCGATTTATAGACGGATTTCTATAAAAATTAACATTTAAGCTTTCTAGGGATACCTAGAACTGAACCAGTCGATACCCAGACGCCCGCTGAATGTAATTTTTTTTTTCCCCAAAATTTGTTTACAAGTCTTTTAAAAAAAATTTAAAAAAAATGTGCTAATTAACGGAAACAAGTATTGACAGGACGTGCTGCAAAAGCTATAACAAAATGTATTGGCTTTTTGGTATTTTTTTTATTTTTGCAGTCACCTGGTTAATAAAACTATGATCGTATTTATTTAAAGATGTTCTCGTTTATCATAAAAACTGCATATGTGATAAGTCTCTTTTAAACTTAAAGTTATTTGATGTTTCTATGAAAGCTATAAAACTGAATAATATTCTTTTTTACCTTTAAAACTCATGGTCTTAGGCTATCGTATTGTTAAAGAAAATACATTGCTGCCAGTCCACGCTATTGCTTCTAAATCAAGTTTTTTTCGCTGGCAAAAGACAGCAGTTGCTATCGTTTACTTAAGTTTAGGTCTTTTTAATTAGTAAATCACCAAGAACAAGTCGCATATGCCAGAGTAAGAGATAAAGTTATTTTACAAATAACAACATAACAAATGGAAAGCTTTACTTTTGAAATATGATAAAGATAAACAAAACACAAATCGTTTAGTACTTTATTTTTTATGGATTTACAAAAGAAACTATGTTGTGTTTTTGAGTGCCTTCGTTAGCTTTGCTTACAACTTTTAAGCAGAATAAATAAATGAATAAGCACAACCACAAACATTAATTTGTGGTTACATTTGGGTTTTTATTGCTGTTTAAAAATTTGGATTTACAAAAATTTACTGGCGTTCAGCAAACATGTTTATTTTCCTTTTGTGACACTTAAAGCCATCATCGCTCTCTCACTTACACCTACATATACATACAAGCACACACTCATTAGAAAGTGTTTACTTTTTGTTGCCAGTTTTTCAAATTTTCTTTTCTTATTTGTATTAATTTATGGGTTTTATGTTGTTTTCTTATTATAACGCTCATTCAACTCAATAGTGGCATAAGCGCTATTTACATCTTTACTTTTTTTTAACAATTTTATAAAGAATAGGAATTATTTAAATTTTAACAAACACTTGCATTCTTTCACACGAGACGTAAATTTAAAAAATTTAACTTATGGGTTGTACAAAAGTTCCGACTTTACACTAATAAAAATAGAGTTTCTGATTAAACTTAAACTAGAGCTGTCGCATGGAAGTTAACAAATGTCATTTTTTATCGCTGTGATTTATTTCAATTTTAATTGCTGTAACGATATTGTCCACTAAAAAAATTTATTTATACATTTCTGAAGTTCTACCACATAAATTATAAGAGTAAGTAAGCTGGCAGGTAAGGCCCAGCACATGAACGTATCTTTCTTGGGATATTTAATCAAACAGCTAAGTTATATAAATGCGAGGAATGAAAGAGAAAAAACTATTTTCCATTAATTTATTAGCATTATTAAAGAACATATCTTTCCTAGTCCATATAAAAGAATATTTGATGTCAGCGTTGCCAGGAGCTAGAAAAAACGCTAGAAAAAGCTAAATCTCGCCGAAAAAAATAAGCAAGGAAAAGTTACAGCTTAAAATTCAAAATTTTCTTAATTCTTTGTTACATTAAAAATTTCAATTCTAATTTTTATAAAAAAAAACCCAAACAAATATTAAAAACTAAAGAAAATAATGGCGTTTTCCATCTGGCTTTCAATTATTTTTCAATTTCAATGATAAAAAATAATATTTAAAATTATTTTAAATAAAAATTTATTTTTTGATTTTTAATGCGATATCTATTCTAATATTTCGCTTGCTTTATCGTACTCAAAAGCGAGCAGCCTCAGTATTACTAAACGGTACTACTAGATAAATTACAAATAAAGTGCATTTTTATTTAACAATTTAGAAGCCAAATATTTTTTTTCACTTACCTTCGTTCGATCAATTTATCAATTTTCCTAACAAAGTTTTATCGAAACTTGCATATGGCAGTCATATGCCAGAAATCATATTTAAAATGTAATACCACAAGATTATCTTTCGGATAAATAAAATTCATGTCATTCGAATAATCCATCGTTGTTTTATTGAAATTTAAAGTTCTATACGTCCTTTATTACTTAAATTAATTTGGTTTCAGTTTCTTTTTCTTTATGTATGATTTGTTTTAATTTTTCCAAAAAAGGCTAGGAAATAAGCTAGAAGCTAAATCATAAATTATTAAGCTAAACGCAAAAAAAAGGCTAAAACTAGCCTTACAAAGGCTAAAATGGCAACGCTGATTGTTGTTTTTCCCCATAAAAAATTTGCTTAAAATTCCTTATTAAATAAAAATGTATTTTTATGAATTTGGATTTTAATCAATAATCGAATAAAATTTTTTTTACAGAATTTCTGCAAAAGCGTTTCTTACAACTTTTTTATTTAAAAAAAGTTCTTATTAAATATTTTTTCAATATTTATGGAAATTATCTCAAACAATTCTAGTTCATTAGAACTTTTACATGACAGAAGTTGGTAAAATAAATGAATTAATAGAAAAAAGTGTGAAAAATTTACTTTGAAGCGAGCAGTAATTTGTTTTAATTCTCTGTCATTTCATGTAACTTTTTTCCTTGTTTTATGGGAGAGACAATTGACGCTTACACACACGAAGCCTTAGACATTCATTTAATTAATTAAAACAAAATTTGTCATGAAAATTTTAGGAAACTGATGATGAATGAGTTGTGCTTTTAAGAAAACCTTTTATTTATCTTTGCATTTTAAAAGAGAAAAAATATTTTCACTTTAAGCACAAATTAGTCGCTTTTCTATTTCAGTTTAATTAAAGAAAGGAATTTAATTTTTTTACCAGAGATAAGCTATGTAGGCGGAGACAAACCAAAGTTTAAAAAGAGTTTTGCTTTAGGAAAATTACACTGTGCAAAATAATTTTTCTAAAGCAGTTTTGCTTAACAAGTAAGATTGGCTGACTTTTAAGAAAACTATTGTATAAAGTCAATTACATGCAAAGAAAAAAATATGGTTAAGGCAATTATATTTAAACCAAACATATTAAAAATATTTTTCAGCTATAGATGTTGCGGTTCAGGGCTAAATTTTTTTTGTTAGTTTATTATACAATTTTTATAAATATTTTTTTTTTTTATTTTTGCATACATAAATTTTTTATATAAATTTTTTGTATGAATAAAATTTTTGTTACTTTATTGATTCATATTCATAAGGACTTTAGAAATTTCCTTAGGAAATTAGTCAGGTATATCAGACGGTTGTAGGCCTAACTAACAAAAACTAGTTCAAATGAGTGGCACAATATTTGTTCTGCTATCTGCAGAGGTCATTGTGACTGGTGCTCATATTGCGGCTAAGACCTAGCCTCCACTCCACTCTTTAATTTTTAAATTATTAAAAACGCGCTTATAGTTACTTTGAAACCAAAGTATAAGATTTGCCATTTCTTTTTTTATTCAAATATATATAAATTGAATTAATAATTACAAATTAAAATTGACTTTAAATTTGTTGTAAAGTATCAATTAAATTACTGATGCAATTTGTGGCCACTTTGATTCAAACATTCCAAAGTCGGCATTAAGATTTTGTTTGTGGCATGTAAAACTTGTTGTAATTTTACTTTAGCGACAAGTAGTCTCTCAACTTCAAACCACACATACACTTACAATTCAAATAATTATTAATGGTAGTGGTATGCCTTGGTCCTTGAAATTCTTGTTCATTAACTTGAAAATTTGACTCTCAAACACAGCAAACTCTTTATAAAATGCTTTATTACTAACTGCGTTTTCATAACGAGTGTAAAGGGATTTTCAAAAATATAATTTCGATTTTTATATAATAATTTAAAATATGTTTAACGAAAATGTGATGATAGAAATTGTAGAACATTCTATAGCGTTATTTTGCTTAACTTTAGATTTAGATTTTCAAAAAATTAATTGATTTTGCTACAGGCCATTCAGCATTGTGTTTTAGACAACGTTGCTGATTAAATGAAAAGGGTTAGAATTCAACTTTCTTAAAATTTAGCAATTTA
The DNA here is from genome assembly GCA_947397855.1 of Thelaira solivaga. Taxonomy (NCBI): domain Eukaryota; kingdom Metazoa; phylum Arthropoda; class Insecta; order Diptera; family Tachinidae; genus Thelaira; species Thelaira solivaga. Next base: position 27,722,498 of record OX377610.1, read on the forward strand.
AAAATTATTTATTTGTTTATTTAGAATAGCAGCTTAGAAAAAAGAAATCAGCTCAGTTATAAATATTTCTTCTTAAGAAAATTTTATTGAATTAAACAGAGATTTTTTTATAAAAACAATTTAAGAAATTTATTTTTTGTTCAGTCTGGCTCGACCCGCTGATTGCTTTTAGTATTCACTACATTATAAAGTGGTTCATGTCTTTGCTAGATTATTAGCAGAAACGAAAAATAAAGGATCAAATAAAATTTTTTCAAAGCAAAATTTCATAACTCTTTAGGGCGTAAAAATGGGCGTGGTTGGTCCAAAAGTATTATAGCTAACCAGTTCTTCTTACAAAGAAGCGGACAGTAAATATATTTTATTTATATAAAAAATAACAGGGAGAAAGGGAAAGTTAAAAATCTCCTTCTTTGCAAGAAGCAAAACTGTAACAATTTTTTTGCTTTCAAAAATAATATTTAATTATTTTAAATTGATACTGAAATTGGACTAGGTTAAAAAAGAAAAAGATGGTAGGGGGCTCACTTTAGTCCGCTGATATGGTATATTTCAAATGAGAAAAAGGGGTAGAAAGAAGTTAAAACGGGAAAAAAGTAAAGAGAAGAAAAAAGTCATAGAAGAGTTCGCCATGGCTTAAATCAATTGCAGCTTCTCAAGAAATGAGATAGCTAGAAAGATCCTGAAGCTAGTGTTTACCAAAGTGGAGTTCACACTACTCCACTAGTGCAGCGTATAAGCAAAGAAGACGTTCCACAGTTTCATACTCTTCTTAGTCCTGACAAGTTCTGCAGTAGTCAAATAATGGCAAACCTTTCAAAGTTGCTTTGAAAGTTGTAGTGCCAGCAATTAATCATTGAGCTCTACATAGCTCTTATAGATCACTGGTGTCAAACAATACTTTTCATTTCCCATGTCCGTTCACTTGATCATCTGAACTCTGAGAACAAATCACTGCATTCGATGTTCCCTATGATGGTAAACGCTCTGCTCAACTGGTGGCTGAAGTAAGAACTATATATACTTCCAAACTAATATCGGTGCTTACTGGTCACTGGACGATCAGCAAGCACATCGGCAGGCTAGGACGGACCTTCAATGAAAACTTCCGCAATTTCTGGGCTTCTGAGAGTAAGGAGACAGTCTTTCATCTTCGTTGCTAATGCGCGGCCTTTTGGCTTCGAGACACAGATTTATCAGTGCAAATCTAATCTAGGGACTACCTGAAATATCAATAGGAAGGTTAGGGAATCTTTTTAGATATGTAATGGTAGTTTTACTACTTGCAAAAATGGAATCTTGCGATTCTAATTGAATGCCGCCATATCCATATCTTAGTCTGCCAACCTCTATCATTCTTGTGTCTTTGGTGTTCGGCTCTATAGTTTTCATTAATGATTCAATGTTGCCATATCCAGATAATACCAGATATTATTCATTGATAATCAGATGAAATAATTTTAGTTCATTTATCAATATTTTATAGTGAAAAGCAGCTAAAATTTTCAAGAAAATTAAAAATATTTAAAAAATTTCCAAATCGATTTCTTTACGTTTTTTAAAGTTTTCCTTTAGAAAAAATTATTTGATGAGTTTTTGAAAAAATAAAACTAAAGTTAAAAATAAAAAAATCATGTCTTTGGTTGCAGATATATTTTTTTCTGTAAAATCCTTTAATGTTTTTTTATTTTCCATCTTCAATAAAAGTGTAAATTTATATTAACCACATAAAGGACATGTTTGCTATGACTCCTTGTTTTTTGTATATGAATGTGTGCACTTTTGCTACTCAATAATATTAGATAATAAAGACACTTAAATGTTTGTGGTGGTAGCGACTATAAGCTAACTTGGCCGAGACTTTTGTAGTCTTTTTCTCTTTTGTATCGTATTTAAAAAGTGATGAAGATAGAAAAAAATTGTTTATTGTGTCAGCATTTCTAGAACAACAAAAGGTGAATGCTAGCAAAAACACCTGCTTGTAAATAAAATTAATATTAAAAAGTTGAGCTGTAACAAAAACCTAAGAAAGAGAGAAACCGAGAAGGAGCCAAAGAATAAAATTAAGAACATTGTTATATAATTTTTATAATAAAAGTAGTTGGTGCAGGTATATATTCGGTTTTACATACTTATTGTTAAAAAAAATTAAAATAAATTAAATTAAATAAAAATATGCAAATTAAAAGACACTGATTATAAAAGGAGGTTAATAAAACATGACTGCTTGTAGAAAATAATGAAGAATGCCTCTGCTCTTAATTTTCAATATTAAATGAACCCATAATACAAAAAGCCAGCACAGCAACATAGCAGCACAAGCTGTAATAATAGATAATCATGATAAGGACTTTAAACGTCTTTATGTAAGTAGATACTGATGTCAATAATAATAAATTGCTCGTTTATATACAGTACGTATATACTTGTATAATGAAAACATTCATAAATTAACATAAATTTCTCCACAACAACGACATCAACAACACAATTGAAAAGAAATGATTTCCCTTTAAAAGAAAAAATATTAAAAAAAAGAAAAATAAAAACAGCAGACAAGAGACAACATAAAATACTTGTAAATATGAGTAGCAGGGAAACACACAACAAATTGTATTGATTCTTTGTGACATTTACTGTCTTCTGTTATCTTTAATGCGAGATTCATTCAATTCAGTTTGTGTTTCATATCAGCCCTACTTGTTTTGCTTTTATTACTTTTACTGAGTTTTATGGTTGTGTGCTGTTTTACAACATGATGTTGGCGTGGGATATCTTGTTTGGTTAAGCCATACCAGTGTTTTTATACCTTTGTGATTCAGTTTGTAATTTCTACCCCGTACATGGGACATCTTATAAAGTATATATATTATGGATTCTTATGAAAAGTGGAATCGATTTAGCGATGTCCGTCTGTCTGTCTGTGTCTCCGTCAAGTCGTTGAAATCAACTTTCTGAAGTCTCTAGGCAACGTATGGAAAAGTTTCTGTCAGATTATTTCTATTAAAATTCAGCTGGATCGGTTTATAAATAGCGGAGCTGTGAGTCAAAAACCAAAATTATCCCTATTTTTGCCCATTTTTTGAGTGAGTTTTTTTGCGTATTTTGTTAAAACAATGAAGCGGATAAGAAAAACTTGGTATTCTGAGGCTGAGGAATATCAAAAATACAACCGAAATTATAGATTTTCATCCATTTCTGCTTTGTTTTTTCCCTGTTTTATCTAAAGTATAAAAAATTAGTACACAGTTGTTTTATATATTATATAAATACTATCTGGACCTAAGCTCAGCTAGAGTAAAAAATCATGACTCCTCTATTTTTTTAGCATTTTTGGTGGGTTTTTTGCGTATTTCTCTAAACTACAAGACGGACAAGCAAACTTGGTACAAAGTTTTATTACAAATAATAATTGTAATGTCTGTGCAAAAAACCAGAAAAATCGGTCCACAAATCGACCAGAAAAATCAAAAAAACAGCCAAAGTTTAAGATTTTCATTAATTTCTGATTTGTTTTTTTTTGCGTTATTTATCTACAGTAAAAAAAATAATTAGCATTTTTTTCAGATATCATATTCATAGTATCTGAACCAAAATTTAGCTAAATCGGTGCATAAATGGCTGAGCTATGAGTCCAAAATCACGACTACCTCTATTTTTTTTACCATTTTTGGTGAATTTTTTGCGTAATTTGTCTAAACTACAAAACGGACAATAAAACGTGGTACGTAGTTTTATTACAAATAACAGTCGTAATGTCTTTGCAAAAAATCAAAATGATCGGTCCACAAATAGACCAGAAAAATCAAAAATACAACCGACATTTCACATTTTCAATAATGTATGTTTTTTTTTTGTGGAAATTTTAACGTACTCGTAATCTTTTGCATACACAAACACGAAACCTAAAAAGGTGTATGGGTGTGTGTGGTTTTTATGCCTTGATAATAATAGCATTACGAATCCAGACATCTTTATGAAAGAGAGTCTGTTCGATTTTTCTGGATAATTAAATATGTTTCCCTTAACATTTTTACAAAAATTTGCAGATTTAAATGAAAATACATTTTTTTGCATTCCTGTTTAATAACTTTCTTACAATTTCTTTTTTTATTAATGTAAAAATTGAGTGCTTGCAGACATTTTAAAAATAACGTTCTCAGAAAGGATTGTTTCTTAGAACTCGTTAATTTTAGTTTCTTGAACTGAAATTAATTATTTATCGAACAAGTACTCAGAAAAATCTTTGGATTATTTTAAAAAAATTTTTAAAATTCCTTAATACCCCAGTACTCTTCTTCTAAGGGATTTTACCATTCCCCACTTTGGCGAGGTACCATTCCCGATTTTAGCCAGGACAATTACCAAAATCAAAAATGAATGTAATATGTAGGTTCTAAACTTTTTTGAAGTGTTTTAACATTTTCGGAAACATTCGTAGTTTTAATTTTATGATTCAAGACGGCAACTGCAAAAATCCTTGAGAACAACAGTACTGGGGTGTATGGAAATTAAAAAAAAAATTTAAAATTAGTCTAAAGTTACTTCTGAGTATTTGTGCGGTAGATTACAACTCTAGACAGTCTTCTCTCCTCTCCAACAGCACTGGGGTATATGGAAATTTCCAAATAATCCAAAGTAACTTTCGAACGAACCATAGAAGATTTCGAGATAAGACATATATTATTTTAAAGGAGAGGTCGTTTAGATTTGTAATCTACCGCTCAAGCACTCAGAAAAATCTTTAGATTATTTAAAAAAAAAATTTTTCATTCCTCATTTTGGCAAGATGCCATTCCCGGATTTTGAACAGAAACTTACTAATACCAAACTGGAATGAAATTTGTAAGTTCTACACTTTCTGGAAGTGTTTTAACATATACGAGAAATTTCGTAGTTTTTATTCTATGATGCAAAACAGAAATTGCCAAAAACCCTTCAGAACAACAGCACTCGAGTATATCAAAATTTCAAAAACATTTTTTAAATAATCCAAAGTAATATCTGAATATTTGGTTGGCAGATTACACATATAGACGATTTCTCCTTTAAAATGTTGTATGCCCCATACTGAAATAATTTATGGTTATTCCGGAAGTTGCTAAAATAACTCAGAGCGGTATATGAAAATTTAAAAAAAATTTTAAATATCCTAAGTAATATCTGAATATTTGGTTGGTAGGTTACAAATATAGATGATCTCCTCTAAACTACTACTAAAAACATTCAATATTTAATGACGTAAGACGTATTTGATAAACATGCCATTAATACTGAAAATATATTTACATATACTAAAAAACGTAATGGGGTACGTCAAAACATATTTAAAACATATTTATCTTCACTCATTTAATTTTTTCTATGGTTTTGATTTTATAGAAGAATCTGGAAAGTGAAAAATATTAATACTCGTATTTCACTAACAGAGTGAAGGGTATCTAAGACTCGGCACAGCCGAATTTAACTTGTTTGTAATAAGTTTGTGGCAAGTTTGTTTTAGTTTTAAACATTTTTACTCTCATTTTGTTCTTTTGTAGCATTTTCTTTTTAAAGATATCTTTGCTTAATTGTTTATCTAAGTGGTTGGTTGTTTTTTTTATTCTCGACAATTTTTCTTTCATGTGAAACTATTAAATAAAAGGCAGCTTTACAACTGCAAAAACAAAAACTTGTTTGAGTTGGTTTTTAAATTTTAAACTTTTAGAAAAAAATTATGATAGAAACTAGTGACAGAAATTAGTAAAAGAAAAGGAACGTTTATAAAATTTGTATTTATTTTGTATAGGATTGTTCGTTTTATACTATAAACAGTGCACACGTCTTTTCTTTTTAATTCGTGCAGTTTTTTATTAAATAAATTAAAATAAATTTATTATTTGATTTCAAGTATATTTGGGTTTTAATCAACAAATAAATAAATTTTTTTTATATTTAATTTTTAGCGAAAAGTAGCAAAAAAAAATTTTGTGTTTCTTCTAGAAAACTTGTGTGAAAATACAAAATTTTTTAAATTAATTTTTATTAAAATTTGTAGAAAAGCTTAGAAACATCACGCAGAACTTGAAAATTTAGCTCTCATTACCATACTAAAAAAATATAATCTCTTTGAATGTAATAAGAGTAGGCTCATTCATTAACATACTGATAGCGTTTGCATACATACGAGTATTTATTTTTTTAGCTCCATGTGTATGAAATTGATTTATGTGCAAAGAACGGAATCATTGGATGATTTCTTATTTGTATGATGCAACTAACTATTATACTACCACATAAACATGTTTATGTTATATTGATAATTTCAACAAAATAAAATCAGGGCAACCAAAAGTTTTAAATTTAAAAAAAATTTATTTATTTTTATAATTTAAATTGTAGAATTTTTCAAAAATTACCTTATTTAAAAACAGTTTAACTAAAACACTTAAACAGCTTCATTAAAAAAAAACTAAAATACTTTTACTACCAAATTTTGATTTTTGGTTAGACCGCAAAGCTAAAGTTAAGTGATTAGTTAAGAGCAGATGACACGACATATAATTTATTGATATTTTTTATTTAAAATCCAAGATGTGTCGCAGATACAATTCCTACATAACCCTGAATTTTTTGAATGCTGACAAATTTAGTTTTTTCTATGTGTAATAATGTAAATGAAAAATGATCTTTATTAATATATAAATCGGTCTTCTGCCAAAAAAATATTTAAAAAAATATTTTTGTCCAAACAAAAATTTTGTCTGAACAAAATAAAATTTGTCCGAACAAAAATTTTGTCTGAACAAAAAATTTGTTCAAACAAAAATAAGGGATTATGAAAAGAAAAATGAATGATCATGATAAAATATAATTTTTTTCAGAAAATTTTGATTGAAAATGCTCGTTATCGATTTGGTTTTCCTGCACATATTCAGAGAAACAAATAAAAAAAAGAAAAAACTATTTCTATTTTCTATATAAAACAACTAAAAACAAAAATACATGCAATGCAGCCTGTTTGTGCTCGCTCACATTGAATAGAAACATCAACGTGTTCATGTGCTTATACGGGCATGTATGGATGTGTTTTTATTTTTTACTTTTTGCATCTACTAGCAGTTATAATTTAAGCGTTAAAATGCCTCAGGCGTTAATTTTTTTTTAGTTTTTTTTTTTGTAATAATTTTTCTATTATACATACAAGTGTAATATATTTACTAACGTCAACGAGAGAGTATACAAATAACATAGTGTAAGAGTTTTTAAATGAAAAATTTGAAACAAAAAAAATCCAAGCTTGTCATTTTGCCACAGGGAGTTGGAAAAATAAAATAAAAGCTAAATAAAACAGAGGAAAGTATGATGTAAGTTATACTCTTAACGCCTGTTATTTTGTAGAAAAATAAAATATTTATGAATACTCTGTTACTGCTCATAATTATGTGCTACTGTAATTTATGTCATAATTTTTAAAGCCAGTTGTGTCAAGTTTAACAAATTTTAGTAAGAAAAAATCAATAAAAATAAAATAAAATTTCAATGATTTTACACAAAACAAAAAGGTCAAAAGTGGGGTGTTTTGAAATTTTATTGTTGATTTCGGTTTTCAACACATTTGTTATGTCCTTCAACGTAATAGCCGGGATACATAATATATTATTGATTTAAAAAAATTTTGCTTTTTTTAAACTGAAATAAATTTTAAAACATTTTCCCTGAGTAGTCTAATTATGAAAATGTTGTGAAAATAATTTTTGATTATTTTTTTTTTGTTTTTCGAAGTAAAAAGTTACAGAAGTCAAGTTATAGATGTAATTTGTAGCTTTAAATGAAGGCGGTAACTGAAAATTGTTTCCAAAGTATTTTGCAGAGCTGATTTTTTTTTCTCTGATTTTCAAAAATACTGAATTCAAGAGGTGACAAAACAATTTGATATTTACTTAAAAATGGCCTTTAATATTTTATTAAGAAAAATAACCAAAAATTATAAAAACAATTTTCTCTATCTCTTTTTTAGTAGAAAATTCGCCAATTTGATAAAATTTTTTTTTTAAAAACAAAATTTTTAAGAATATTAATGATTGGGTGGCATTATTTTTCTTTGAACAACTAAATTTCCAATGGTGGCACTAGATAAAAAACAAATTTCGAAACAATTCGTATATTAATTTCTATTAAGTTTGAATACCGCTGGACTTTAAAAATGGTTTTCTAAAAATAACACAATATTAAAAAATGCAAGTCACTTGTGCAATATCGGAAAATAAAATAAAATAAACTTTCATTAATTCTGTAATCAATTGAATAACTTTTTTTTTTCAAAATTAAAACTTATAATACATTTTTATTGGCTTTCACTTTTTTTAAAACCACAATTGTTTTTAATCTATTGTCGACTCCTTTCCAAAACCAATGAATTACACTGTTCAACTATAGTTAACCAAAAAACTTATTTTACCGTGGGTCTTAGAAACTCTAAACTTTATGCTTAAGATTAACAATTACCAGATATTCTTATCACATTAATATAAAATTAAAGCCAATATCGATCCGCTCAGAAGGATGTGCAATACATTTAACCATTTGTGTAGATTCATTGATTATTCTGCAAGTCCTAATGTTATAAAAAAAAAATAATGCGCCTAATTATTAATTCCGTTCCGCGATTGCTGAAAGCAATTTTTATGCGAAAACAAAATTGCAATTATTTATTCCGTTGATGCGGTATCACCTCTACCATTGCTTACGTTTAGATTTTCTCACGGAAAGCAAACGGAAAGATCAAAAATTTAAGAAAAAAATAGAAAAATTCACAAAAATAAAATGTGTTTTAGCTTAATTTGTTTTATGTTTCGAAAATAATTTAGTTTTATTTATTGAAAATTATTTTCTTTTTGTTTATTTAAATTTATTTATTTTGGTGCTAAAAAAATATATTTTTTTTCGCATAGCCAACAGCTGAAACATTAAAAGAATTCATACACAATAGAAAAATTTTTAAGTTACAATGAAGATAATTCCGCAGGTATGAATAAAAGCAATTTGCATATCGATCGATATTTCTTTCCTAATAATTGATTTTCTAAACTCTTAATCTATCTGGTACTTGTATTGCTGTGTATTCTTGTTTCTTTATAATTTTTGTTAATATTTTTTTTTTATAATAATTTAAGTATTAAATTACTCGATATTATAAATGTCTGTAAGAAAAATAATAGTGCAAAAAAATAAATAATTTAAAATTTGTTGAAATATTTCATAGCAAAAAAAAAAAAAAATCTTAAGAAGAAACTTATCCATAAAATGTTGAATACTAGGGCCGAACATAACGTATCAGCTCTACTGTCATACAAAAGCATGTCTGGCTTTTTCAGCTAAAATTTCGCTTTATCTATCTAATATTTAAGGGAAAACATTTACAAAAAACCAACTTTTTAACTCAAGCTGAGAAACTTCAGCTTTTATATTACATAAGTCTTCTATTAAATGCTAAACAACAAAATGTATTTTTACTCGTAAGCTTTTAAAACGGCAAATTAAAGTAAAAATATTTTATACTACAAACAAAAGTTTTATTAAGGAAAATAAAAATAGAATTTTTTCAACCTTTTGCTAGGAAAATTTCATTTCCACATCATACTTTAATTCAAGCTTTAATTTTATCAACAATTTTTTGTTTACTACTCGCAATAGAGAACAAAATACAAAGGAGTTTAAGTTACTTTTCAAAACCTTCATTTTTCTCGTTTTCTTTTCATAAAAAAATTTAATTATAAATTTCTTTTTTAAATTACCTGAAAGTAATTTTTTTTTGTTGCCATTGCTTCGTTATTCTTGCTTACAAGCTTGTAAATATACAAAAAGAAATTATAAAACTGAAGTAATTAAAGGGAAAAGTTATTTTCTGTAGAGCGCAAATTAAACGAAATGTTGTACAGGGAATTGCATTACCTATTTTAGTATATTAACATAAAAAAAGAAAGACTAAATAAATAAATGAGGTGTGTTATTTTGGCAAGTGGTACAAGTCCACTTAAAAAAATTAGTTAGAGCTAAATTTATTATAGTACTAGTTGACCCGGCAAACGTTGTATATTCGATCTTCTTACACTAAGAAATCGTACTCATAGAGTAAAGAACCGTGCGAGACCGGGTAAAAACAGGTAGTAGGCAAATAAGCCAGATACCGACTATAGCGCTACCTGCCGGGCGAATTTGTGACGTTAAACCTTCCAATATTATACATATAAGCCTTCCTTTTGAATCACTTTATCTTTTAAAAAAAACTACATCAAAATCCGTTGTGTAGTTTTAAATAGGGACTGACGCGGGAAGCGACTTTGATTTATACTATATAGTGAAGATATAGACAGTATTTTTCTGAAATTAACGCTCACAAATTTTTTTTCAAAGTGGACTTGTACCACTTTGAAAAATAACAGCTCAAATGTTTTTTTACTGTAATGAATTTCAGCTGAAATTTAAACAAATTTCTTAGCCAGAGTAGCAAATTAAAATTTTTACATGATTTGCAAAAGGATATTCAGTGTAAACAAAAATATTTTAAACTAGTTTATAGATAAAAAAAATTAAGAAAAGGGAAAAATGAAAATACTACCGGACTATTTTTATTAACCAAGGTTTGTACCCGCTTTTTCACGGTACAAATGTGTATTTAAAAATATTTTTTTATATGTACCCAAGGCAAAACTCTAGTTACATAATCTGTAATAATTCGTTTCGTGCAAATATTCGGTCTGTCTGCTCTGTTTTTAATAAAACACATTCAAGTTCAAGATTTAAGAGCATAAACGGGTTTGTTTGTCTGTCTTTAGAATAAGAAAACTTAAAAAAAAAACTGCTTTATGTGTATATTCTAGGTTTGTGAATGCTTCCACTACAAATTTTAAATGCAAAAGTGTATCCTGACAGCTGTTTTTTAAATTTCAGACTTGTTAATGCTAATTCTTCTGCTGTTGTTATTGTTATTTAAGTTGTTCTCATTATAAAATGCCATAAATTTTAATTAAAATTAAATGTATATCTTTGTCAACAATTTAGTACGTTTTAAGCAATTTAAACATGTAAAATTGTTGTTAACTTTTTTCATTTTTGTTTTTTCTCATAATTAACAAGCATTAAAATCATTTTCAGTTCTTTCTCTCTACCTAATTTTTTTCTCGCTTACAGCTTAGAGCTTGACTGGTTTATTACACTCATACAAAAGGATTTCTGTTTCAAATGAGTAGTGAGTGAAGACAACTTCTTAAATACTGTTAATTGTTTAGTTTTGTGTATTTAAAGACTTTTATAAAAATTGTGGCTTCACTTGAAGTGCATAAAAAGAGATAAAATTGCTATAGTTTGTCTGGTAATGGAATGCAAGTCTCTTTCAGATCCACAAAGTAGACGGGTTTTTATTTTTTTTTTTTTTTTTTAAACTTGCAAGCCAACTCAGTGTCTTAGTGTTCAATTTAATTTTCAGGTTTTGTTTAAAGTTTCGTTTTTCTTTTATTATGAAAATAATATATTTTGTAATTTAAATAACTTTATTTGAGCTTTAGATAACTTTTATTATTATTAAATTATTTAAATTAGACAATACAAATAAGCAGAAGAAATTATAAAAAAAATTTATCAAAAAAAAAAAAAAAAATAAATAAATGAAAATTTACTCTGAAAGAATTTTATTCACATATCTTGTGAATTTTGTCATTAATTTAATGAAAAACTCATTACCATTCAATTAATGAAAGTTTCCTTAAATTATTAAAAAAATTATTAATTTAAAGAAATATTCATTCATTTAATGAAATACTTGCATTAATTCTATGAAAATATTTCATTTATTTAGAATTTTATTTAGAATTTATTTAGAATTTTATTGAAATCGTTTCATTGGAATTATGCCAAAAAATTTTTTTTCCAGTGTAGAATAAAAATTAAAAAAAGTAATTTCAATATAAACAATGCTGTTCTGTATTCCGAATCCGAATATTTTATTCGGCTACTCTGTTGTTTATTTTAAGATTTTTAAAATTTAAATAATATGACTATTTTATTAAGCTTGAGGTCTTATTTTAAAAAAATTTATTTTTATATCGATATTTTGCTCTAATTTACAATATTTGTAATTATATCCTGAGGTCTTATTTTTAAAAAATTTATATCCTGTGGCTCGTTGCGAGAACTTTTCACATCGAAAAGTGTGAAACAAAAAATTCCACCGTTTCTCGATTTGTGAGTAAAAAGTATTTCTGTAGTTTAATGTGAGAAAATGCAAAGCTGTTACGTCTTTATTGGAGTTTCCGAATGATTCAAATGTCAAATTATTGTATAAAGTGTCTACAAAAAGAGGAATTTATAAAAGATGAATGTAGTTCTACAAGAGATTTTTGCCTGTCACAAATTTTGTTAGAACACAGTGCGAATAAAAGTAAATTTGCTATGTAAATTTTGCTATGCCACACAAAAAAAAAAAAAGAAGAAAATTTATTAACAAAGAATACACATAAAATTTCAATATTTAGCTACAAAAATATTTCACTAGATTAATTTTAGGTAATTTATTAACTTAAACGATTTAAATTTATTAATTTTCATTTTCTCATTACTTTCTCACCCTTCTCTCATACGTTTTAAAATGTAAGATGTCTGAACAGTTCTAGTGAGACATTTTTCACCAAATTTTGTTACAGAAACACTTGTACTCGCATTTTTCCAATTAACTACGTCAAAATCACTAAAATGACAGATGGTTTTCTCACAAAGAAAAATTACAAAAATACTTTTGTATAATAAATGAAATTTTGATTTTATTCTCTTTGTTTTTTGTTAAATTCTATTGTTTTTTCTGAACATTTTTTCGATGCGAGAGTTATAAAAACGAGGTACTGAAGAAGCTACAGAAATTGGAGAGAAATATCGATTAAAATTTCATTTTTGCTTAATTTTGGGTGCGAAATTATTGGTAGAATGAAAACACCTAAAATTTTTCATTTAATAAAAAGAAAAATATATAATTCCACATTTTTTTAAATCCATGTGAAATATAGAACATGCACGAAAGTCTTTTTGTATCATTAAAAATAAACTAATACGACTGATAATGGGTGTCACTGCCGTGAGAAAAAAGTTCAAAAAGAACCAAACGAAACGTTTGCATTTGTTTCGTTTTGTAGATTTTCAGGGTAAAAAACAACTGCAAATAAAAAGGACTGCAAATATATACTCTGACTTAGCTTGTATTTGTATTGGTACATGGTAAAAAAACAGCACCATTCAAAAAAAGAAAAAAAAATTAATGGAAATAAGAAAAAGCTAAAATCAACAGCGCCGAAACAAACATACACACATATGTTTATAAGCATAACTAGCTGATTTCTTGTATGGGCACACAACGTTATATCTTGCTGTATCATTTTCAAAATTATTACTCAGTAAATAATTCTTTGCTCTTGCTAGTAAACAAAAAACGAATGATTCGTTCGTCCAAAAAAACGTTTCATGTACGATTGTTTTGTACATAACAAGAAGAATAGTCAAAGTGATAATCGTTTTATTTGTGACATTTTTGCTGTAAAAAAACGATTTAAAGATTTTTTTTTAAGATTTGTGACTTTTCAGAAAACGTTTATGAAATGTCTGATTTCTTTACAAAGTCTGCTTGAAAATGTTTGTTGAATGAGAAACTTATTTATATTTATTTTACTGATATCTTTTTTCAGGATAAATGTGTCTTCTAACAAATTAATTGCTTTACAATACTTGAATATGCATTCAGGATTCGACATGACTGCAGGGAGTCTGGAATTATTGATAGATTTTTTTCCAATAAAAAAAAAATTTTTTTTTTTTAACTTGAAAAGGAAATTTAAGAAAAAAATTATTTTATGTACTTGGTACACTTGGTTACTAGTAAACTAAAATTATTTCCCTATAATAGTAAGCAGTTAGGTAAGTGCATAGCAAACAGATTGCTTTAAATAAGAAATTTATTCTAGAATGCACACAAAATGTTTAAGAATTTTATGTAAAGAAAGCAGCAGGCACTTACAGGGAGTTATCTTCCATAAACTCACACACACACAACCACACACATACATATATATAACTCATTCAACTTTGTTAGTAACACAACAGGAGTATTTAATATATAAAAAAATAGGAAATGAAGCAAAACGTGTATTTACTTACAAGAAAATTGGGTTTTGCAGAGCAAAAATGTATAATCGAAATCTTTAAGCACGTAAATGCTTAGATGCACTTCCAGTATAAAAATAAAAAAATTGGAAAAATTCATAAATTCTGTTATTTATTTTATGTAAAATTGATAAAAAAAATCTTTTTTGTTGAAGAGTGTTTTTTAGGTCCGCAACAGAAATGTGATGTTTTTATAAATAATAAATAAAAATATTTTTACGAGTTGATCGTTTGTGTTATAAAAACTATGCAAAAAATAAATTTAATTTAGTAAAACTAACAACAACAAAAGATTATTGAAAGTAAATATTAATAATGTAATACATGGAAATTATTGGGGAAGACCGATATGCGGAAAACTGTCGTTCGTTTTTACTTCAGTCAACAATCAGTTGATTTGCGGCTGTCTAAAAATTTTTTACACGACAATTCTTATGAAGACAAAATCGAACAAAAATTTAAGCTTTTCTATTTGAAATTGCAGCTCACTAAAAAATAGTTTTTCTCTTTGTACGAATACAAATGCCAAAATCACTCACTTGTTTACTTATTGACGTTTGAATGTTTTTTTTTTTTATAAAATTAACACAAAACGCACAAAAATCATTTGAATTACCCATGGTACAATAAAACCAGGTAACTTTAAAAATACAAAAATAACAACATTACAAAAAGCCCATATACGAGAATATTGCTATTTCTTTTGAGGCTCCTCCTATCAAAAATTATTTCCGGTGGTTGATATCGAGAAGTGTGCTAGAGCGAAACAAATAATTTTTTTCCACTTTTTAATACATTGATATCTTTTAGTTTTTGCAAGAACGAGCTTAATTCACGCACAATTATCAATAATTTTTTTCTTTTTTTAAAATTGATTTTTTGACAATCAATATAAATTTTTTTTTTGAATTGAAAAATAAAATTTTTAAGCTTTTTTGTTTACAATTTATTTTTTGTTAATGTATGTGTGTTTTATATTTTAATTTCTAGTCTCCTTCTTTGTTTATTTAAGTGGTGTATCAGGTTTTTAGTTTACAGCGGGTTTTCTTTAAAACTGGCTATTAATTTATGAAACTGTTGTGTGGTAACACGGCATACTTACAAGCCATGCAAACGATAATTCAAAAGTTAGTGGCTAGTTTTCTATCGCTTTCGCCTCTCATTAAAATAGGGATCCTGGCAGTAAAGTTAATAAAGTGACTAAAGGCTCTATAACAAAAAATTGTCTTATGCCAGGGCTTTGCCCTTACTTATAAAGCAGAAAGAGTGAGAAAGCGACAAGAATTTTTAGCGTATATCATATCACTTCTAGTGACATTTTTTAAGAATCGGACTAAATAGCGACAGTGAAACTGCGATATAACGAACTTCCTTACAACGAAAAACTCAATATAATGAATTTTTTTGTATTTTGTCTTTTGAAAAAGCTTCTTCACTGCAAAGTTTTTCATACGGAAATGTTCATAATTATAGCGATGATATTCTATACAACGAATTCATATTTGAGAGACTTTCTGTATGTTATCAAAAACCTCTACATAACCAAGTGTTGATTTTATAGCCTCTATACAACGAAGTGTTTTATTTTGTGTTTACCTCTTGAATAGTGAATTTTTGTTACATTTTCGTGTTAAATTTGATAAAGAAACGAACTTTTTTCGAATTTCTGCAAATTGTTTTATACCATACATACATCTATATATATAACAAACAATTTTAAGATACAATTCAGATTTGTTATATCAAAGTTTCACAAAAAAAAAATTAATATTTGAGTTATGGGAAGACTTTTTGGTTAAAAGAATTTAAAAGTCAGAAGAAAGATAAGAGCTAGAAAGCAGAAGTACCTTCTATATAAATTTCTTTTTTATTTACATTCAGTGTTTTGTTGCTAATACGAAAAGTGTAGTTAGGGCAATTCTAGATTTTGTAGGAAAGAGAGGAAAGGAGAATGAGAAGGGGTAAAAATTTGCTGGTACTCGGCAATTCCCTTTTGTTTTCTCTTTGTATTTTTTATAAAGATGGAAAAAAAGAAGACTGAATGAATGACTGAATAAGAATGCTAAAATTGCCGAAACGAAATTGCAGTAGACACAGCCGGCAATTTTAAAAGAGAATTAATAAAGAATTGCCCAACTAAAATTTCTCTGTGTGGTCCTGGTCTTACTATCACAGTTTTTCTCTCTCTCTCTCTCTCTCTCTGTTTTTGATATAAAGTGCAAAATAAAAATGCCATTTGTGTGCTTGTGTCTTGAAACATGTTGTTAAATAGCAATAAATTTACAAATCTAATGGATTTTCTGTAATTTGTTAAGAATGTTACTTTAAAAAAGAAGAAAGAAACAAAACAAAATAACACATCAGCTATCACTATCCAACGCCCAACACCCACACGTGTAATTTTGTAAAATAACCAACAATAGCATTCTTGCACGTGCACACATGTGCTTTTAGAAACGTTTGCATGTCTCTATTTATTGCTTGCAAACTAAGAGTGCAACATTAAAGTCTTTTTTTCAAAAGTACTTCATGGTAAGACAAACATAAATACTGTTGTACACTTGTTACAAAAAAAAAAAAAATATACACAAATTTAGAGCACAAGCATTTAAAAAGCAAACACTAAGCCAGCTAAACGAGACCAACTTGAAATATTTATACAAAAATTAAATAATTTTTTTTTTATAAATTCAAATCAAATACACACTGTAACTCTACCATAAAAGCATTTTTATTAAAATTAAACAACAATTATGTAAGCAGCATGAGCTACCCTAATGCCAACACGCAACTTAAAATAACAACAAAACAAATGGAAACATTTTGTTTTAACATGAAGTAGGTTTATTTAAAATATATTTAAGTACACACACACACACAAACACAATCGTATTGACATTAAATAACTAAAATATATTATATTTTTTTAGGGATGACAGTTTAAATGCATAAAGCAAAATGTGTTTTATTATTCTTTTTTTGTAACTTTACGAAAAGTAATTTTTTTATAAAAAAAAATTTTTTTAATTTTTTACAAGCTTAAGTTAAATTAATGTGTAAGTACGTATGAATAACTTTAGGGAACTGCAAGCAATTCTAACGTTGAGATACTACAGAAAGACCAGTCAAAAACACTCAGACTTTTAACAAATCAGCAACAAAAACATACACAGAGATATTCGAATTTTAATGGTCAAATATGAGATCAATAACTTTAGTGAAAGATACCTAAATAGACTAAGTAATCATTCAAATGTGTTAACAATAAACCTGTTAGATGATAGCAATGAAATCCAGAGACTTAAAAGACTAGATGTACTTGACCTACCCTTCCGAAAATAGGAAATAATTTTAATTTGTCAAATCCTATTTCAATTATAAAAGTAAAATTGTCTAATTGTATTTACTTTTTTTTTTTGAGTTTTAAGGGAAACTCAATATATGTTATTTAAAAGTCATGACATTTGCTCATTATTTTAATTGTAAAATAGATTGCAAATAAAAAAAAAAAAGTACGTATGAATAATAATTATGACAGCTTAGTAATATTTATTACGTATACGTTACCATGTTATCATGATGTTTGCAATACATAAGTAAATAAATTCATAAAATATTGTGTGCTTATTTGAGTAAAGTACATTGGGGCGAAAGCAATCGAGAGATAGAGAGAGAGAGCTCATATAAACTGTTAAGCTATTGGGGAACTCAAATAAGCGCAATAAATGAATAAGTGTAACTCTTGCTTTATATTTTTAATTTTATAAACAAGTTAAGGGTGTCTCACTTTTAATTTTAAGCTAAAAGCAAGTATTTTTTTTAACGGAGTTATGATTTTTATATTGGCTTGTAAGGAAAACATTTTTTGATTAAATATAAAAAGAAATATCTGTGTCGGCAATGCAGCAAAGTCAATGATAGCTTTTTTCGAAAAAGCCATCATCTTCGTTGCATTGGCATTTTGATTACAAGAAATTGTCGATTTTGGAACTCAGAAAGTAGTCATGTAATTCATGAAAAACAAATGCACTCACAACGAGCTACTGTCTGGTGCGGGTTTTGGCTAGGCCTTGATTTTTTGAAGATTTTTTTTTTTTTTTATTTGTTTAATTTTTGAATCTTTCTAAATTAAATTTACAAAATGTACTGGAAATTTATTCTGAAAAGTTTATAATCCTACTAATATTATAAAGTCTAGCAAAAATCTTTAAGAAGCCTTCTGGAATCCTTTTCTGAGACTGCAGACAGCAGATACTGAGTAGATTTTAACGTAAGACACAAATGGAGCGATGAACACACGTGTAATACATCGAGGATAATCTAGCCTAGGCTAAATAGACATTTACTGAGAGTCCAGAGAGACTACGTAAAAAATTTGGTGGCAGCAATAACACCATACTAAAGTTTTGATAGCCATGCGATGAGAATGGGTTTTACCATTAAATGATTGTGAAACACCTTTTTGCCTTTATACTAACCTGGAGCTAAAGTAAACTATGCTTGCTGCTTTATCAGACAATTTTACTTACCTGTAAGTAACGTAAATGGGTCCAAAGAAAAATATTACTGTGGCAAAACATATACGAGTATATTTGTAACATAACCGTTAGTAGTCACAATGACTACTGTAGAAATGTTTCCATACTCTATAATGTCCGTTCATAAATCCCTTAACTAAGCGAATTTTTGTCCGAGTTAGCCAGAGTAAGTCGTTTGCTCTGCTCCTAAAGCAGAATGTCATAATATTCTTCGTAAAAAAGAATTTATTTCCCTTTTTTTTTACGAAAAAAAAAAAACAGCAGCCAGCAGATTTTTTTTAACAATGAAAATAAATCATTATTGAAAACACTTTTCCCAAAAACACATTTAGATAAGAAAGCCCAGAAAGCTATAAATTCAACAATATGCCTTTTGCATTGATGTCAGTGTTTGATTTTTCTTTGTTGCGAGGCAGTGGTTTTTTTGTTAATTTTGATTTTTTTTTTTTGATAAAATTTGTTGTTGTGCTATCGAATTGATTGATGATAAAAGAACAAATGTATTGTTAACTTGTGTGATAATGCTGACTTTATTGTTAAAAATCTTTTTTTTTTCTTTGTATAAAAAGAAATTAGTAGTTAATATGTTTTTTTTTTATTAATAAGCTGAAAGGAATTCTTTTTTTTATTTATGGAAATAAACAGACATTTTATAGCAAATAGGAAACTCAAAGAAGGTGGTTTTATAATTTATTTCTAACAATAAACCAATCATTTCCATTAAAATAATGATATAAAAAAATACAAAAAAAAAAAAACAAGAAAGAAACTTTGGTAAAAAAAATTATAAAGAGGAATTACTTAAATAATGTGAAGGTTAGCCAAAATTTATACTCTTTATATCCGTGGTAATAGAGAGAAATCATTTAAGTCGAATCATTTATTAAAAATTGACTTGTTGTCGTACTTAAATTAATAACTTTGTTATTGAATTTCAGGGATGGTATAGCGATATATTCCATAATTATGTAGATGGCAAATTATACCATTTGCTAGAATCGAAATAATTTTATAAGAAAAACTTTTAGGGCTTCGAAAATTTAAATCCTATAAAATGACTTACAGGCTATAATCGCTGTTTGCATAAAAAAATATTTTTTTAACTAATTTTGATTCTTTGTCATGACTTTTCTTATATTTCAAGAGGTCTAGCTTCCATTTCCATTTTAAAATTCTGCAATCGGTTAAAAATTGTAAAAGATACAGGCTGTTGAATATGGAAGTTTTAGTGCCTTTAAATAAGTGAACCGGAGTGTATTAATTTCATTGAATAAGAAAAATTGAAATTATTTCCAGACACTGGTTTACAGAAGCGACGCTTTCGGAAAAATCACTTTTTCCTTATCGGCAGCATTTGTGTCAACAACTTGGGGATAAAATCTAGTATTTAAACAGTACAACTGTGAAAATGAATTACGAGAATTTTTAAGCAATGCAAAAGCAAATAACCAAAAATTAATAAAAAATTTATTTGAAAAAAAAGAAAGTATTTTAGTTATAACAAATCAAAAAAAAAAATTTACAATCGAAATTTTAGCTGTAATTTTTTAAAATGGTATAAGTCCACTTTAAAAAAAATAATCAATTGCATATATATAATTGTGTATATATAACTCAAATAACGACTAATTAATTTTTTTAAAAAGTCGACTTATACTACTTTCAAAAATAATGGCTCAAAAAAATAATAACAGGCCATAATCATAGGTACCAAAAATAAACTTTTATTAAAAGCTTTAAAAACTTTTTAATTTTTCGTTAAGCGATCTACTTTTATAAGTTTAATTTGATTTTGCTAGACACTAACAAAAAAAAATTATGTATAGAAAATTACATTGAGACATTAAGAAAACAATTCGGTACAATAAACAAAAAAGCAACAAAAACAAAATTAAAACTCAAAATAGAAATAGTGAAGTTTTCAATTGATGTCACAACGGCCCACTAAAATATTTAGGTCAAACATATTAAATACTTAAACGCATTTAAGAATTTGTTGGATATTTGATTAACTCAACTTTTAGCTGTTCATGTCACAAAAAACTTTAGTAAATTAAATGAAACGGTTTAAGATACATACTCTCTACATGCACACATTCATACCTAAACCCTTCTTTAATATCAACGTTGTCATTATCCTTTTTTGTATTAAAGGTCTTAATGATTATTTAAACAAAAAAAAAAAGCGAAAAAAATATATATTTCAAACAGATACTAATGAAAGCACAATGCATACAAACCACAGAAATAAAATACAAGGGAACACACAAAAAGACAAACATCATCAAAAATAGTTGCTTGTTAGGCAATTTTCTTTTCTTTTTTTTTTATTATAACAAATGTTCAATAAACTTTTCATATA
This sequence comes from Thelaira solivaga, assembly GCA_947397855.1. NCBI lineage: Eukaryota > Metazoa > Arthropoda > Insecta > Diptera > Tachinidae > Thelaira > Thelaira solivaga. The sequence goes on from OX377610.1 coordinate 27,743,582, forward strand.
GCAAGTATTGACAAGTGAAATATGAAAAAAAAACCTTAACATTTATTCAATGCACAATCTATAAGTGCCACATGCATGATACATATGAGTTTTTATTTTTCATTTTTGTTGGAAGATGTTAGAAAAAATGCACACACCCACACAAAAATATATGAATCCACATTAAGTCCTTAAGCAGTCAAGGCAAGACAAGGCGTCTTGATTATGTCAGGATTATTGCAAAAACTATTTTTTCTTTTTGTTTTTGCCAACACTACTACTTGAGGGCATTACACTTAGTACTTAGCAAGGCTAACAAAAAATACGGTTTTTTATTGCTTGTATCATTTGTGACTTAAATTTGTTTTAAGGACTTTTTTTAACAAGAAAAATATTTTTTCAAAAGCTATTTTTGTGAACATAATTTAATTTTTGATTTAAAAAAGATTTCTCAATTGCCTACAGTGTTTGCAAAAGTGCAAATATGCAGAAAAAAAATTTATTGAGTTTTAAAAGTCACTAAATTGAATTTAATTCGAAATTGATAGAATTAATTTTTCAAAGAAAAAAAAAAAAAATTAAAATAAATCGATAAAAAGCTAATTTTGCAAGCTCCCGGAATTAACTTTAGTCTTCAGTGAACCACAAAGCAGCAAAACATTATTTAAAAAAAGTTCTGTTGGAAAAAAAGTAATTGCTTTAAAAGTGGGCATGGCTAGTAAAAAAATTATATATAAACTTGTTGAGGGTGTAGATACCAAATTAAAAAAAAATGGTCAAGTCGCCTTTGTTTAATTGAGTAACACACATTTAAATATTTATATGATATACTTTCACATCAGCAGCACGAGTACTGCTTACGAACAAAAAATTAAACTCATGCTTACTAGTTTTATTTTAACTCGCTTAAGAAATTTAAGTTTTGGTTGTAAGCACAAGCACTAAATTATGCGAGTCATGCTCGTGAGTTTTATTTACTCGTGCTCAGGATTAATTCGCCTTCTTTATTTTGCCACATTGTGCACAATAAATTTATTTATTTATTTACTTAGTGTAGTCTATGGACATTCCTTACAGGCTAGAAACTAATATAAACTGAATCTCTTAATTTAGTTGCTAATTTAATTGAAATTGTAGAAAAGAAAGCTTTTAAACCAGTGAAAGCATAAAAGCTTCCCCCAAATAATATTACTTTAGAAAATCTTCTTATTTGCAAACACTTGTTTTAATCGAAGAGAGATCTAATCAGCATTGCAATTGTCCTTCTGCATTAATTGTATGATTGATTTACAAAGTCAGCAATCAATAATGGCTTCACTCAAAGCTTGCCTTAATGTGTGTGTCGGTAAAAATGTTAAACTCTTCATTACACTTGGAAAAGTTTCACACGAATACAATTATCACTAATTTCAGTGTCCCAGACGTATCAATTTATACAATCAAGCTTAAATGCTTATGAGGGCGTAAATGAGTGTCTGTGTTTATATTTGAGTTTATGTGTGTTTCTGTCTATATTACAGGAATGTATGTACTCGTATATGTACACTTGATACTTAATGTGTCACAAGAGTAATCAATCAAGTCAGTGAATGAGCAGCAAAAATAAAAAAACCCGCATCAAAGAGAAGGTAAATGAGCAGCGATGATGAGCGCAAGCTGTAAAATTTAATTTTATACTGTATGTATATACAACTAAGTAACTACTAATACTGTTAAAAATATACACATATTTCTGTGACAAATAAGCACACTGGCGAGATAAGACACACACCATCTAGAATGGTAACCTACCGTTCGTTCGGAAGTCACTAAAATTAATTAAAGCAACAGCACTGGGGTGTATGGAAATTTAAAAAAAAATTTTTTAAATAGTATAAAGTAACTTTTGAGTATTTGGGCGGTAGTTTACAAATTAAAACCACCTCCCTTTAAAATGGCATGTGTTCCATGAAGTACTTTTAGGTTCGTTTTCATAAAAAAATTAAAAAGTACAATTTTATCCCTTTAATGATCTTTCACTTGAAGTTCTACATTCATTTACATTGCAAGATCAGAAAGTACCATAAAATTTAATAAAAATACTATTTTGTCCCTTAACTAATGATTTCTTATTTCGTTCAATACCGTTTAATTCTACTCTCACAATTCGAGGTTTGCACATAGCACAAAAAAAGTAGTACAAAAATGTTGGTACTTTTTTCTCCTTTGAAATTAATTTTTTAAATAGAGCTTTATTTTGTTTTACAAATTAATAATCGAATGTTCATATGCAGCATCAATTTATATAAAAGTACATATTTAGAAATATTAGTAGTAAAAAGGGGTAAATATTTTACCCTTATTTACTCGAATTTAAAAAAGGACCAATATAATTTTTAGAAATTTTTAAGATGAGAAGAATACAATTTAGTTTTTGTTATTGCGTTTGTTACTTTGAAAGATAAATGGAGTTAAAAAAAAGTACCAACATTAGTTTTTACCCTTTTTTTCAACTATCGAAAAAGTACCAAGTACCCATCCGCTTATATTTTTAATAGAATATTTTATAGTTCGAATTTTGTATATATTTGTAGTAGTTGCGGAGATATAAGAGTTTCGATTTTACCCGTTTTTACTCTTTTTTACAGCCTTAACATTCGAATTTCCAAAAATTCCTACAAATTGGGACAGGAACCTGCTCCCCGAATTTCAAGCCCGTAGCCGTGATAATAAGTCAGTCTAGATGATTAAAAGTAAGCTTTTAACAAGTTAGTAAATTTTGCTGTCTATGATTCGGACCCCATAAATTTTATAATTTTATATACCGTGTGTTGAACACATTTCTTATTAATTTTTTTTTGTTTATTAATCAAAATAATTGTTTTCTATATTTTAATTTATTAAGCACATTTTACTTTAGCGGGGAAGCGTATTTTTAAAAATTAAAATACTTTATGTAGAAGAGATGTTAGTGCAATATACTTTGTAAAAACAAATGAAACAATACCAAAAACAATAAAGTTCTAAAAGCCACAAATGTTAAAAAACCCAAACTTTAACATAAGCTGTTAGAAAAGCAAATTTATTATTGATTTTCTATAATCCTAGAAAGAGGTTTCATCACTTTTGTGCATTAAAGTGTAACATTTGTTTGTAGTCAAATTTTTGTTTTTTTGATCTCTAGGATTTGTGTGTGTGTCTATAAACTTTTTGATAAAACCAAAAAGTACAAAAGTACAATGAAAACATTTACAACTTTTAACTTTTGCTTATGGTTTTTGCACCAAAATCCTTTTGACTGATTACACATGTAAGTATAAATTGACAAAGACGCATACATAGCAGTATGTGCACTCATACAGACACATTCATTTTATAAAATATGTTCATGTCAGCATGTATAAAGTTTTAAGTAGCACAATAAAAGGGGTTAGAGAGAAAAACATTGTAAAAACAAATAACATTTAAAAAAAAAATAGATAAAAAATATAGAGCAACATAAACACATTTGCGTTCATACAAAAAGCCAAAAAACTGTTTTCTGTTTACTTAAAATTTATTGTTAAATTTATTATTAATTTATTGACACTTGCATTGGGAAAGCGTATTCCCCTTCATTTCAAAATAATGAGGAGGATGATGTTATTTACCACTTAACTTTATCCTTCATCTTAGTGCGGTTACAAAGCATGCTGATGATGGTTAGCTATAAACGGAAATTATTTCATTCAGTTCAAAGTCTGAAGAAAATTAGTTTGTTTACTGTATTTTCAAGTATCTGTTATATCAAACTTATTTAATTTTTACATTCATAAAAAAAGATTAACAGTTCGGCTTTTTATTTCGAAAAAAAAAAGAAAACCAGTCACTCATTTCGTATGTCTTTAGTTTACGTTGTCACAGCAACAGTTTTATAGCAAATAATCGCCAATTTCCAAGAAAAATTGCTGTAATGTAAATCAGCTTTATAAGACGCAAGCTGGTGTACTATTTAAATACTAAAGGGCGGCACAAGCATACTTGAAATGGCTTTTTCGAACTTTTTATTATAAAATATTACATATGTTTGAAATAATGTGTATCTTTCAAGTATGCTTGAAAGTATGAATGAAAGTATAAAGAAAAATATAAAAACACCCACATGCATATTCAGAAAAAAGGAAAAAGTTAGAGATTTAATTTTTTTAAGTAAATAAAGTATGTCTTAGAAGGACTGCACTTTTTTATTTTCAAATAAAAACACGTATTCTTGAAAAAGTTCCAATTGATTAGGCAATAAAATGTTGGTGCCTGCAATTCGTTCAATGGGAAATGGAGCAAATTGAATTTAAAGATATTTTTTTTTTTTTTTTGGAAAAAGTCAACTTCTCCCGTGCAGCACATTTCCATCTGAATGGTTTCATGAATACACAAAATTGTGTAGTTCGGGGCTCAGAAAATCTTCATGAAATCTATGAGAATGCAACTGTCTGGTGGGAATTTAGTCAGGCTTTACTTTTTTGTATATGAGGCTTAAATTGTAATGACTTTGAATGATATTCGTTGCAGGAATACGATAACTAAATTTTTGTGGTTTTAAATAAGCAGCATGGATCTGGATATTATCCCCCTTATCAAAAAAAAAAAAAATTAACGCAGACTTTAAAGTCAACGTTATTGAAATTTTTCATATAATTTTTTAATTAATTATACTTCAAATTTCTCGTAAAATTTTTTTTTGGATAAGAGCGTATATTTTTTCAAACAATGCACGAAACAATAGACTTATTGCAGCATGAAAGGAAAGTGCCTTCTTGTTGTAACACCTATTAGAATATTTTTTAATAGCGTTAAGTCTGCACAAGGAGTTAAAGTTTTTTGTAAAGATGCCCCTTAGATTAGTAACCTCATAATCTGGTGTTAGCATTTTCGATTCCTGTCTAGATCCTGGGTGTTTGGCTGTACAAAAAATATCATAGGTAGTGGCATATATGGCCTTTAAAAAAATTTAGTTAAAAAAGCAGTTTTTGAGCGTTTTATAAAAAGCAAAACAAGAGACTGATACTGACATTTGTATTCCTACAAATATTTCATAGTGAGCCGAAAATTCTTAAACAAATGCTTACGATATTGCTCGATTTTCTTTTCATTGGAATTGTTTTAAAAAAATTTTTGTTACTTAAAAAGAAAGAGTCAGAAATAGAGAGACTTCCTGTGAGAGTGATTTTAACAGCAGGTCCCACTAATTCGAATGTTAAAATTAAAACAACAGCTATAACAAATGTTTGGTATTTTAAATGTTAATTTATCACACGCTTAAAAATACAAAAATTATTTTTTTTTAATGAATTGAAATGAATTTTCTTTTGACTACAAGGGTTCTTGTCTCTGGACTCTCTAAAAATGTGCTTCAATATTTGATTCAAAATAATAAAATTAAATACAAATTAAATTCTCTATTTAAAAAATGTTTCTAACTTGTCTTTGGGAATTTTGTTAAAATTTTGTATTCTTTTTTTTTAGTTTCATTTTAAACACAGAAATAAATCAAACTCCCAGCACTTATTGAATACGCTTGCATTTCATAAATTTTTTATTATACTCACACGAGTATATACACACACAAGCAAAAATTCATAAAATTATGTGTGTGTTTTTATGTTAAAATTATTTTATATTTTTCAGCTTATTAAGTAAAGTTAAATTTAGTAGAAAATGTTTATAAATAATTTATATTTTATATGCTTTTAAAAATATGTGAATGTATGTGTGTGCTTATTGTTATTACAAATTAAACTCAATTTAATAATTCATAAACGTTTCTATAAAATAAATTTCTATTCAAAATTAATATTAAAATTATAAATAGAATTTAGCAGAAACTTTCAAAAACAAAATAATATTTTTTATTATTTTACTCTCGTGGCTCTCATTGTTTGTTTTTATTTTTTTAAATTTATTTTAAACACCAACATTTTATTTAAAATTAAATACTTTCAAGCACATACTCAGTTAAATGAAACTTTCAAATAACAATAACAGTGAGACTTACCTGTAAAAACCTTGTTAATTTCCCAACATAATTATTTGTTTTGTCAGTTTCCGTTTCCGTTGCTGTTTGTCGTTTAGTTGCAGCTCAATGAGAGTACAAGATTATGAGAGTCTTACACAATTGGAAAATAAGTTTATTTATTAGTTTTGTTTTGCTATAAACCTTTAAGCAAAATTCAATAAGAATTTGTAATCAGACAAGCCAAATTAGTAAACATGACGCTGAATAAAAAGAAATTTATTTTAAAAAATGAAATAAATACAAGTGGAGACTTTTGCCCCACTCATTACAAGAACAAAATATTCAAAGTTCATATATAACAGAATTATTGCGATTCAAGACTTTGATCATAGAAATTTTTTTATTCTAAGGCTTCGAGTTTGATTACGCATGCATGCTGTTCTCGTGTGTGGACCACTCTATGACTTAAAGAAAATAAGAATACAAAAAATTAAAGCAACACATTAAGCAATTTATTTTTCTTTAAATAAATTATTAAAAAAAAATCTTGCACAAAACCATTTTAACAAGCAACTCGTTCCATAAATTAATTTTTTTTCTTATTTTTAAAAGTTTTCGTTGTAACTTAATTGTTGTTGGTTATTCTCTTTTTTAAATTACTAAAAGAAAAAAATATAAAAAAGAAACTAAATAAAAAAGATTCAATTAGCTTGTATTTAATAACTTAAAAGAGATGTAGAAAAGTATTCTACAGATATAAGAAAGAAAAAAAATTAAATGTTAATACTTGTCGAAAAGAAAATAAATTTAACTTTTAATTAAAACAAACAGAAAAAAGTTTTTTTTTGTATATAAAATAGAGTCACTTTTTATAAATAAATGTTTAGCATTCAGCTAAATTTCATAAGAAATTCTGTGACATTATTGTAAGCAAATGGAAGGGAGTAAAGCCTAGAAGGTTTTGCAATTTTTATAAAATAAAAATAAATGACAAAAAGTTATAATGAAAATTGAAAAAAATTATTTAACAAAAAGTATACTTAATCTGTATATTAACCAGCAATAAAACCCTTAAATTAAGGATAGTTATTAGAAAAATAAAAAAACTTTCATTAACATTAAACAACAATTCAGCTTCCAATAAAAAATCTAAATGTCTTAAACCTTTAAGACTTTGGACTTTCAAAAAGTCTTAAAGTTTTTTAAGTACTAGCATTTCAGAATAGCCTTGTCAAAAAACATTTAGCTCATAAAAAGCTACATATCACTAATAAAGTGCTTAATTATCCTTTAAAACAATACGAAAGTAAACAGCAATTTTAAGAAGAAAAAAATTTTTTTTAAAAATTAAACAGCAAAGAGAGTAAAATTTTTTTATTTCAATTAAACTGCAAATCCATTTGTATTTTCTGCTTGTTAAAACAAAGCAGAAAACTAATTTAAAAAATTATTTTTTTTTCAAAAATTCCTTTTTATAAGAAAAAACTAAAAAAAGAAAAAATTAGTACCTTAAGCACTTAAATAAGTGTATTGAAAAACAGGTAAAAAAAAAAAAAAAAAAACTAAAGCAACTCTTTCTTTAAGTTTTTGTGAAGCGACCCTGAGAGAAAAAAAAGGCGTACAAAAAGTGTAAATTACTTGAAGTGCAAAAGTATTTGCTGTAGAAACATGAGTATTTGGAGCTTAATTTAAATGAAATAAGTAGATGAGTAGCTAAGAGAAATTATGACTTTTTTTTAACAGAACAAATTTGCCAACTACACAGAAAACTGTTTTTTTTACTTTCATGCTTTAATAAGTGTATTTTGACATGCTTTAACTGTTTCCTTGATTTGGCTATAATAACACGTTCTATACAAACAAATTAATGTAAAACATTTCTGTTATATTCCCTTAAAATCAAGTTTTATGGCACATTTTTATGCCAACTAGGAATTAACCCTTAAACACATTTTAGATTTTTATTTGTTTTTGGAGTGAAAATTAATTTTCACTCTGATTTTTTTAAAAATATTATTTTTTTTTTAATTTTAAGCCTCTCTCTTTTTTTTTTAAATAAAAGCAAAAACCAAATATTTAATTAAAAATTAAGTTAAAAATGATTTAGCTGTAGGTCCAAAAGTGTATTTATAAAAATTTTTAAGTTTATAATAACTGAAATTGTAAATAAAATAATTAATTTAATTAAAAAAAGTATTTTAACTTGTGAAAATTTAATAACGAACAAATAATTTAATAAAATAGTTGCAAAAGCTATTTTATCATGAAAATATGAAATGAAAAACAGCTGAGTTTAAAATCAGACAACTTCTTTAAACGAAAAAAAAATTCAAGCTAATTTTTGTTAGAAGTTTTAAAACTTCTTTTTTCATTTTTTTTCTTTTTTAAATTGAAAGCATGTCTTGTTGTTACTTCAAGCTAATAGTTACATATCAGAAACTCTAATATCTATTTAAGTATAAACGCGAAGAGGGTCATGAAGTGAATACAATAAATGCGAGTATTAAATTTATCAGCAAAAACACACATGCTTAGAGTGTAAAAAACATTATCATGAAGGACTTATTACATCTAGTAATTAACTAAAGCTGTTGCTAATTACTTTGAACGGTAAATAAAATATAAAAAAAGAAATAAATCACACAGTAGAGTTTAATTATAATGAACTCTTAAAATTATTATCATCATAGGCTAAAATAACACCACGACCTTTACGATCTATTGTGCAGCTAGATGATGATGCGTATTGTTAGCGTTTGTATATAAAAAAATAAGTAAACCAGTGTAACGTTTTTAGCGACTGACTGGAAATAACTTGTTCAAATAGGAGCTTTAGCTTTGTGTATTAAATAATCTTATTTCATAGTCCCAAACTAAAGGACAACAACAAAAAAAAAATTGCAGCAACTGCAAAAGAATATAATTGTTTTATAGTCACCTTTACTAGGTAACGTCTTGACAAAATTTGAATTTCTAATTCTAAAGTGTTAGCAACTTGCTATTTGTGTTGCCTTTTGAATTAAAAAAAAATTTTTTTGATACACAGTTTTTAAGACTGTTTTCTCAAACAACACAAATCCATGAAGCTCTTCGCTTTTGTGCTGAAAACACCTAGAGTCAAAGCAGGAATCAAAATTACTAGTAATAGATTGGCATCAATTTGGATTTGGTCTTATACCACTTTCAAAAATAACAGCTCATAAATATTATTGAATTTTATTTTTGAGAGAAAAATCTTAAATTTAAGTTATGGGATAAATTGATGCCAATTTATTACTCGTAGTTTTGATTCCTGTTATGAAACTTCGTGGATTTGGGGATTTAAAATAAAATGGGGCTTATATCTAATTAAAATTAATTCTAACTAATTTTTTCTTTTAAAGTGAACTTTTACAACTTTCAAAAATAACAGCTCATATGAGAGATATTCCCGCATGTTCTGTATTCCTCACGGATTAGAAAAAATTGGAAAATTTTTTGTTTATCTAAATCTATCAATAATTTCCCACCCAAATAAAGCAAAAACAAAATTTAAAAAATCTTAAAATGACCCACAGAGTAGTAATGAGGCGCTGAACTTTTCAATTCCGAATAAAATATGCGGATAAGGAATACAAAACTGATAATCTCTTTCATGTTTATTACTATTAACTATGCAGCTTTGTGTACATCGACCTAAGGAGTGTTTGTTCATTTGCTTTGCTGTTCCAAATCTAAATCTTGTATGAGACCAATTTTCTTATTCAGTGAGAGCTAATTTTCTGGGAGTAAATAAAATGGGTGAAATCTTGGCTTAGAACATCTTAAAAACTGGATAGTTACAAAAAACATGTTTTGAAATATTTCATGCAAATCACATTCTCTGATTTAACACAAGTATCAGTGTTAGCAGAAGTTAGAAAAAAATAAAATATATTTCCTTAAAAAAAAAAACGCTAGAGAAGGCTAAATAAAGCTTGAAAAATAAAGCTAGAAAAAAAGTTAAAATTCAAAATTTTAAGAATCTTAAATATAATTTTTATAAAAACATCCAAAAAACAAACATGATATATGTTTTTCACATGGCTTTAAATTCAATTATTTTCCAACTTCAATGTAAAAAAATTAAATAGAAAATTCCTTTTAGTGATAATTAATTTTTTGATTTTTAATGAGATTTTTATTCTAATGTTTCACTTGCTTTATCCTACTCAAAAGCGAGCAACCTCAGCATTATTAAACGTTAGTACTAAATAACTAAATACTGAATGGAACAACTTATTAATTAATGAATTAGAAATGAAGTGCATTTTTATTTTACAAGTTAGAAGCCCAATACTTTAATTTACTTATGAAATTCGACCAATTTATCAGTTTACATATCAAAGTTTTATTGAAAATATTATTTTAGCTAATTCGGTTTCAGTCCCAGTTTGTTTATGTATGATTGGTTTTCATTTTTATAAAAACGGCTATTTAAAACTATTTTGAAAAACAAACAATTTTAAGAAAGTTTTTAATTTTTATTAACATTTAAAAAAATTTTTCATTTCATTATAAAATTATTTTCCTAGAGAAAGACACACGAAGGCGTGTCGAGATATTGGAAATTAATTTAATAATAACTAAAATATATAAAAAATATTTATTTATTTATATGTAATGATTTCTATTTGTAATTTAAAAGTTTAACAAAATATTAATCTTTATTTGTTTTTTAATGTTTGCAAGAAATGTTGATAGTAATCTACTGAGGATTCAAAGTATCGTCTGATGAAATGGTCCATATAGATATGCTATCAGTACTTATTGTATTGAATAAATAACTCATGAGAATATCATGAGTAAAAGAATAATTTTAAAAACCAACACAATTTCTGATTTCTGGAATTAAGCACAAATAAAGATTTATATTTAGTTTTATTTATTTATGTTAAGAAAAAAGGCTAAATCTAGCCTTAGAATAGATTTAGATCTTAAAGGTGGCTGTGCGATCACAGCCCATAGTGATAATAATAATAATATTTTATTGTTATAATGATGTTAATTTTTATGACGATGATCGTGGCATATGATTTTGTAATGTGTTTCTTATGACTCTAGGCTTTATTTTAATAAGAATTACCAAAATGGTTGTTCCATTTATACATATATCTAGTTACTAACTATTTATGGTTAATGAGTATCAGTTACAGATTATTTGATCTTATTAGAATAATAGAAGGTTGCCATATATACATAACATCCCCCTTTTTATAATGTTTAAAAATAAATATATAATATCTTCGATTTTACAATAGTAATAATTTTTTTTTTTTTTTTTTTAAATTTTACAGGTTTTATAATGTTTTACAAATTTAATTTTTTAGGTGGTATTACTCTTCTCCCGTATCTTGAAGTATAAATTCTGTTATTGTTGTTATTAACAATATTATTACTACCATTTTCATTATAATTCACATTATTATTGTTGTTATTATTATTATTATTATTATTATTAATATTTTCATTACAGTTTGTATTAGAATTCTGAACACCAATCGGAGTTTCAAAAGTATTAAAATCGTAATATATATTTTCATTACCAATTTCTAAATTGTTTGTCTTGTTTTTATTATTTATATCTTTACTATTAGTAGCTATTTTTAATATGTGTTGCCTATTCCTTCTATAGACTACACCTTTTTCATCCTCTATTAAAAATGATCTTGGTTCCTTGCTTTTCTTTAAAACTTTTCCTTTAAACCACAAAGATGTTGGATTCTTTTTGAAATAAATCGATTCTCCAATTTCTATGGGCTTAAGGACAATAGATTTTCTATTATATATTCTAGCCGATTTTAATTGCCTTTGCTCAATACTTTTCTTTAATACCTTTTGTTTTACTACATTAGGTTTTAAATTATCCGTTACAGTCGGTAATTTAGTTCGTAATTTTCTGCTCATTAGCAATTCAGAGGGACTTGGCATATTTTTCCGGGAAGTTGTTCTATAATGTAATAACGATATGTATGGATCTGAACCCGAATGCTTGCATTTGTACAAAATCCTTTTCATGGTCTGTATGGACCTTTCTGCAAGACCATTAGACCTTGCTAAATATGGACTCGATGTTATATTCTGTACACCCCAATCAACACAAAATTTTCGAAAGTCTTTTGAATTAAAGGGTGGTCCGTTGTCGGATATAAGAATTGTAGGAATGCCATGTCTAGCAAAAATAGATTTAAATTTAGCTATTACGTTTATAGCTGAATAACCATAACTTAAAAGTTCTATTTCAAAAAATTTTGAATAGTAATCAACTACTATTAAGTATGTTTTCTTTTCAAATTCGAATAAGTCACATCCTACCTTGTACCAGGGTGTGTAAAAAACTTCATGACTTTTTAATTCCTGTCTAGGGTTAGAATTTCTATACGTGAGACAACTGTCGCAATTCGATACTATATTATAAATATCAGAATTAATATTAGGCCAATAAACTGAACCTCGTGCCAAATTCTGACAACCTTGTATTCCACCATGACCTTCATGTATATACTTTAAAATTTTTTGCCGTAAACTCTTTGGTATAACTATTCTCTTATTTTTGAATATAATTCCTTTTACCATGTGTAATTCTTCTTTTATGGAACAAAATTGCCTGACATCTGTCTCTATTTGCTTACTATTTTCTGGCCATCCTTCCTTCAAATATTTTATAATTTTCTGTAAAACTTCATCTTTCTCAGTTTCCCTTCTAATATTATCTATGTCATCTTCAGGCAGTGCTACCTGACAAATTAATGAGTTACACTGTAAATCAATGTCTTTATCAAAATCAGTTAATACCTTATCTTTGAGCGGTGCTCTGGACAAAGTATCAGCAATAAATAAATCTTTTCCAGGTTTATATACCAGGCTAAGATCATATGACAACAACCTGAGCATGAACCGTTGAAGACGTGTCGGAACGTTGTATAAAGGTTTTTTAAATAAAGAAACAAGTGGCTTGTGGTCTGTCTCAATAGTCACATGCCTTCCATATATATATTGGTGAAAACGTGTGCAACCAAACACAATTGCAAACATTTCTTTTTCAATTTGTGCGTAATTCTTTTGACTATCCGTCAATGACGCAGACGCATATGCTACAGGGTTATCGCCATGCATAATGACTGCTCCCACTGCATATTGGGATGCATCGACCGACAACTTCAAAGGTTTCTTTTCATCATAATATGCCAGAACCGGTGCTTTTGTAATTTCCTTTTTTAGGTTTTCAAATTCTACTTGCTGTTCATTATTCCAACACCACACTGTGTCAATTTTCAAAAGATCTCTCAAGTGCTTATTTTTAGCCGACAAATTTTCAATAAATGGTCCTAGGTACGTTACCATTCCTAAAAAACGTTGTAACTCTTTTCTATTCTCTGGTGGAGGCATATCTAAAATGGATTCTATTCGTTTTTTATCTGGTTTTACACCACTTGCATTAAATATATGGCCAATGAATTTAATTTCCGTTTTAAGTATTATCGATTTAGTTCTATTAAATCTTAAGCCAACCACTCTTGCCCTCTCCAAAACCTTGTTTAAAATTTCATTATGTTTTTCTATACTCACTGCATGAATTAAAAAATCATCCATATATATCACTAAACCTGATATATCACTAAACAGTCTTATCATTTGGGCGTGAAATATTTCCGGTGCTGAACTTATACCAAATGGTAAGCGTAAAAACCGATATCGTCCGAAAGGAGTATTAAAAGTACATATTCGTGACGATTCTTCATCTAATTTCACCATCCAAAATCCTGAATTAGCATCAAGCCGACTAAAATATTTAGAACCTGTCATACGCGACTTACATTCATCCAATGTAGGAAAATCAAACCTAGGCCTTTCTATTACTTTATTTAAATTTCGAGGATCTAAACATAACCTCAAACTACCGTCTGTTTTTGTAACTAGCACTATAGAATTGACCCAATCTGTAGGTTCTTTTACTTCAACTATAACACCTAAATTAATCATTCTTTCTATTTCCTTTTTTAGTGGTTCATTAAGACTAAAAGGTACTCGACGTGGAGGATCAATAACTGGTTGAGTATTTTCCTTTAACTTGATATGACACTCTTCTTTAAGTTGCCCTAGACCTTGAAACATGTCTTTATACTTTTCTATAATATTTTCACAATTAATTGCATTTACTTTTCTGATTAAGTTTAACTTGGATGCCATTTCCAAACCCAATATATTGTTGCATTTCATATCTAGTAAGTAAAAATCAGTTTCGTACATTTCATTATCAAAAATGAAAGGTAAATAAATTTTGCCTACTACCGGTAATCTTTCACCACTTAAAGTAAATATATTATTATATACCTTATAATTTATCTTACTTATACCCAACATGTTGAAAGTATCCATAGACATCAGATTCGCTTGAGATCCCGTATCAACCTGGCAAGTCACGGATTTGCCATTAAGCTCTATGTTGACGTTCCATATGTTGTCATTGCTCCTTTCTTTAGTTGACCCAACAAACAGCATTTCTTCTTGCACAACGTCATCCTCATTGACAGTCTTCACATATTTCTTCTGATTATATTTCTTTATATTGCCTTTAAACCAACACATTTTAGCATAGTGGTTTATTTTTCCACATGTATGACACTTTGCACCTTCAGCTGGGCATTTGCTTTTGTGTACTTGACCACATTTCTTACACATAGAAGCCTTTTGTTGTTTTTTGACAAACTGTTCACTATGTTGTTGTTGTTGGTACTTACTTTTGTATTTTATATTTTTGTTTTGCTGAATTGCTGCAACCATAACCTCATCTGTTTTTTCATTCTGTATGGTGGCCAAATTTTCTTTCGCCATTTCAATACTTTTGGCAATTTCTAAAGCTCTCTGCCATTCTATACCTCCTTCACTCAATAAACGCTCTTTGACACCCTTATAATTTTCAGCTAAACCACAAATAAATATGTCCTTAACTAGGCTTTGGCGCAATGTGCCAAACTCACATGTATTGCTCAAATTCTCTAGTGTAGTTGCATACTGTGCAATGGACTCTTCTGATTTTTGTTTACGAGTGAAAAATGCATGCCTTTCCATCGCTAGGTTTATTTTTGGAATAAAATGGGACTCAAATTTTTTCACTAACGAGGCATAACTTACAGTATCGATATTCTCGTTGAAAGAATTAAAAATCGGTAGACACTGAGGACCCATATGATGTAATAATATCGCTACCTTCCTCCGGTCCGGTTGTGAATATAAATTGGAGGCTATCATAAAGATTTCAAATTGTGTACTCCATTGTTTCCACTCTATCGCAATATTGTATGCTTTTAAATTAAATGGCGGCATCGTTGAGGAAAACATAACCTCTTTTGGTGAGACTTCACACGCATTTGCGGGCACATTTACAGGCACGTTTTCAGGCATTTTGTTTTGTGACAGCCGGGGCTAAACAAATTTCACTTTATTTGTTTTTGACTCAATTAAAACTTTTTGTTTAATTGTTTACTTATTTAATTGTCTTTATTTAATTTTTTCTTTCAATTATCGCCTTATTTCTTTTTATATTTGACACACCTGACACCATGTAATGTGTTTCTTATGACTCTAGGCTTTATTTTAATAAGAATTACCAAAATGGTTGTTCCATTTATACATATATCTAGTTACTAACTATTTATGGTTAATGAGTATCAGTTACAGATTATTTGATCTTATTAGAATAATAGAAGGTTGCCATATATACATAACAGATTTGACACCGTGTTACTTCTTTCTTTAAGAATATTTAAGAGCTAAAAGTTGATATAATTCAGCACATTAACGATATTGAACCTCAATTATATTTAAAAGCCATGACGAGCATTTGGCCAATATTTTCTTTCACACAAAATTTTCATTGATTCTTCATAATAAAAAAAAAATATTAAAAAAATTCTTTAAAAAACTTTTTGTTTTATTTACAATTCACATCCTGCATTTTGATTGAACCACCCTATACTTATTTAATAATGAAATGGCATTGTTTTGCTATCTCTATATGTTTTACAAAGTATCTTAAACTTTTGTTTTTAGCACTATTTATAATTCATATTCTTGTGGTTGTCTGTATGAACATCATTGATAGAATTTTACGAATGTCTACTATAAAAATCATTTGATACAAATACAATTCATACACTTTCGCATAGAGTTGTGAAATCAAATGTAGTTGCTTTATGCTTTAATGTATACTTTAAATACACTCAAAGAAAAAAATTCTAATATCTAAAGAAATAATAAAAAAAAAAAACTATCAAAAAAATGTAAATTTTTAAGCTGGAAATATTGATAATTTTTAGAGTTAGACGACCATAGCGCATTCCAAAAATTAGTGGTTAGTCTCAAGTCAAGAGAATTTGTTTTCATTTGTTGCACAGTTTAATACAAATAAATATTTTGCAAATTAATTTTCTACCTGTGTATGCTTCATATGTTACAATTTCTTAAATCATTCTACTTGAAGGAAACTACTAAACTTGCAATGGGAAAATGAAACAATAAGAATGCATTTTCCCTTAAATTTTCTCAATCAATTAAGATGCTTTAGTTCAATTTCAATACGATAAAACAATGACAAAATAAAGAAGATTAAATTACTTCTTTTTTGACATTATTTCCACAACAGAAAGATAAGTTTTCAGATCTTTTTTAAATAGAAATTTGTTGTCTCTGGCATCACTTGGTTTTGCAAAAAAAACTATCACCAAAAAAAAAAAAAAAGATTAAAATTTCTTGTTTAACAATCTCTTTGCAAATATCCTACATTTTAAACTGTCAATGGTTTTATATGTGTTTGTACTTTGTTTAAATGGAAAGATTAAATATTTCTCTGTCTTCCCTACATAAGCGGATTAAAAAAATGTATATTTTTATCTGAAATTCATAATAAATTTTTACTTAATAACATCACGTACTTACTTGCAAAACAATATTTAAGTGAAGATTAGATTGCAGTACTGAAATTTGATAGAACTGTTGATGGGAATAAAAAAAAAAGTTTAGCACAATTTGTAATTTGAAATAGATATTGATAATTGACTTTCTCTATCTAAATAATTGAAGCTAGAGAATTAGGCTTCCCTTACCAAACACGTTTATGTTGAAAAACAAACTAGTTGAAATTGTAAAAAAATATATTTAGGTATATTGCAAATGTTTGTTAATATTTTTAGCATAAAAGAGATTCAAGATGTTTTGTTTGTTTTGTTTTTAAATTTCTTATCTTCTCTGTTTTTTTTTTATAATAAAGTTATTTGAATAAATATATTTTTATTCTCATCTAAAAGAATATAAAAATACTGAATTGTCTTTATAGAAAACGAATATACACAGAAAAAAATTATGAAACAATTAAATATTTTAATTTCTTAGAAGTGTTTTCTGAGCAGTCCCTAAAACTGGTCTCAGACTTGTAAGGAAAAATAAATATTTTAGTGGGTTGCGGTCAGTTAACAAAATGGAATCACTTAACAAGTGTTTAGATACCACTAGCATCAGTCAATATAGTTAGTGTGGCTTCCAGCATGCACCTTGTGGCTCTCCATTTTTAAAATCTCTTAGAGCAAGACATCCAGGCGAGTTCTTGTTGACTCCCAGGGAAGTAGCAGAACACTCACTAAATAAGATAAATTGACTTCATATGAGGTCTAGAATTGGAATAATGAACTTAAGTTCACCTTAAAGGCTGTACAAAAAATTTTTTATTGATTAAAAAATATGGCATAAATTCAGCAAAGGTCCATTATTACAAGGTATCTATAATTATTACAACTGCAAAATGAAGATAGCAGTGCTGGTGCGGGAATTGCATTACCACATTTTCGTGATTCAGTTGCAGTGGGAAAAACAGCTTCTATTTCTCAGACAGAGGTCCATGCTTTAGAGCATGGAAGGGGCACTTGTTGCACCGGAGTATACATTTTGTAAGATAATCAAGCAGCTCTATGTGCATTGGCAAGCTATTCCTTTTGATTAAGATTGGTTTGGAATTACTACAAACTTCTCAATGCTTTAGCAAAGAGGAACAAGGTTTTATTATTAGGGCAGACTATCTGGCTAAAAAGTTCGCGTATACCCCTTTCATACACCCAGAGCTCTTTTGTGGGGTGACGTACAACTTCACTTGTGCTCTTCTGCGCAAGGAGGAAGAACGAAGTCTAAAATACCTAACCAAAATCAATTAAATTTTTAATTGAAGCAATTAAATGCTTAATTCATTTATTCACTTTTTTCATTCAATTAAAAAATATTTTTCTTGTTCCAACATTTAATTGATTTAAATAAAAATTTTTTTTCGTGTAAACATTTAACATGACACGCTTAGTTGTGAAAGCAAGAGAGTAAAAAAATAATATAAAAAAAAAACTATATGCAAAATAACTAAAAGGAAAGTTATGCACATTCTGCTACAAATAATCTACTTTTATAAATATCGCGTTTCAATAACAAACTGCTTATCTGTATGGAATTGAAACGTATCCTTTATCATGTTCAAAAACTGGAAATTTAATATTTTTTATATTGTGAAATGTGGAATATTGTAAATGTGAGCTCTGGCGAAGAAGTGAAAATCGTTTAGAGATGTTCAATTGTTACAAAAGTAGAAATTATTAGTTTTTAAAGACACAGATAGTCCTCATAAAAATGACAATAAAATTATTAAATTATTAAAAACAGTAAGAAATTTTTTTTTTTTTAAAGTATCAATTAACCCTTATCAAATAAGCATAAAATTGAAGAAATGTGTAAAAATATTTTTTTTTAATTTATTCGCTAATGGTGACTAAGTCTCGCCCGGTCCGTATTCTTAGAGGAACATCCGTTTACAAATAGAATTTTAATTTTAAAAACTTTAAATTATCAGTGGCATCAACCAAAATGGTAAATAAAGTATTTCAAAGCATAATTCCAAGCTGAATTCAAGTACAGTTTGAATGAGAATCGTGGAAAAGTGGGTGTGGCCAGTACAAAAGTATATGGCGACCTTTCTTAAAGTATAGAGACTATATATACCAAATGTCAGACAAATCCTTTGGAAAACAAAAGTTTTTATAACAAACAAACAAAAAATGTATTTTTTGTTTTGATTAAAAATTTTTAAAGACGTTTACGCCTGAACAACGCTTGCAAAAAGTGCTATTTTGAGATTGCCGTTGTTTCCGATTTTCATAAGCGAATTTTGGTTAGCGATTAAGCGCACTTCTGGTTGAATGGCTACGTCAACAAACTATACTGCCACATTTGTAGTGAAGCTAAACCTCAAGTGTATGTCGAAACACCGTTACATCCAGAAAAACTGACTGTTTGGTGCGTTTTATGGGTTGGGAATCATTGGTCCGTACTTCTTCAAAAACGATGATGGCCAGAACGTTACAGTTAATGGTGATCGGTATAGAGCCATGATTACAAACTTTTCCATTCCTGAATTGAACAACCATGATGTCCAATAGCTGTGGTTCCAACAAGACGGCGCAACATGTCACACAGCTCGTGCCACAATCGATTTATTGAAAGACACGTTTGGTGACCGCCTAATTTCACGTTTTGGCCTCCAAGATCTTGTGATTTAACACCGCTAGACTACTTTCTGTGGGGCTATGTAAAGTCATTGGTCTATGCGGATAAGCCACAAACGCTTGACCTTTTAGAAGACAACATTCACCGTGTTATTGTCGATATACGGCCCCAAATGTTGGAAAAATTCATCGAAAATTGGACGTCCAGATTGGACTACATCCGAGCCAGCCGTGGCTGAAATCATATTTGAAATGTAATGCCACAAGATTATCTTTCAGATAAATAAAATTCATGTCAATCGAATAATCCATCGTTGTTTTATTGCAATTTAAAGTTCTATATGTCTATAAAAAACACAAGACTAAATGTGTGTTTTCGTTTTTTATGATATTAAGTTGTTTCTGCAACTCTAACCATCAACCTGGCAAGAAATCTTGTATAAAAAGTATTCAAAATTTTTGAGTGTTATTGTAATCTAGATCTCCTGTTTGTTAACTTAATTGAAAACTTCAAATTTGTGTTGTAACTTGCGGTCTTTTCGAGAATGAATTAAAAAAAAAAATAATTGACTATAAATCCTTAGAAAAAAAAACAATATTATTTTAATGACCTCTATTATCTATCTAGTAATAAAATAATTAAATAATATTTTACATAAAAACAAAAATTTAACTCATGCGGGAAAAATGCATTTTCAAATTGTATAATTTTTTTTTTTTTTAATTTTAATGAATCTCCATATTGTGGGAAAATGATAAAAATTAAAACACTTTTATGAATAACAAACAAATATTTTCCTATATCTGCTATTAACTCCCACATGCAAACAATATGCAGCAGCAAATTTATTTGTTTTTGTTGATGCTGGTTTTCCGTTTTATGCTGTAGCATTTACAGCAGCTACATGGAGGGTAAGTATGTCAAGAAGTGACCTTGAAATGAACGCATTTTTTTTTTTATTTCCCTACACAAAAGAGCACTAGCAAAACAAGTGCCAGTGATAAAAGTTAGTCGTGTTCTAAACTGAGAATCTTAGTAAAACATGAAATCAACAGTATATTTACGAGTATGAGTAAAAATAAAAAGAAAAGCTCTTAACTATGTTATTGTTGATAAATTACAAGCACAAGAGAAATGTAAGTTGTTGATTCTCTTGCTTATTACATGTGCTGCTTTGTAATACTTATTTTATGCAATTGATTTAAATGATTTAAGTTTTTAAAATTCACTTTGCATTTACTCTTAGGGTTTTATTTAACATTTGCCTGTTAACCGTTTTGCATAAATTTTGCGCATGTCGTTCTTTTGCATTCATTTTGCAAATAAAAGAGTATTTTTTTTTTACATTTCACCCTCCCAGCATCCGTGAATTTTCTCACTGGCTCAGTGATATTTCTATTCTTTTTTGGTTGTTTTGAACTACAAAATTGAAGGTACCAAATGCATTGCAACAACAGCAACAAAAAAAAAAAGGTTTTTTATTTGCACTACACCCATGCTCGTTCAATGAATCAAATATAAGATGTTCGTTCGATTGTTGGCTCGTCTACAAATTCAATGGGAAGTGTAATGCCAGATGAATACATTTAAGTGAAATATTTATATTTTACGTAATTAAATACATAAAAAAATATATTAAACATGAAAACATGCTATTAAATATTTCAAGTTTAGATAGATTTTTTTTTATAAGCTAAGATAAACTATATGTACTTTTGCTCTTAAGCTAAGATAGTGAAAAAATCAGAAAGTCAAGGCTTTATTACTACATAATTGTTGTTTATGGTGTTTCGAAACGATTGAATCTGAAAAGCAAAATTCAAACCCAGGCATTGATATAACATTCAACAATACATAGTTGTATTTCTATACACACAAACAAAAAAAAAAAAAATACTTAAAAATGAGTGATCATTGATTTCATGCCTTTTTGCATATTTATGTTTTTAGCATTTTATTTTTAAATTTAATTGTGTCGAGCAGCAAATAAAAACAATCAATTTTTAATCGTGCTTCGCACATAATTTAAGCAAATATTGTACACGATTTTTTGTACATTAAATAAATTACTCACACCAGTTTCAGCTATCTGGTGCCTTTGCTTTTCATGAATTTTATGAGGAGACAAATTTTGTGTAATCACGAAGCCACTTGGATGCCACTTCAATTTATGGGAAAATATAGTTTTTTGCAAAAAATTATCATTGGCTTCACTTTGCTCCATTGAATTGCCCACACGGATATTTTATTCTACACTGAGAAAACAACTTCGGTTGTGAAAAATAAAAATAAAAATTCAATTGTGACTGTACAATTTTTAATCCTGATAATAGAAAATCAGTCTTGCAGCTTAAAATATTTTTAAAAGAACTAAATTTAAGTATATATTATGGAATTCTGGTTACTACATCTAAAAAATTTTTTTAATCACAACTGATTTGATTGGAATTAAATTTAGTTCTCAGTTTTTTCTGTGTGTATACTTAATTTGAACTTGCTTTCTTTACAATTCAATAAAATATTCGCAGCTCTCAAAAAATTCTTGTTTTTATTTTAAAATTAAAAACTACAGTGCTACTTCGACACCCTCTAAAGGCACCCCAATTCTGTGAATTGTTTATGAGTAAAATCCTACTCGAACATTTGAGATTCTATGACTGATGTCGATGTCTAATGAAATTATTCGATAGCGAGCGAAATTTTATTCCAAATCAAAAACCATTAACGTAAAAACAAAAATTATGCAAGGAGAAAAATTAACTTGAACATTTCTTACTTTTTTTTTCGAAATTTGCTTTAGTTTAAATTTTTTTCTTTCGTTTGATTTTAATTTTTTCACTTTATAAAGTCTTTTTCTTCCCAATCTGTTTTATATAAATCTTTTTTACTTACAATTATTGAGCTGAAGGCCTCCACCTTTTCTTTCCTCTTACCTTATAATTTATAATTATAATTTAAAAGAATTAATAAATAAATAAATAATACTTACAATTACAAATTGTTTTTTACTATTCTAAAACACATAAATACATAATTGCGTTTTTTTCAATACTGGGACTTTAATTCGATTCATTTTGTATCGAATATCAGAATAAACAAATCTCGTACAATTGAAGTTTTAAGCGATTTGTTAAAAATTTCAATCACGACTGATAAAGATAAGGAAAAAGATATAGTTCTCCTGTGAAGTCAAGTTAAGTAAGATCTTTTGTACTTCTCTGGCACTCAACAAGACTCCTTGTGATTGACAAAGTTCATATTCTGAAATTGTATTATGCAAGCCTGCATTGGCTAATTCTGTGGTATCTAAGACCACAGTGTCCAGTCAACAAACTTATTAAGAATTTTAAATTAATCTTATTGAGTGCCAGTAACTTAAGGGTTTTACTACTTGATAAATAATTTGAGCTATCATGCTCTTATCCAAAAAAAAAAAAAAATTAACGTAGACTTTAAAGTAAATTTTTTTTAAAAATTACATGAAAAACTTCGTTATCGTTGACATTAAAGTCTACGTTAATTTTTTAGGATAAAGGGTTTAGAGTCCAGACAGCGATTCCCATTGTTTTAAGCATTTTTTCGGCAATTTAGCCCGTAGGATTTTCAATTAAATCAATTATTTGTTAATCAAACATTTCAATTCAAATGTAGACTTGTAATCTGTAATTAGTATTATAGAGCACTAGCTGACAAGTATAACCAAGAATGATAGACACAAGATTACGCTATCTGCTGTAAACATAACAGTAGAGAAATTTTTTTCTTCAAACATTGAACACACTACGTCATCTAACGCTAAATCATAATCTAGTGTCTATCATTCTTCATTCAGGCTGATATTCAAATAAAAATAAAGTCAAAATTTTTAGACAAATTTATATAAAAAAGTTCATAGAAAATCTATTCCAAGTCTTCGTTATTCATTTCGAATACCCGACTTTTTTTTTTTTTTTTAACAAATTATAATTAAAATATTTATCAAAATATTAATCTTTATTTGTGCTTAATTCCAGAAATTGTGTTGGTTTTAAAATTTATTCTTTTACTCATGATATTCGAATGAGTTATTTATTCAGTACAATAAGTACTGAAGGGGATATCATACCAGTTCATCAGGCGCTACTCTGAATCCTCAGTAGATTACTCCTAACATTTCTTGCAATTATTAGAACATTTATGTTGTAAAAGCAATTGACTAAATAAGAATTATTTGTCAATAGTTACAAAAATTAAAATAATTAGAAAAAATATGTCACAACATAATTTTTTCTAACTTCAATAAGTTTTTTTGTTAATCAACTTTTACACAATTAACAGTTATATATTTGATTTGTATTGAAAATTCTTATTAAAATATGGCAACGTGATGATGTTAACGTTTGTGTAGTAGATTGATGAGTAATAATAACAGTAGCACAACATTTGTTTTTGTTTTTGCTGTTATTGTTATTGCTTTTGTGGTTGTTGTTGAGCGTTAACATCAAACAAACATTTTTTTTTTTTTAAACAGAATAGAATATAGCGCCTAATAGAACCATAACTAACGAGAGGGAAATCATTCGTTAGTAAACTGGCTGATGTGCGGCCACGTACATAAAAATACAGCGGACGTGTTTTAAAGCCAAAGAGAAATCAATTACAAAACACAAAAAAAAAGCAAAACCCCAAGCAAATGAATTAATGCAACAAATTATATTATTGAATATAAAAATAAAAATAAAAATAGAGAAAAAAATATATTTAAAAGCCATTGAAATCAAAAATTAAATAAAATTGTTCGAAATCGTGCAAAATTAAAATCAAATAAACGCGTTAACTTTGTTTTGTTGAAAATATTTACAAATGCTGCAGTAAATACGCTTTAAAATTAAGCAACCGTTGCAGGTTAACTACTTCCTGTTCAGTTGTAACATAAACACACGCATGTATTCAAATGCTTCCGTTTCCTTCCTGCTTGAGTAAAACGTATGAATGCGCTACAAAATATTTTTATATATTTTTTGGGATGTGTGTTACCGTTCAAGCGGTTAATGCTATTGTAAAGTGTGAGTTTTTGTAAGTTTATAAGTGTGTATTAAATTATTACAATTCCAGAGTATCTACAACCAGAATGTTTTACATTTTCTGTTTTTTAAGTTTTATAAAAAATAAAAAAAAATAAAAAAATAATAAACAAATATGAACGTTAGTGCGTGCTGTAAATTGTAATGGATATTTATTATTAGTGAATGTGAGTGTATTTGTAATAAATTTCCGTTATTTGACTTTTAATTGCAAAACCAAGCCAAGGATTTAGTTACTATACATTTGAATAATGTATAAGACAAGCAGGTGTTTGAAATAAAATTACAAAAAATAATTAAATGAATATTGTTGTTGTACAGTTTAAAGGGATAATGAAGGTGTTGTGCTGCATCCGGCTGTTGTGCAAAATGATTAATGTTGAAAATTTATCTTGGTTTTTAATAACTTCCTGCAAACATGCCTAAAGCCGTAATTAATTAAAAAGTTTGCAAAATGATAACAGAAACAAGTGATACAGAAATTTTTTCTTTTACAAAATCTCTGCAAGCTTTTAAGTGAAATAATTTTCTTGATAAATTAAATTATATGAAATTAAGGCAAAGGCTTATAAAGCCTCTGGAACGAATAACAAAATTTATTTTTTTTAATTTATTTTATTTTAATTGTTTTTAATAAAAAAGTTATAAAAACTTAAATTTAAAAATTATTATTTTTTTTATTTAAATATTTATTTTCAATTTATTGCAATTTTCCAAAATGTTTTTAACGTGAGAGTATTAAAATATTTTGAATATTGTGTGTGTTTTTTTTAAACTTCAAAAGTTTTTTTTTAACAACAAACAATAAAAAGAAAAATATAAAAAATAACAATAAAAATTTGAAACAAACAAATATACAATAAATTATTTTATTTTTGAAGGCATTACGTCAATACTAATTTTCTAATAAATATTTAACTCAAAAGTCAAGATAAAAAAACAGTGTTTTTTTTAAAGGAAACTTAAGTTTTATTACTTTTTTAACAAAAAATTTTTTTTATTGGTTTTAGTTCATTTTTATATTTAACAGAAACATTTTTAGTTTGGAATCTTAAACAGAACAGCAATTAAATAATAATTTAAAAAAATTATTATTGAGTCTTAGATTTGTTCAAATGAGTAAGTGTCGCAGCTAGATCCATACACTGAGCCCAATATCGGGTTGCAATATCAACAAGGTATATGGTTATTTTGACACCATCCCGAGTGTTTTAATTTTTTTAACAAATCGACAACGATTGGTTTTCAACTTAAGCTTTGATTACACTTTTTGGCCAACGCACGTTGTCAATTTGTTAACGAACATTGTGGCATTGACAATAATATGTTTGCAGATTTCCAACTTCTTAGCAAATGTTGTCAAATGGCATGTAGTCATTGCAAAAACCGTATGTTATCATTTCGACACCAAATCCTGCCATTTTGACACTAGATAGTGTCGATTTAATACAGGTATATCTATGTTATCAATAATAGCATGTGAAAATGACACCATTCGTTATCAAAATAAACACAAACGTGGTTGATACACTATTGATGGTGTCATTTTTTTCCTGTTATCAGCTTGGAAAAAGCGCTTAAGTTTTGTTAAAGCGTATAACTCATCAAATGAAAGATATTTGTTGTCAAAAAGTGCCAGAATGTATTTAAAAAATTAATAGACTATCGAAGGAAAGTGATTGCCCTTATTGACTGTAAAATCACTTTATTATTTTTAATACACTAAGTACTTTCTTCGTATCATTGTCAAAGCCCATTTCTAGTCCGCACCAAATCCAAAAGAAAATTATATTTTTTTTAGAAATGAAATTAATTTAATTTTATTTATAGAAACTTAATACTAAATTTTAATTTTATTAAAGAAAAACAAAAAATATACTTCAAATGTTTTTTAACATTGTCAAAAAAAGAAAGCGAAGTTCGTAGAAATAAAATTTTTTTTTGGTAACTGTGAAAAGGTCAAAGACCAATTTCTTAAAAAAAATTTTTCAGTGTAATGGAAGAACACAGTCTTAACTCCTGCAACCGACAACTAATAAATAAATTTGAATTTCTCTTACAGCGATGTTGTTTTCAATATGCTAATTCCCTCAACATGTTGTCATTATTTTATTATTTAAGGATTATTTTTTTCAGATTACTAAGATGAACGATTATGTGCCTCATAAAAGTCATGAAGACGCCTATAAATTAAGCAAAGTAAACTTAGGTGTGAGCTCTGGAGTTTATTGCAAAGAACTTGAAATACGACTCTCATGCCGACTTCTAAATAGGTCTAGTGTTTTCCAGGCGGATATCAGGGCCATCGGGAAGGCATGTTTAAGCTTTAATGACAGTTTTCGAGATCACACACTGAAAGAATAAAGCATTAATTTTTAACCATTGACAATATTTCATTAGTTTAATGACAATATCTTATTGATTTAATGATATTATTTCGTTAAATGAATAAATATTTCATTTAATAAATGGAATATTTGATTATTCTAATGAAAGGTTGGAAAATATTGCAATTTTTCATAAAATGAATAAGCAAAATACTTCCAGTGCATAATTTTCTATAGAAATACTTTTGCGTTTTTACGTCTTTGGAGTGAAAAAATATATGTTTTTGATGAAGCTGTTCATTTAATTACTGTGAAAATACCACATAAATGTAATCAATGTCAATACTGTTTCTAAAAATATATTTTAAATATCAGCATATCTTCTAATATTAATCTTCATAACAAAAGACAAGAGCTCAATTAAAGAATTTTTTCTCTTCAAAAATATGTAAATGACACATTTAGGCTAGAATTGCCTACAAGAAAAATTAAATTATAATAAACAAGAACAAGAAAATATTTTAAGCAAAAAAGCTTTAGTTTGATTGTGTGTGCATAAATTCAATTAACTTGTATACATTTGCGGCTCATAAATTTTTAAATTACTTTTATATTGCCTATATGACTCACACAGCTAATTAGTTGGACTTAGCAATACGAAAGTGAGCATTTAAAAAAAATTTCTTAATACTGCAAGAATTTTGTTCATTATCTTATGAAAAAATAATGAATTTTCCATTAATTATTAGATTCATTAAATTAATGAAATATTTAATTGAATTAATGAAATGTCATCATTCGTTTAATGAAATACTGTTATTGATTACAAAATAATGAATTATTCTTACAGTGAAAAACCAAAAAAAAAAAAAAAACAAAAAACCTAAAAGAGGTCTTAAAAGTTTAAAGGCACAGGGGGGGAGGGGGAAGTTATTATGTCAGTCGTATACGACTGAAATCTTATTCGAACGTTCGAGTATTTTAACCTATGATATTCTATAACTCGCCATTGAATAACATATATTTTTAATCCAATAATGACGTTCGATAGCGAGTTAAATTTTACTCGAAAGCAAAAAAAAGTGCTTTAATTAAGAAAGGAAAAACTATTTTTATTTTCTAGCAATGTTTTTAGTGCTCTAATACCAGAAACCCTAAGAAACAAAATCAAACGTTTGCATTCGTATGGTTTTGTAAAAATAAAAAGTACTGCAAACATTTACTCTGATTTATTTTGTATTTGTATTGGTGCATAGTACTTTACGTAAATGTAGGCAGCCAGAAAAAACAAATTAAATTCAACAGTACCGAGACACACATATGCATAAAAACAACTGTCTGGTTTCTTGTGTGAGTACACAACATTACATCCTGCTGTATCATTTTCAAAATCACTACGCCGTTAATAATTTTTTGCACAAAGCATAGTGGTATTCTTTTGCTTCAAACAAATAACAAATGATTTTTTCATTAAAAAAATACGTTTCGGATTTTGTTTTGTACTCAAATGTACGATTGTTTAGTTATATAGCAAAGCCAATCGTTTTATTTGTGACTTTTTTTTTACTGTAATTCGTTTGGTATTTTGTTTTATACATTGTACAAAACGATTAAAAATTTTTTTTAAAGAGATTTGTGACTTTGTAATAAACGTTACTGCAATATTTCTTTTCTTTTCGAACTCTGTCTAAAACACATACACTTGCGTTGATTTCAACACTGGATTTGTTTCGTGTTGAGAGAGTATCAGAATTAGCAATTATCATTCTACCTAAATTTCATTCCGTACTTAAATAATTCTATCACTGCTGAAAGATAAAACTCCCATAGATATATTTCTGTAAACATGCTTTCAATGTAATACTTATTTGATATAAGCGTTGATACTTTGTATGAACTTTAAATTATTTTAATTGCAAATCTTAGTGGAAAAAGTGAAAAAAAGAATTATTCAAAACCATAACTGAACTTTTTTTCTTATAACAAATTTAAAGTGGTCTGTGCTATTCTACACAAAAAGGTGTGAAAATAAACTTTACAAAAAAATTAAAATGTTTTTTAAATTCCATTTTATCTTTATTAAAAAAAAATAGATTACAGCTGAAATCAGATATATAAAAAAGGTGTGAACTCAAAATTTTATGCTTAAACAATCGATATTTATTGAAGCATAAACCAAAAAACTTTTTTGTTTTCTTAATAGATTTATTTAAGTGAAACTTAAATTTTAAATAAAATGGATAAATAAAAATGCTTAAAATATAAATTTGGTAAAAGAAAGGTGTTGTTATTGTTCTATTTCATTTATTGAACAAATGGCTTATAAAGAATGCTGACGGTATGTTAAATTAAACAGAAAACATCTTCAATTCAATTGACATTTTTCATAAATAAATAAAGTTGTATTAATCCCAGTTACCTTTACATTATAATAGATAATAAAAAGTGAAAACTGTGCTGTGTGGGTGAGATATATAATATTCAGGAAAAATTTGACTAGAGTCGCTTGTCATCACATTTTTTTAAAGCATTTTATAAAAAGGCCGACTTTTCATTTGATCTAAATTGTATTTTAAAATTAATGTTAGCAGCCATTCAGACGGAAATAATTCTACAATACAAAAATTTTTTATGATTTGTTATGTTGTCGTTGCTAAGTAAAATTGCTATAACTCTAAAAAATGTCTTTAAACTTTTGCTTTGCAATAATATAATACATTGATTCTCATCATTGCTTTCCTTCCACTTCAGGATATTTTTATTGCTTGAAAAATTATCACTTTGTTAAGCAATTTTTAACTCCCATAAAAATTTTTTTTTTGTTTTCATATTAGACTGATTTGCACCCCATAAACAATTTTAATTGAAGCAAAAAAAAAAATTGCAAATGTAAATGCGTAGTTTGGTAAAAACCTTAAAAGAAGCTTATTTGTCATTATGGGTCGAGAGAACTCTGTTTTTCAGGTCGAAATACATATCATAGCGCTCTGCTTAAGGGAGAACTAGAAAGAGACACAAATAACAATCATATATTTAATCACTATGACAGTAGAACGGCATTATTAGCACTCAGTGCTTTTGAGATGCGATGAAAACTGGTCTGAAATTGCTTAATACCTTTAAGAAGATTAGCATCTAGGTGCTAGGTCATATTTGATATGTAGACAATGAGAAGGCAAACTAATTGGCAGGAAAAGACATGGCTAACATATTCATTGGCCCAGAACCATTCTGCGAGTTGTCTTAGGTAAATAAAATATTTCAAGCTATAATTTCAGTTTAAAATTAAATTATCTTTTTGAACAGTGGGGAGTGAAAATCATTGAATAGTGGGGGTAAACATGTGCGTAACCGGCTTAAAAGGGCCTATCTTGGAGTTTTAAAAAAAATCAGTTGAAAAACAAAAATTTTTATAAATAGCAAACAAACAGAAAATTATTTTTATTTATATAAAAATTATTTAATAATTTTTGTTTTAATATACAATTAATTAATTTGAGCTTAGTCTTGATATTTAAAAATGTTTTTTGCTTTATTATTTATTATTTTTAATATTTCGCTTTCCTGTGGAAAGCTTCTTCAGGAAAATTATAAATATTAATGAAAATAATAAATAATAAAGCAAAAAACATTTTTAAATATCAAGACTAAGCTCAAATTAATTAATTGTATATCAATAAAAAGTCTTAAATAATAATTATATAAATTTTTGTTTTAAAATAAAAAATCAATATTTGCTGAAATATTTAAAGTATTAAAAAAATCTGGTCACTTT
The DNA here is from genome assembly GCA_947397855.1 of Thelaira solivaga. Classification (NCBI taxonomy): domain Eukaryota; kingdom Metazoa; phylum Arthropoda; class Insecta; order Diptera; family Tachinidae; genus Thelaira; species Thelaira solivaga. Next base: position 27,774,251 of record OX377610.1, read on the forward strand.
AAAACAATTTATTTCTTATACGTCGATTTTACAAATAGAAATAAAACTATTTACCGCATAGTTTGTTACGCATGAGTAACTTCGCACAACGCACTAATTGTGCGCATTTTCATTTCCAGTCTCATATTATTTATTCGCACCCAAAAAATTCGTCGTTCGTTTCAATTGTGCTAAAGCATTACATTACGCCACCACTGTCGTTTTAATAATAAAAAGAAAATTATTATCAAATAATTTTTATTAAACTTAATTATTGTTTTAATTAGTAAAAATATCTTAAACCATTTTGGAACATCAAATTGAAGTCAATTTGCTTTAAAAAAACTGCAGCTCTCTGACTCAGATGCTCAAAAATTATCATTATGGGTACACCCATTAAATTCAGAATTATTTATTTCGTATTCATTTAATTTAAATTGCTTAATTTAAAACTTTGTATTGAAGGAACAAATTAAGTCATCCATACACATGCATAAAAAATTTGACAAATAAATAAATATCAAAATTTAAAGATTAATTTTTATTTTCTATGATACAAGATAGGCATCAAAGAGAAGAATTATTAATTATTTAATTTAATTTTATAAATTTGACAGGTAAAAAAATTAAGATGCCAGCAGCATCTATTTGTAGCACTTCAGCCAATTTTAGCACTGATTTTTCTTTTAAAAATTTTTTTTTGCAATTCACAATTAGCTTACCATTCTCATTCAGTATGTTAAATATTAAATGATTTTAATTAAAATTCCAAAATTATTAATTTTTTTTTTTTTTTTTTGTATAAAACTTAATTATAAAAATTGTAAATACTTCCTTATTTATTGAAAAATAAAAAGATTTTCTTTAAATAAATCGAATTTATTATAAAAAAAAATTTATTATAAAAGATATTTATTGATGATTATCACCAGCAATAATTTTCTTGCCCAGAATTCCCTTAGGAGCTGTATTTAATAACAAAATAAAAAAAAAATAAGAAAAGTTCCATTAAATTTTTATTATCTCCTTAGAAAGGAAGCATACTTGTAATACAGATTAAAATACAAAAGAAAATTTCAAAAAATCCATAAGAAATAATTTAAAACAATATTGCAAAATTTCATGCAAAATTTTTTTCATAGAAATGATAAATACACACATACAATAAATAAGTTTGTGAATTTTTTTTTCTTTTCGTAAATTTTTGCAATTTATTCTTTTGTAAGTTGGTGGTAAACTTGTTAAAAACTTCATTATACAGATTTGGCCCCTGGAGTGTTTTTGTCTTGATAAAGCACATCATGGAGGAGAAGGAGAGAAAGAGACAATGAAGATAAAAATAAGTGAAGTAAAAGTTTTATTTGCTTTTCCTGTAACAATTATAGTAATGCCAGATGCATAAAAATAATTTTGTTTTACAGAAAAGTTTCTCTTTTTTTAAAAATTTCACTCAGAACTTGCTTAATAAGTAAAAATTAATTAAAGTAACTAAAAAACAAAAAAAAAAATAAATAAATTTAAAATGTTAAAAATTTTATTAAAAATTAAATCATAATTTTGTACAATTAAAAAAAAAATTAAATTATTCCACTCCCCCTGTACAAAATAGATTTAGGAAGGCCGCAGTATTAATAGCGGAACATATTTTCATAATTAATTTTTTTTTTGATAATTTAAAATTTTTGCTGACTTTGGTAAAGTCTGCAATTCCAATTTTCAATAAAAAAATTTTTTTAAGGTCTACTAACAAAATAATGTTAACTGAAATAATTTTGTTTTAAATCTTAATTTTTCATTAGATTAATGAAAAATTTCATTATTTTAATGAAATATTCCTTCATTTAATGAAATGATCATTTTTCTAAAAAAAAACTTTAATTGAAATAATTTTTTTTATAATAAATTTAAATATATACTTAATGAATAATTTATTTTTTTTTGGTGTAGCAATTAATTTAATTCTTAAAAAAGTTTCTGTTCGCTGTATTTATTAATAAAAAAAAAACTAGGGTAACAATTTTCTAATAAATTTATTTCTGTGTCAGTGGCAACTATAGTCCCATATTTTTGTGTCAAGTTGGTAAACAAGAAGACACTTTCAAGGGCTTTTTTTTAAACAAGCAAGACAAGTGTTTGCTATTAGATAACATCATAATGAAGATAAAAATAAAAACTAAAACAATAAAAATTAAAATGTTTAGTAAAAAACAGTAATACTGGTACATTAGAGCTGTAATTTATAATTAAAAAAACTTTTGTTAAAATAATTAAAAAAATTAAAAAAAAATCCTGTCAACAAAAATTACTATTAATAAATTCTGTTGTTGGTATGCAACATAGCTCAGTTGGCTTCCGTTTGGTTTGGTTTGAGGCTGTTTGTTAGTCTTATGGCGTGTGATGTAAAGGTTAAGTGTAATTTTGAAATTAAGATTTTAGTTTCTATTATGGACATGAGACCACAGGAGTGCTGCAACAGCATCATCATCATCATCATCATCACCGTCTTCAAGGAATTAACACAAACAAAATAAAAACATTTTAAAGCCAGCAAATATCACTGTCGGCAACAGCATCAACTTAAGCAAATTCTGTTGTGGTAAGTAAAGTTATTTTTCTTTTTTACTCGTTTTACTTTTAAGAATTCCACTTCTTTCTTCATTGTTTTTTGAGAAAAAATTTCTTTCATGAAAACAATTTTCAAGTATGTACATAAATACTGGAGTTAATGGCAAAGCAAATATTTAAAGCAATTTGATTGAAATGTGAAATTGTTTTTGATTTTTAAGAACTCAGGATACAAATTTAATTAACAAACTCAACATGCTGTCTGGAAAATTTGTATAGGAAAATTATTAAAAAAAAAAGAAACTTATTCGATAGTAATCATCCAAAGCCCCTGATCTGAAATTTTTAAAACAAAACAAATTCTGCTTTCAAATTGTTCAAATAAAATCTTTCATTAGTTCCCTTAATAAATCTGTTGTCTGTAAGGGTGTCATATTTTGTTTTATTTTAAAGAAATAAAAAAAATCAAGTTATCAACTACTTAGATCTCATTAAAACATACTTTTCAAACATTTAAAACTTTTATTAGGAAGCTTGTTTTCTTGATGACTAAAACCTTTTTTAATGTGACTGCCTAAATAAAAACTTTTAATGGCATCAAAACTTTTCATAGATTTCATTTTAAAATAAACTTTTTTAAGCATTTGTCAAATAATCAGAGCAGAAAATAATTTTATCTTGTTTTCATTAACTGAAAACAATGAGTTTCGTTGAAGAAACATCCACCAAAATCATAAGTTTAATTTAAACAGAAACTTTTTTTTTCTTAAAGTTAGTTTGGTTTAGCTTTATCCAAATACACTGAAAGAATTTTAGGCAAGATTATTTTTTATTTAAATAATTAACTGATCTATTCAAGAATTTGTTATTTAATTTTTGTGAAAGTCACATGACTTGTTAAATAGCCCACTGTAAAATCAATAAAATAATTAATTGGCCGCTTTAAAAGATTAAATTTAGATCATAAGAGAACTTTTCGATTTAAAGTAAATAATTTTTTTAAGGCAACTGACTTTCATGCGTTACATACATAAAAAAGACTAGCATCCAACTAGTATGAATGCCAGGTCATAGTGGATATATGAGCAACAAGCTAGCAGACGAATTCCCAAGAGACTTGACCATTCGGCGAACTGCTTTTTAGCTCTATTGAGCTGCACCTTAGGGAAAGAGAATCGCAAAAATATTTTATGGAGTCAAGGGTTATCAAAGCAATGCAAACATTCATGTTATTCCATTCTCGGCAGAAAACAAATGACTTACTGAGCCTGACTAGGTCAAAAATTTGCATTGCCATGGGACTCATGGTTGAACATTTCATTTTGAAGCACTAGGCAAATATGACAATCAGCCTATGCTACCTTTTGCAAGTTATATAACAAAGACAAATGGACACATATTCGACCTGATTTTGAGTTCTTTATTCGCAATGAAAACAGTGATATGTGGCAAGGCGAATACATATTTCATATTACCCTGTAGAAAATTCAACAATGAGAGCAATACTTGTCAGCTCGTGTCTATAATGATGTAATTTGTACTTGTTTCTGTTAGTTAGAGCATCACTATGTACAACCCAAGAAAGTTTTTTAATCCTAAGGCAGTATTTGTAACATGACTCGTTCCCACTCCTGATACTTATTCGTCATGTATCACAATGGTGGTTCTTTATCTCTTAGTGTACAAAAAAAAAATAAATTAATAAAAAAAAAACCTTAAGAAATTTTTCATTTTGTTATTACTAAAGAAATCTACTTTTAAGCTTACGCCTGAATTTTACTTTCAATGATTTTCATTGTTATCTAAAGTGTTTATCTAGTTTATTTATCATTGTAAATAAAAGATGAGCCAAAAAAGTAAATGTTGTGAGAAACTTTCCATTGATATCTCATTAATCTTGACACTAAATGTAGCTTTAGTTAAAATAAAACAAATGGGGTATTATAAGAAAAACATTAGTAAAATAAAACACCAAAAAAAAATAAAAAATGTTTGAAAGAAAAGTAAACCAATAAACGGATAACGAGAAAGACAGTCAATAAAAATAAACTACAAAATAGCAACTGACTAACTATTTATTAAGGAAAATAAATTCATTTAAACTTGATATTTATTTACTTATTTATTTATAGTTATTGTAGTGGAGAACAGTCTAGTTATTATAAGAAGCTTTACAGCAGGGCCATTTTGTCATACGAGTACAATATGTTTGTATGAAGGCTTAGCAAAGTAATTTGAGCTTGCTTCCTACACACGATGAAAATTATATACCCAAAGTACTCAGCAATGATTCTTTATTAATGGAAGGGATTTAATTGAAATTAAGTTAAGTTAGACTGTCATAATTAAGCGCGTTCACCACAGGACTGCTTTATAATAAATAACTGAAAAACATTCAAAAAAGCAAGTAGTGCCTAAAATTTTAAGACTTTCAAATAACGAAATATGTATTTTCATTATTTTAATAAAATAATTTTAAATATAAAATTTGAAATGAAAGAAATTCATATAAAAAAAATTTTGTTTACAAAATGAGATATTTTCATTTATGTTATTAAAAGAAATTCATACTAGTATAATTTTTGTGAAATATCTTTTTAACACTAAAACATTCTGCTTTCAGAACACAGAATTTGTTTTATCCCTTCAACTTTGTCTTGAAATTGAAACTATTTGCTTTAATTTTATTGTGCTTTTAATCAAATTTCATTAAAAAAAATCTTTACCACATATAACACGTGGCAATAAAATACTCCTTTTTTTTCTGTGTTTCTGAACAGTATTTTAGTTAAAACTAGTAGATACAAAAAAATGTTTTTATGTAAAGTTAGCAACTTGTTACTAAAAGTTATAGGATTAATAAATTACGTTTAAAGACTTTGTAAAGTTTCTAATCAATTTTATGAAATAAGCTATCAAATATTCATTTGTTTATGTGGCGTGCGGTTCATCAGGAAGTTTTTATACATAAACCGCTAAATAGCAAAGTATAAGTAAATGTTTTCACCACAAAAAGTTTTGAAACAGCCTTGCTCTTTCTCAGTTATTTATAAACAAAATTCATTGTATTTTGCTCGAATGATGACTTCAATATGCAAAAGCAATTAATTTTAATTAGATGCTTGTCAACACAAAAAGAAAAAATTAGAAAAGCTTAACGAACATCATTTTATTTGTTTTTTTTTTTTTTTTTTTCAGAAAAGTCTTACTATACAAAATGAAAGGGTTATTTAAAGCAGCCTTACGAAAGAAAAACAAAGTTACTTGAAATACATGTCATATCAATATCTTCAAAAACATATTTTTTATTGCATTTTAATTAAATATTTATTTTTTAAAACCCACACATGCTTTTCTGGGAATATTTTGGTTTAAAAATGCTCAAAATCCTTTACAGTTGAATTTGGCTAAGTGCGCGCTGGTTAAAAAAAAGGACTGTTTAATTGAAATTAAATATTTTTAACTCTAAAAGCACTTTCCAATTCGCATCGACGAAGCGAATCTTTAATCAGCCCCAGATAATTTTTTTTTTTTTTTTTTATATCAATTTAATTTCAACTATATACTAAATAAATTTGAATTTTATTAAATTTTTGGCATTTTCTAAAAAGTAAAAACGATGTTTGTCGACTCGATGAAGAAATTGCGTGCAGGCTTAATTAGTATGTCGTTTATGTGCTGTTCCATAACACAAACAATAAAAATTATGTACGAAAAACACAAAATTTTTTTTAATACTTATTGTAATATAAAATTTTTAAGGTGTTGGAAGCAGCGTTGCAATTTTAGCCTTTTTTACAAATATTGAGACATAAAAAACTAGTTTTAAGCCCTCCACCGATAAAAGTAATTTCAACATATCTGTTTTATTTTAGAGGACTACAGTCATAAAAATTATTTATATCGATGTTAGCGAAAGGTATTGGTTCGATTGCCATCTCATTAATTCAAGAATATATCATCCCATCAAGTTTGAAGTGCATTAATAAATAAAATTGTTGACTTGTAATGCGACAACAAGTCAATGTTTGTTGCTTAAGCCTATTTAAGAGATTTTTCTTTATTATTCAGCAAAGATATATTTTCTATTTATTGGTGTAGGTTTGTTTGTTTTTCTTAATCTTTTTATTGTATCCCTTACTATGTCTTTCTTCTAATACTTGTCAGAGAACCCAAAAAGCCAAATCTGTTTTTTTTATTCAGGCGCCCTGTGCGACCTAACCTAACCTTGCTTATTCTCTGTTAAAAGCAACTTACAAATAATTCTCTAATTATATTTGCTTGCATTTACCCAAAATTTTCTTAAATTTTCATTCAATTTAAGTCCGTTTGAAGCAAAAAAAAAAAAAAATCCTTATCCAAGTTCTCAAGAAACCATATTTTTATTTTCACTTCAATAAATTAATTATTTTTCTTAGTAATGCTAGACATACACGCTCATTTTCAAAAAAAGTTAAGTACTAAAGTCCAGCAATATGAAAAATTGAAGTCATTTCAAAAAGATTTTGATTTTCTTTAATTAACTAAGCAGACAACAAAAAAAAAAACACTACAAAAACGCCCCAGAAGAGGCAGCCGTACTTTTCCAATAAAATTGCATTGAACTTGCAAATTTTCTTCACTTTATTTTAATAAATAAATTTAAGGGAAAAGGATTTATGGATTTCAAAAGAAAATTATTTTTTCTGTAAAAAAAAACTAAAATCTTAACAATTTTACAAGCTCTCCAAGGAGTATTAGAATTCAATAAAAATTCTTTTGTGGTTTCATCACAGTTCAATTTCCCATAAAATCATTTCCAGTGCAGTACTAAATACTACAAACCAACAACAACAACAAAACTTAAAACGAATCCTTTGCTGTTTTACAACTATTTTTGTTGAGTTTTCTTCTTATTTTTATTGGTTTAAAAGTTTATGGTGTATACCCTACACGAAGCATAAAAGGCAGAAGTAAAAAAAAAAAAAAATAGAAAAATTTAAAAACTAACAGGAGAGCTGTAAGATATTGCTTGATTGTCTTAGACTAATTACACAAATTGCACAAATTTGTTGAGAATATAGCAGCCTTTAACATCAAACAAAATAGAATTACAGAAACGCCAACGACGAAACATGAATTGCGAAACGAACTATACAATTTCTCTTTTGGCTATTTTCCATATGAAAAACAAAGAAAAAAAGACAAAAAGTAACGGACTCTTGCGACTCTAATTGAAGGCCATTTTGGGCCGCCAGGTAAACCAACCAACCCTTTTATTGGCAGTTCTGTCTTTATAAATATTATCCCCCAAATACTGCATAGAAGTCTGTCAAATAAGCCCTTAATAAGCACATAATATTTTTTATGAATTTGGGAGTATAAATATAAATATTGATTTAGAAAGGAAGTAGACTATATACATAGTCGGTTTTACCGTTAGTTATACTTTTCAACACACGTTTCTTGTTCTTAATATACAAGTTACTAGTTTCTAAAGTCAGCAATATTTGTTTGTTTGTGTTGGTTTTCAGTCATCTTAAAGGATGTACTTGTTGTGTGGGCGCCCGTAGTTGAAAATATAAAAAGTTCTTGTTCATTCCATTTTCTTATGCTTTTAATTTTATAACCCATTCAATTCAACTCTTGCTCTAATATAGTCATCTCAAATGCAATGTGTCTATAGCAGCAAGCAAAAAATAAGACGAAGAAAAAAGAAAAAGAAAAAAACTATTTCTCTTAATCTTATTTAGCATAGAATTTTCCTGTTTAAAGTCTTTCAATGTTTTTTTATCATACAAATCAAGAGCACAAGCTAACTTTTCAACAGTAACGACAGCAAAAGCGAACAAAAAAAATCAAAAACAGCTGAAGAAGATTTATGAGTTTTATGACTTTTTTATTTTTTAATTTACTGCTCCTTTTCCTTAACTAAAATTGTTATTTTTTGCAAATGACAAATGAAGTGTAACAGAAAAATCAATAGTAAATTAATTCAATTTCATTCTTGATATTTTTTTTTTTTTTTTCATAAAGAAAACAAAGTTTAATTTATGAATGTTCTTTTTATTCCCGCTCTAATTTAATTCAATATGATTTATTGAAATGGGATTTGAAAATTATTTTTGTTGTCAACAGCAATAAAATGCGGGGTAAAAAAAAATAAATAAATAAAAATAAAAACAAATTTTCCAAGAACTTTGTCGTAAATAGCTTTCTTTTAAAAGTATGAATATTAATGGGTGTTTGCCTGTGTTTTTAGGGATGCAATAAAGCATTGGCTAACAGCTTTATTTTGAGCAAAAACCAAGTTAAATTTGGTTGTGATGAGTGTTATATACCCTTCACTGTGTTAGCCAAGTATTGCTATTTTTCTATAATGACAATAAAGCCAAAAAAATTTTAATAAAAACATAAAATTTCGGTTGTATTTTTTTTTCTCCACCAGTTATTTGCCGATTTTTTTCATTTTTTTACACAGATATTACTACTAACATTTTTGTTTGTTTTGTATTATAGACAAATTACGTAAAACACGCACCAAAAACGGGCCATAAAAAGAGGTAGTTTCATTTCAGAGCTCATAGCTTAGCCATTTATAGACCGATTAAACTGAATTTAAATATCAAACTGAAGACAGAAATTTCCAACAAATTGTTTTCCCTTTGTGATACCTGTATGTGAGAGAGAATGAAGAAATGTGTTAAATAAATAGCAGACAAATAAAAATAAATAAAAAGCAGTAAGGAAATAGTGAGAGTAGAAACAAACAAGTCTAATAAAACGAACTATCTAAGCTATCTGGGGTTACGTTTGGGGAGACCTTTTCAAATAACTGAATGCTACTGGCTGGGTAATCCTTCTTTAGCTAAACTTTTGACGAGAACAACTAATCAAATATACCTAGAATTTTCGATTCCTGGCCTAAACTGCAAATCGTTATTAAATTTTATATACTATTTTGGAAGACTGATATTATAAAAAAAAATCTCAAAATTACGTTCTTGTTCAAGGAAATTCCTTCTGTTTTATATTTTATTTTTTTTTTTTTTTTACTTCTGGTTCTTTCTTAATGTAGGCATTAAATAGAATTTTTAAATGTAAAAAGTCTTTTTGCTTTTTTTAAATATTTTAAATAAGTAAAAGACCTTTTTTTCAACTTAAATGCGGGAAGTACTACAGAATTAAAGGAAGTTATTTAAAATAATTTTTTTTTTTTTTTGAATTACATAAACGAAAAATATTCCAAAGAAAAAATTTTAAAAGAATAATAAGCCGCTTAAAATTACAAACAGAAAAATTAAACTAAAACAAAAAAGTGAAAAAGTACAAAAAGAGAAAAATTAAAGTAAGAAGAAAGAAAGACAAAAAAAAAATAAATTAAAACATAAGGAAATCTAAGGCAAAAGCATAAAATCTAAAATACTAATGAACTAAATGGTTTTATTTGGCAACAAATCAAAACGTTTTGCTTTAAATATTCTAACAACAAAAGCATTGTTGACAAATAAAATTAAAAATTTTAGCAAAATACTCGTATTAGCTTTAAAAGTCATGTAAAATTCTTACCATTTTTATCCAAAAAAAAAATTTTTTTTTTTATATTTTTTTATTCTTAAATTAAATAATTCTGGGAAAATAAAAACTTTTTTTGTTTGTTGTTCTGTTTAGTGTTTGTATTTCAAAGCAAAAATAAGCTTAAATTTAATATATGTGATTCTTGGTATGTAACAAAAAAAAAAAAAAAATTAGAATATTCTAGTAGGAGTTTTTGTTTAGTAATTCTTTTTTTTTTTTAATTTTATTTATTCATTCTTTCGTTTGTCGTAGCAGCATAAGCTGTTAAATCCTAAATAAAATCAGCAAAAGTTTTACCAAATACACAAATTTTACAATTCAATAATTATGGATGAATTGAAAAATAGAGGATAAAAAAAATAATTTAAATTTTTTTAAAGCCGAATCAATAGAAGGGAAGATAAAAGAAAGAAAGTAAGATAACTAACTTATTCATGCAAATACTTTATGAAAACAAAAGTTTGTACTACAATTTTTGTACTAGATTTGGCTGTTCGTTGAAAAAGAAATTGAAAAATTGTCACGTTTCACTACAGTCTTAGAGCAAGAATGTCTGGCAGAATTCGAAGTAGTGAAAAAATTTATGTTATTCGGTTCTTGCAAGAGAACAAAGGACTGAGCCGAATAGTATGGAAAGATGTGACAAATATGAGGATCAGTCAAAATGCACTCTGAAGTACTAAGAGACACCAAAAAATATATTGTACATGTCGTTATTTAGGTCATCTCTATCTACAGATCTTTAATATAGTGGACAAATCTCTGCATTCCTTATGAATACTAGACTTAGAGAGTGTTTGTAACATGAGAGTAGTGTCACAATAGGCCGGAGTGACCACGCTCCAGCTCTAATTTTAATTTTAAATAAAAATTAATTGTTTTCAAAATTTTTTTTTAAATAAGCTAATCATTCATAACAAACAAAAATCCCCAAAATATAAAGATTTCCCAACGTTACTAATTAAACAACTAATTTTTTATTAAATAAAATGTAAAGATTGTTTGTTGCTTTTGCCAGTTTGGCTGCGGATTATTCCTACAGCCGTCTTGCCTTGCACTACTCACTACTCACAGCTCATTATTTAAATTACTTTATTTTCCTATTTATTTATTTAATACTTTTTATGAACAATCACATTTTATAGGCCATAAAAAAGAAATGACTCAAGATTTTGTATTTAAAATTTAAATATTATACGAAATCAATCAAAATTAAATTTTGCTTGCAATTATTTAAAAACAAAAACAGCAATTCATAATTTATTGGCGCTGAGTATGAGTGTATGGGTTTGCTGAATAAATAAACGGGTAAAAAGAAATAAAATAAACTTGAACTTGAACTTGTGCTATAAACAATCATCACTCACATTATTCACACAACAAAACACAGCAAAAAAAAAAAACTTTTCCCTGAGCGGCATTAAACATCGTGTTGGCTTTGTTATGAATTTATTTATATTTATATACCCGTATCTAAATGTGTTTCAATTTATTTTTATATTTTTTTGGGAAAAAAATTACATAAATATACATACACACATACATTCTCTTTTATTTTGGTTTTTTGTTACATTTACAAAACGAAAAAGAATTTGAAGCGGTCATTTATACACGCAAAAAAGTGTGACACATATAAAAATTAATTATGACACGCTTCAGCACTTTTTTTTTATATAGATTTTATTTGTGTCATTACTTTCTCTTACTTTCCTTACTTACATGCGACACTCAAATTTAATGCAATTTTAGTTCAAAAGTACAAAACCTTTGAGATTGTTTTTGTTGAATGATTAATTAATTGAAAAAAAATATCAAAATGATTTTGATATTCATTAAATTTGTCACGTTGCTGTTGAAATTGAGTATGTATGTATGTGCCGCTTTAGCTAATTTAGATTCGATTAAAATTATTTTAAGTGAACAGCCTTAAAATTGCATGATACCGGGAAATCTAGATATAAAATTGAAATGGCTGAAGAGGCTGCTCAAAGTTGGAGCGAAATATCCATATAAAAATAAATTTATATAATACGACCTCAAGCTTAATAAACTAGCCGTTTCAATTTAAAAAAAATGTCAAATAAGCTTTCAAAAAACTTGATATAAAATGTGTTTCTGCTATGACAGACACGCTTGAGTCAACTTCATTCAAAATTGACTTTTAATTGTTCTCGTATATGATTTATATGCCGCTCAGACCATCTAGAAAATGTTGTAGTAACATTAATTAGAGAATTTAGAGTTTTTCATACAAATTTTCTAGATTAGTTGATTATGATACTTTAACATGAAAAAATTGTCTACTAACTGGTAATGAGTCCTTGAAAATTATCATAAAACATGGAAGGCACTCCTTTTTATGCTTTGGAAAATATTAATGCCGAATTTCTAATTGATTTTTGAGTAAAAATTAATTAAAGGAAAAAAAAAAATATATATTTAAGTACATGGAAAAAGAAAACAAAGTTCATTGTAATGAAAAGCAAAATGATGCGAGCACAAAAAATAAAAATTAAATGAAATAAAATTTAATCAAGTATCGTTTATGTGTTGTACAGGCCAAAAGCAATTTGCAAACAAAATAACTAAACAACAATCAACGTTTCCAGGAATTAGAAAACAAATAAGCTAAAATATTTGCAATAAAAAAAGGCTAATCACACATAAAAAAAATAGAAAAAAGGATAAAATAATTAGAGCAATAGATTTTTTCAACTTCAGTATCAGAAAACTAAAACTATTCTTTTTTAATTTCGATGGAATTTTTTTAAAAAAAATTTCGGTAGTATTATTCAGCCACTCCGAAAAATGGGTGTTGAAAAATAAAGCTACCATGCGAAGTACATGTTAAAAGTAAAGCGCATTTATTTTAAAAGGTAGAGCTGAATATTTTGTTATTCTAAAAATTAAATTTTTTTCTGCCGATTACATCAATTTACATTTCAAAAGTTTATCCAAAGCAAATGTAAAAAAATTCAACAGTCTGCATAGAAAATATAAATTGAATCCATTTCAAGTGCGGAGTTTAGGGTACAAACTAATTTGTCTTACTCTGAAAGAGAGAGAGAGAGATAGACGTGAAACTATCTTAATAAATAAAATTCTACTGTACGTGTGTTTGAAATTGTACTCCTCTTAATTGAATTTCTGTGTATGCCTTTCTGTTACGGCTTGGAAGATTTAGCGTCAGAAATCCGCCCAGCAGGTGGCGCTGCAGTCAGATCTACCTGTTTTTACTAGGTCTTGTTCGGTCCCTTACTCGATGAGTACAATTTGTTAGAGTAAGACTGTTGAATGTAGAAAAATTTTATAGCCAAAAGCCAACTCATATTTTAGTTTAAAAAAATTTGCCACGCCCATTACTACACCTACTTTTAAAATTTTTCTCAAATCAGAAAACGGCTGAACCGATTTGGCTAATTTGTGTCTTACATGTTCCGCATAGCCCAATTCATTTTTTATGAAAAGAAAAATGTATCACGCCCATTACTACGCCCACTTTTCAAATTTATCTCAAAACGGAGAACGGCTAAGCCAATTTTAGTTTTAATTATTAGTATTATTATTTTTTTTTTTAATTATTTTTCAATATAAATAAAATTTGAAGGCAAAACGACGTCAGCCGGGTCAGCTAATGTTCATATAAAAAATTATGTTTGGAGATATGTATATTTTCTGCAGCCTTATCTTACGTATAATTTGTTTTAATTAAAAAAAAAAGCTGAAAATGAAAGTAAGCTAGAGACGATATCATAAAATTCTGGGCTAAATTAGGTTTTTTTTATTTAACCTATTAAAATTAATAATATTCTGGTTCATTAGCCAGATGATATTTGTTTTCACTAAATGACTTTTATTTAAAACTTTTTTTCATTAAAATATAGTTATTAAAATTGTTTATGTTTTAAAGAAATATTAAGTCATTCTAAAGGACTACCATTTCAAAAGCTATAGAAATTTTTTTGAAATTATTTCGATTTCAGCAAACAGTTTAATAACAACAGTAAGAGGTTAGCATAGCCATATGCGCCATTGCGCCATTGCGCCAAGCTACTTCGTTATTTAATGGATGAATCCGTATGATTCTTGGCGAATATCGGAGTTGACTAAATCAGAATTGAGTCAATTAGAAAAACAGAAATTTTCATGTGTTCAAGCAAGAAACTGTAAACTTAGTAATCAGTGAAATAAACAAACAACTCATGTCATTGAAAAACATATATATTCTTTGTCTTCTCTTTAGAGAAATAATCCATATGAACATGTTTCCTTTTAGCATTTAATCTACTAAATAAAAAATAAAAATAATAAATTTTAAACTAAACATAAGCACAAAAATTAATCCCTTATGTTTATTTTGTTAAAAAAAAAATAACATTAAAAAATATTAAGTCAATAATAAAAAAATTTTAATTGTTTAATTTATATTTTTTTTTATTATTTTTATGTTTTTAATTTGTTTATTCATTTTATTTATTTTTTTGCTTATTGTAACGAGATTGATTACATTTGCAATGATATTATAATGATGATAAGATGGAAATTGAGAGAATGAAATACAAAGAATAAACCATAAAATGAAAGCTAATGAATGAAATACGAGTTCATAAAAACAAGGCTGATAAAAGCAGAGTTGTTAAAGAATATATTTAAATTTTTTTTTTTATGTACGAGTATACAAATTGTTTATATAAAACCATAATAACAAGCAGTACAGTAGTAGTAAATAGTTTAAAGCACATGACCGACAATTATAAAATTTTACAAAAGGAGTTTTTGAATATCTGTGCTGTAAACTTAAGCTAAAATTGTTTTTGCTATAAAATTATAACTTCTAACCCCCTTATCCAAAAAAAATTAACGTAGACTTTAATTTCAACGTTAATGAAATTTTTCATATAATTTTTTTAAAAATTTTACTTCAAAGTCTACGTTATTTTTTTTTTTTTTGGATAAGAGCATAATTGTTTTAAATCCTAAATGTTCACATTCTTGTGACTTTTATAAAAAACCAAAAATCCAATGTGATGTTGGTTAAGCTTTTTCGGTGGTCATGGCTAGATATATGAGCTGTCATATTTGGTAGTGGTTGAAGTTCATCTTAAAAAGAATTAGTCAGCTACAATATAAGCTTAGATTTTGTATATATTTTACTAAAACTATAGGTTCCGCCAAATAACTTTTTTTTTTAAATACTATAAAAACATCGAGTATAGCTTCGGCTGTGTGGCACGTAGTGCCATCCTGTTGAAACAAAATGTTGCCAATATCCTCCTCTTCAATTATTGTGAACAAAAATTTTTTCAACATTGTCCGATAACGATCGCCATTGACTAACAGCCACTCCTTGCTCATTTTCGAAGAAAAATGGCTCAATTATGCCTCTGGACCAAAATCCGCACCAAACAGTGACTCGTTTTGGGTGCGTCGGCTTTTCAATATATGCTTGCGGGTTTTCTGTGCCCCAAATGCGACAATTTTGTTGTTTACATACCCGCCAAGATCAAAATGAGCTTCATCTGAAAAGATGATTTTTTTTGGCAAAATCGGCATCTTCTGTAAGTCGATCGCAGGCCCACTTAGCGAAGCGAAAACACAACCATATTCTTTTAGCAAAAGGATAAAACTAATTATCTGTCAAATCAGACATGAGCTAAGTGTTACCATTCCCGAAATAAGCACTAGTTGAAAAAAAAAAAACGTTCGATGGCAGACCCTTTACATTTAGTTAATATATTTTAAAAGGGACTTATGCCGCTTTCAAAAATAACAGCACATATACACTAAAGGGCTGCACAAGCATACTTGAAAGTATGTGTATCATCACTACAAACATGTGTTATATTTTATAATAAAAAGTGCTTGTAAGCCATTTCAAGTACACACTGTACAATATAAACAAAAAAACTGACTAAGTTCGATGTAATCAAAAAAAAGGTTATGTCTATCAGAATTTTAAAAATTTATTTAGCAAACTCGGGCTTAAAGTTTCCCCACTTTTTAAAATTTTAGTTGTAAACCGATAAATGTTTCATTTTAAGTTCAAAGAATGTTCACTAAACTTGTGTATTTTTATTATTATTTACTATGGGCTATAATCGACCTTTAAGAAAAACTTGTGTGAAACACTACATAGAATATTTTTGTGCAATATTTTAGGGCTTTAACTCTTCAATTAAGGGAACCTTTTTGACTCTTATTTAATAAAAGTTAAAAAAAAAATCGACAAAATGTTTGATAATAAATATTCTTAGTGAAAGTCTCTGAACACACTAAAAAGTAAAATGTCATTTTTCATGCCAAAAATAAGACCAAAAAAATCTGCTTCAAAACTAAATTTTAAGAAAGAATGCTTTCATGTAACGGGTGGGTCCTGTTTATTTTTCATAAAAAGTTTATTTAGTTTTTAACTTTTTTGTTCGTTATGATTGAAAAATTATATCGGTTAACAACTTTTGGCGCTTTTTAAGGAATTTTTCATGACATAATGCAACATATCGGGCTGAATTTCTTCAATTGCGTGACGAATATTGTCTTTAAGATGTTGAATCGCTTGAAACTTATTCCCATAAACTTTTAAATCCAGCCTTGCTAAATCGCCAATTCGCGTAATTATTTAGTCTTCATGGAAATCTGTTGAATGAGCTGTGTATGATGTGGCCCCATATTGCTGAAACCACATGTTCTCTAGTTCTAGTCGGTTGTGAGACTTGAATTTGTTACTAGTCAAAAAATTTAGTTGTAACAATAGAAATTGGTTTAAAATGATCCAAAATTTATTTCTCTCAAAAATATTTTTTAAGCTTAAGGTCTGACAGAAATTTCTTTTTATTTTTATTTTAATAAATATTTCAGTATTAAATATCGTCTTAAAAAATAAATTATATTTCTTAAGCTTAAGAATTGTAAAAAGTCCCGGATTGTATTTAGTTGCGAATTGATCTTATAGATTGCGGTTCAATTATATATAATAATTAAATAATAAAAATCCAATTATTACAACTGAACTATTGATAGGCAACAACTTTAGTTCTCATAACCAAAATTTTTATCTCAGAAAAATTTATTTATTTTATATAAAATAATTTACTACAATTTTCAGCTTAAAATTCAAGTTGTTTATTTAAATTATGTTTAAGTAATTTGTAAATAATTAATTACGAATGTGGCAAAACTTATTAAACAAAACAAAAAAAAAAAAAACAGCATTTTGCAATAGCAACAAAAGGCGATTAAAATATCATGCAATAATTCTTTTAATGAATGATTGGCTGCATGGCATGAATGATTGTATTATAATTGTGAATTATTAAAAATCTATGACGAAGCAAGTATGAGTGGCTGTGTGGCAGTGTGTGCTTCTGTTAGCTTTCAAGTTATTGATAATTTGTATTAATTGTGAAATATTTGCTTCTTTCTTTGTATCTTTAAGTATTTTCATATTTATCTGACAGACACTCTGGCTGAGTTTATTTTTAATACGACCAGTCAGTCAAAAGTCCATAAAATTGTCTGCTTATAAATAAGCCAGAAGTATATGTTGTTGTTGCTATAGCAAAGTGATATTTAATTACTCGTAAACCTTTTATTTGTTTCATCATAAAATTCATACGTTACATAAATACATACAATTTTTTTTAATTATAATAATTTTGTGTTCTTTTGTAAAGATAATTGTCGGTTTTGTTTTTAGTTGCAAATATTTTAATTGCTTTTAAATGATCTAAATTAAACAGAAAATTTATTTAAAAAGTTTGCTGCTGCATTATACTACAAATTTTTAGTATAAATTGTTTATTTTCTTGTGGCAATGTCATGTCGTCTCTTTTAATTTCAATAATTAAAATAAATTTTTATTGAAGTGAAATAATCATCGACTGATTTTAAGTTTTGAAAATTGAAAAATAACGGCTTTTGAGCAGCAGAGTGCAAGGGCTTAATAAATAAAATTTTAGCTTATAAAACTCTAAAAAAAAACAAGAGAAATTCGGCTGAGCCAGGTCATATATACATTTCACTATGTTAGCCAAATATTCATATTTTCCACTTTTCACCAAAAAAAAAAATAAAAAAAAGTATTATATAATTGAAGCGGCTTTTATTTAATTTTTTATTATTAAAGCGAAATATCGATATAAAAATTAAATTTTTTAATTCGACTTTAATTTGAATAAAATTTATATAAAAAAATTATTATACAATCATTGATAAAAATAATTTTCTTTGAATACTTATGTTTTATTAAGCTTAAAGCAATTATTACAGAAAAACATTAATCGGATAGATACAGGGGTTTTGGTTATTACAAACAGACTTTAATTAAAAAATTTATGATAAGCTAAAGACATGTTTGTGTTGCCCATAACTTTTAACATAAGCTGTAAGCATTTAAAGTTGCCAAATTTAAAATTTTAGGTATGGCAACTTCAACAGCCTTAGAAATTGTAATATTTTTTTTATTAATACACAAAAATAATTACACAATAAAATAACAAACACTAAAATAAATTTTTAAAAGTATCAAAAAATATTTGTCAAAAAAAGTTATGCTGTTGCCACTACGTATTTATAGCAACGAAAAATAATCAGTATTCACAGCAGTGGTGCCATATTACAAATATTATAAAATTTATCTTATTGGCAGCTTGTAATAATGAAAAAGAGTAATTTTTCACTTTGGCATTTATTTTAACTAAAGTTAACTATAAATATCTGATACCTTATAAATAAGTTGTAATACTGGGCCTTAAATAAATAATTAATTTCAGTTCAAGAAAATAAAATTCAAGAATTCTAAAAACAAGCCTTTCTGAGAAAGTTATTTTTAAAGAGTATATATATTTAATAGAGTGTCCCATATGCGGTGTAGAAATTACACGGAATAACAAACTTTTCACTTTTTGTGAAGGGTATAAAAATCAGTATCTTTACCTTGAGTAACAGTAATTTGTTTTCAATGCTAGAACTTTTTAAAATAATTTCCTCTTGCCTTCCTGTTTAAAAGTTGTTTACAAATTTAAAGAAACGACAAAAAAAATTTTTTAAATTTTATAAATTCCAATTGTTTAAGAAAACTTATAAAACAATTCAGCCTGAGGCTAAGGGCTCTTATAAAATATTTTTGTATTTAAAAAAAAAAATGTTCTTTGTTTAATAAAAGAATAACAAAAGCAAAAGAAAACTGCCTAAAAATGTTTGTTTAGAAATTATTAAAGAAAGCGTTAAGGTGTTTTATTTTATTCTATTTAAAATTATAAGGGACTTATTTGATCTTCTTCTCGTTAAACAAGCATTTTTACGGAAACCTAAATTTAAAAATAAAAAATTAAATAAATATAACTTTATTTATAAAGACTTACAGCCATATTAAAAAAAATTTGTAAGTTATATTTGATTATATGAGGTTTTCATCACAAAAGTGATCAACTCGCTTGCAAATTTTACATGAATTGTACTCAAATAATATAGTGTTTTCCATAAAATGTTTCTAGATTACCTTGACTTTATAAAATAAATGAATTTTTATTAATTTTTTTTATTTTTTGGTTTTTTTTTTAACAAGGAATTAAATTTCTTTATATCTTGATTAATTTTATTTTATGTATATTTTTAGTTTTATACAGCTCCGTATTATTTTTCTTTTTTTTTTTGTTTTTGACAATTGCTATTATTTTTATGAGATGCAGAAAGATTAATTTTAAACCCATACACTGGTTTGGTGAAGCGATCACTTTCTCTCCATTAGCACCATTTGTGTCCTCAACTTTAAGATGCTATGTATTGTTAACGTTGTGTATCCACAGAAATAGAATAAGATAATTTTTGTACTCTCATCTTAATAAGCAGCTTTAATTAAATTCAAACTTTCTTAGTGCCACCACTAATGCATTTCATTATTTTTCACATCATAAGTGTTACCATTAATTGAATAACTTTGTACTATCAATTTTTTGTTGATTAGTAGAATATACAATTTTATGCTCTAATTATATGATACGCTTTTGCTTATCTTTGCCCGCCAAACGAAAAGGAAATTGCCAAAATCCTTCAGAGTAACAGTACTCGGGTGTATATAAATTTCCAAACAAAAATTAAAAATAATCCAAAGTAACTTCTGAGTACATTTTTTTCTATCTGTAACTTTCCTTTTCTATTTATATTGCTGTCCTTCTTCACTTCGTCTTATACACAATATCAGATATCAGGTAATTTGGTTTCAGTGTCAGTTTGTTTATGAACGGTTTCTTTTCATTTGTCCAAAAAACGCTATTTTGAAAAACAAAAAAGGCTAGAAAAAATCTAGAGACTTAATCATAAATCTAGCCTTAAAAAGACTAAAATATTAACGGTGACTGTAATAGAGGATCTAGCAATAATAATACTGTGAAACTTGCTTCATATTATCTTAGTTACCATTTTCTCTTTTAATTTTTATTTCTTTTTGTGTTCGTAAGACTTGATGGCCATCAAGCCGCCACTTAAGCCAGTCCCAAAATAATAAAATTCTTTACATTTTTTTATTTGGTTCATGGTCCCTAAAGATTAATTACAAATTTTATTTAGTGGAAGCAAAATGAAGTTTGAGTGGGACACACAAACTGAAAAAATTTACATTGAAACAAATTATTACAGTGAATAAATTTCTTTTTGTTTTTCTATTTTGATTTTAAAAATTCCAAGCCATAAATTTTGTTATATTTTTTTATAAATGTGCAATTATACAATATCATTTATATGAAAATAATTTTTTTTCTGTCTCTTTCGTAAACATTTATTTCTGCAGTCATTAGCGTGTGACAATAAAAATAAATTATTTTTAATTTTTTTTTTTAACTAAGATAATTTTAATAAAATTTTTAAGCTGAACAATTTGACTTAATGACAGCTTTATTTCAAAATTTTATCTTAAGATGGAAGATATTAAAAAAAAAGCCCAAAAATAATAATTAAATAAAAAAGTGAACTTTGAAAAAAAAAGAAAAAATTTTCAAGTTTTTATTTTATTTTATAAATTATTTAAAGTAAAATATTTACTGCCATTTTCATGAAAAATAATTTGTTTAATAACCGCTTGATTTAAGCAAATTAAGTTTAGTTAAATGTTAGATTATAAAAGGTGTTTTTTATAGACGTATAGAACTTTAAGTTGGCATTACTGTTTGCAATTTTGTTTGTTGGTTTACAAAATGCTTCCATGAAAATTAAATTTTCAAATAACAACTAAGACAATTTTATCAGACGCTGCTCTGAATCATCAGTTACTGAATCATCATTACTTTCAAAAATTATTAAATTCTGGGCCAAACATTTTAATAAAGGGTGATTTTTATAGACGTATAGAACTTTAAATTGCAATAAAACAACGATCCGAAAGATAATCTTGTGGCATTACATTTTAAATATGATTTCTGGCATATTACCGTCACGGCTGGCTCGGATGTAGTCCAACCTGGACATCCAATTTTCGATGACTTTTTCCAACATTTGTGACCGTATATCGGCAATAACACGGCGAATGTTGTCTTCCAAATGGTCAAGCGTTTGTGGCTTATCCGCATAGACCAATGACTTTACATAGCCCCACAGAAAGTAGTCTAGCGGTGTAAAATCACAAGATCTTGTGGCACGAGCTGTGTGACATGTTGCGCCATCTTGTTGGAACCACAGCTCCTGGACATCATGGTTGTTCAAGTCAGGAATGAAAAAGTTAGTAATCATGGCTCTATACCGATCATCATTGACTGTAACGTTCTGGCCATCATCGTTTTTGAAGAAGTACGGACCAATGATTCCACCATAAAGCGCACCAAACAGTCAGTTTTTCTGGATGTAACGGTGTTTCGACATACACTTGAGAATTAGCTTCACTCCAAATGCGGCAGTGTTGTTTGTTGACGTAGCCATTCAACCAGAAGTGCGCTTCATCGCTAAACAAAATTCGCTTATGAAAATCGGAAACAACGGCAATCTCGTTTTGTGCCTATTTGCAAGCGTTGTTCAGGCGTGAGTCTATTCATGGTGAATTGCCAAGCCAAACTGAGAATAAATCACTTGACAGTTGTTAAATCGGTCGTCATCTTGAACAGTAATGCCAACTTAAAGTTCTATACGTCTATAAAAACACTCTATACTTACATATATTGTTACTCCAATTGACTAATTGAAAATTTAGTAAAAAAAATTAATATTAGAAAATTTTGTTAATTTAGTAGAATTAAGCACAAATAAATATTAAGTTTTGTCAAACTTTATGAGACCAAATAATTTAATATGTTGTTATTGAGCTAATTGTGTCAAGTTATCGCTAATATTATGCTTTACTTACAAAGTGTGTTTACATATTAAGTTGTAAAAGCTTTAATGTTTCTTTGTTATATTGCAGTTTTTAATCATCATGCTCTTTGAAGTATTGAAAAGCCACATAAAGATTAATAAAAAACATTTCACTGCACATATTCAAAGTACTAAATATGCTAAATGTTTTTCTTTTTTTTTATTCTCAGATTTTAAGATTAAAGAATATTGACACAAGCACATACTATAGTGGGAAAAATTCGTATAAGTGAAATTGTAAGAAAAGTGCAAACATTAAAAAGAAAACAAAACTAAATTTAATGTATGGAAGTTCCGTATTCAGTTTTCACTAATACGCTCTTTAAATACTTAATACAAATACTGCTAATGAGAAAAAAGAAATTTTTTCTGAAAGTAGTTCAATTTTTCTATATTTAAAATAAAAAAGCCATTATCCACACTTGATTGATTTTAAATATGAAATTATTATATTAAAATTGGCTATTGAAAGTCAAAATATGAACTTAAGTGTGTTCATAACATAAATTATTATATTTACAAACGTAAGTTTCAGTTCAATTAATACACAAAAAAACCTAAATTTAATTTTAATTGAAAATCAAAAAAAAAAAAAAAAATTTTAAATGTTAGTTACCTGAATTGTTCATAACGGGTGGCGCAAAACTAATCAGGTGGCGCAAAAGTAATCCTCTTATCAGAAAATGCTATACATTTTGCGATTGGCTCCTAATGTCAGTTCTGTTTTGACATTTGTGTAGTAAACACATGCGAAATACACGTTAATAAACAATGTTGACATTAGGGGCCAATCGCAAAATTTATAGCATTTTCTGATAGGAGGATTACTTTTGCGCCACCTGATTACTTTTGCGCCACCCGTTATAAACGACCACTGTGTTTATGTTTTGATGGTTGTTTTTTTTTTTTTTTTTTAATTTTAGTACACAAGCCTACTTAATTTCTATGCTTTCACTTCTTATTTGAACCAGCCATTACTTGAACTTTAATTGAACTTTACCCACACTCAGTCAAATAAGTAGATGAATGACTCCAACCAGAATTTATGTTTGTTGCTAAGCAAACACAAGTGAACAAGAAAATGTAGGTTAATCTATAAAGCCTAAAAGAGTATTACGCTTTATAAAGAAGAAAACCAGAGCAAAAAAAAAACACTTGAAACAAAATATTTAAACTGAGGTTAACCGCCAGTTCAAGTAATGCTTACTTAGAGTTAAGAAATGGTATTAAAAATACAAATACATTATGTAAATTTAAACGTATGTATGTAAATGTATGAAAATTAATTAACTCAAAGACTTTTTTTCTAACAACAAAATAATATTTTCTACCACAACAAAGATGACATATTTTCTTTTAATTAAAATGACATAAACCCTTTTTATATCATCTTTAACAGGATTTCATTTTGTGGACAATTGTAATTTCAAAATTTTTTTTTTTAAATAATTAAAAGTCACTTTTGAGTATTTAGGTGATAGATTACAAATCTAGACGACCTACCTTTTAAAATGATATATATCCCATCTAGCAATCTTCTATGGTTCGTCCGGAAGTTACTTTGGATTATTTTGAAATTTCCATATACCCCAGTGCTGTTGCTTTAAGTGAATTTAGCAATTTTCCAATGAACCATTAAGGATTGTGAGATAGGACACATATCATTTTAAAGAGGAGTCTGTCGAGATTTGTAATCTATCACCTAAATACTCAAAAATTACTTGGGACTATTTAAAATTTTTTTTTTTTAAATTTCAATATACCCGAGTATTGTTATTCTCAATGATTTTGGCAGTTTCGTTTTTGCATCACAAAATAAAAACTACGAAAACATAATTTTAGAGAGGAGACTGTCCAGATTTGTAATCTATCACCTAAATACTCAGAAGTTACTTTAGACTATTTTTAAATTTTTTTTTTTTAGTTTCCATACACCCCAGTACTGTTGTGCTCAAGGATTTTGGCAGTTTCCGTCTTGAATCATAAAATAAAAACTGCGAATGTTTCCGAAAATGTTCAAACACTTCCAGAAACTTTAGAGCGTACAGATTAAATTCTTTCTTTAATTTGGTAATTTTCCTGTGCAAAATAGGGAATGGTACCTCGGCATATTGGGGAATGGGAAAAAATCCCTCAGAAGAAGGGTACTGGGGTATGAAGGAATTTAAAATTTTTTTTAAAAATAATTCCAAGATTTTTCAGAGTATTATGATGGTAGATTACAAATTCAGACAACCTCCCCTTTAAAATGATATATGTCTCAAATCGGAGAAATTCTACACCACGACCTTTACTACATTCACTTTTTTATTTTATCTTAAAACGGAAAAAGACTGAACAGATTTGGCTAATTTTTGTATTGTATGTTCGGCATAACTCAACTTATATTTTTCTTCTCTTTTTAATTATTTTTCAATATGAATAAAATTTGAAGGCAAAACAACGTTTGCCGGCTCAGCTAGTTTATTATAAAAAAATATACATATTTGTTTCAAGTTTCACTTGAAGCTTCTGTAGTCGTTGCTAAATTTTAATTCTTTTTTTTTTCTGCAAGCGCAAAATATTTTTTGTTTCTTGCTTTACGTAAAATAAGTTAAAATTAACATACATACGAGTAGATAACTACATGTGTAAATTTAATATGCAAAAGCTTATAAACGAACTCGTACTCGTACTGCAGTCTTAAAAAATGCATACATTAAAATATTTATGGGCCTGCCTCTATCTTTCTTTCTCATTTGTTTTTTTTTTTTAATTTATATCGATTAAATGTATGCCGTGTGTGCACTTTGTTTTTTTTTTTCTTCTTTTTTGTAACAGTACTCTACACTTGAAACTATTTTCTAGATTATGCTAATCCGGATTTAACAAAAGCCGTTTTCTTATTCGCTGTATGTTCTACTTTTAACATTTTGAAAAATGTATTCACTTTGCTTTAAATACACAAATACACTTTATGTATTATTTACGTTGTTAAAAAAAAAAAAAAAAAAAAAAAAAAATATAATATTTTTCTTCTTATTTTACTTTCATGCCCTCTGAATCTCTCTCTGAATCACTTTGTATAATGAATTTGGATTTGGCTTTGCATTAATTCTTTCTTTGGGGATGCTGGTTATATTAAAGGTATGTAAGTTGTTGATATTTATGAGCTTGTAAGATTTGCATTTAAGTTTAAATTACATTTTTAGTTAGACTTTTTTGTGTTGTAAAAACACTGATTTAAATTAGATTCTAAACAATAGCCCACAATCAGAATCACACTAAAGTCACGATTTTAAATCCATAAATTCGTATGTGAAAAAAACCTACTTTTTTTTTAGTAAATAAATTAGTTAGTTTCATGCCGTTTTAAACAGGAAGTCCTCTACAATTGTAATCTGTTACTAAATTACTCAGAAATTATTTTGGAGTATTTTTAAAAAATTTTTTATGTTCTGAGGGTTTTTGTAATTTTGCACTATAAATTAAAAACGGCAAAAATTTACGAAAAAGTTAAATATTTTTTTAGTTTTGTTCCATTTGTATGTCCAATCCCTTCCTTTGGAAATTGTAAAAATTGCTCAGAGCAAAGGTATAGAGAATTGTATGAAAGAATTGCAAAACAAATTAAAATTTTTTCAAAATAATTTCTCAGTCAAAATCAGTGACTGAGTAGCAGATTGCAAAAATTATGAGCCTGCCCTTAAAGGTGGTGTGTGTCCCGTAATCTCTTTTGTTCTTATGAAAATTATAAAAATCTTTCAGAGCAACAAAACTACGGTATGAAGAAATTTCAAACATTTTTTACAAATACTTCAAAGTAATTTGAGAGTAATTGCACAGCCTACTACAAATTAGGAAAACCTCTCCTTTAAAACGGTGTTTATAATTTCACGTAATCTTTTATGGTTTCTTCCTCACAGCAACAGTCCTCGAGGGAATTTTAAAAAAATTTAAAAATTCTCTAAAGTAAAATCTGAGTTTTACTGAAACCACATATTGACTATTTTCATGCCAAACAGTTAAGGCCACTACAACACTGTTATCATGTTCCTCTAACATTCACAGTCACCGCTCTTTCGGTCTCATCTTCAAAAAAAATTAAATCCTGATCAAAATCTGCATTAAGCAGTTGCTCATCGTCATGAAATTTAATAATTTTGTATATTGAAGATAACTTAACAAAATATTAATCTTTATTTGTGCTTAATTCCAGAAATTGTGTTGGTTTTAAAATTTATTCTTTTACTCATGATATTCTCATGAGTTATTTATTCAGTACAATAAGTACTGAAGGGGATATCATACCTATATGGACCATTTCAACAGACGCTACTCCGAATCCTCAGTAGGTTACTCCCAACGTTTCTTGCAAACATTAGAACCTTTATATTGTAAAAGCAATTGACTAAATAAGAATTATTAATCAATAGTCACAAAAAGATTCAAATATTCAAACAAAAAACTCAGTAAGCATTGAACTGAATAAATAAATAAATTTCCCAACCAACATTTTTAATATTGAAAACTATATATTCTATTTTTATTCTTCTCTTCTCTTTTACATTTGAATGCCCGGTGGGTATTACTGAATGTAATTGAAGAGTATATGAAAAACAAAAACAAAAAATTATAAAAAATAATAAGAAAAACATAGGGTTTCTCTACAATGAGCACTTGTATTTGTAAATGTAATAATTTCTATTTGGAATTATTGGAATACGATTATTAGTTAATGAGGAGTGAGTTTTACTGATTCGTGCATGGTTGAATTAAAAGTCTAGTTCTAATTCTTTCCTCTAATTTTTTAATTGTTTTGTTTTTATTTTTATGGTTCATTGCATTTTATTGCCTAATACCAACGAAGCTCACAGAATGTTTTAAAAATACCACCATTTTCATGTAAAAAAAAAAAATCTAAATCTGAACACGAAATTCCATGTACCACAATTAAACTAGATTTAAATTATATTGTTGTTTTGTGTGTTGCCAACGACAGTGCAATTGACATTTATTTTTGTTGTTGTTTTTAAATATTTATTTACAATCCCTTAGTTGTACTTAAATAATCAATTTAAATCATCTCGCAACTGACTCATCATAGAAAGTTACGCATTAAAGCCGGTGCTTTACTATGACTTTCAAGCAGAAAGTTGTAATCGTTTATCGCAGTTGGTACTCAAAATGGATTTCAACGGAGTGTTAAAGTTCATAGTGATTTTTCCTCTAATTTTAATATCAATTGATGTGAGTTATGAAAACAAAAATCAAAGATTTTTAAAAATAACTGATCCTGTTTACAGGCTTTTTATAAATACGACATTTTGTTTAGGGACGAAGAAATATTTTCTGATTGTCGTATTCCCAACGTTCATTCTATACATGAATATTTTGACATGACAAATTTATTTTTTGAGTATCAGAATGATGGATCGATTTATATTCATGGAGAAGGTGTATTTATCAAAGATATTGGAACGGAAAATGTGAGTTGGTTGTAGATTTTCAATGCATCTTTTAATTTCTTTGCTTTTTAGAACCCAGGGTCATTTGAAGTCTTTAAGAAAAGTCGTGGTGACTGGGTAAATACTATTTACACTATTCGCCGTGAGGACTTTTGTGTAGCTATGTTTGATTATACAGAATTTTGGGTTATTTTTTTTAAGGATGTTAAGGATAAGTCGTGTCAATTTCACAAAGGAGTGAGTAACTAATTTTTCGTAATAAAAAAATCGTAAAAGTGTCCTATAAAAAGCAGAACTTGAGAATTTAATCTTCTATTATTATCATTATGGGCTAAGATCTATTGTTCAGCCCAGTTCCTAACTAGAAGTCGAGATTCCATACGAATCCCTTGCTTAGATCTTCTGGGACCAATGCCCTACTACCTAAGCAGCTTATTCTGCATCTTGCCACTGCTGGGCACTAGCAGAGGATATGTTCCGATATTTCCTGTCTTTCCCGACAGAAACGACAAGTGTCGTCTTGTACCACACCGATTTTAAAGTAAATCAACGTAAAGTTGAGCATACTTTTGAAAAAAAAAAAAAAAAAACAGATGTGAAGAACAACTAGTGAAATAGATTGTATAAATTCTCAATGTAAAAATTGTCTATTTCTGGAAAGAAAAAATTTAATGTTGTATAGATTCATAACCATTTAATAACTTTTTTTTATTATGTTTATTGCAGCAAATATTTAATATTAATACCTCACAAATATTATCTCTAATAATGCCCGATCCGCGACTTGAAGGTGACTATAAGATACAAATGATGGTTCATTTTAAAGAAATCAATGAAACGCTTTGCTTAAATATTTTAGCTGAAGTTTATAAAGTTCCGTATTTTGGTTGAAAATGTTAATTCAACTATTTTGCAGAACCTTAAAAATGTTTAATGGGAAAATTTTACAACTAAAAATGGAAATGAAAAATTTAAAATAAAATTAAAAGCATTAAAACCGGCAAGCTACACGGCAAAACTGTTTGTTTAAATTAATTTACTCATTTTGAAGATTTTTTTCCTCAAGCTATTAGGCCTACATTTCCTTATTTCATATTTTGTTTTATTTTCATAAGGAAATGCAGGCCTAATAGCTTGAGGAAAAAAATCATCAAAGTATAAACTAGAATTGCATCTTTGAAAAAATAAGTTAACCAATTAATTTCCTCATTTTAGAATAAAGTCACATTACACAAATATTTGTCAAAATAAGCGTAACTACAACGTCAGCTACATATACGTTTATATATTTTGAAGAAATATGTGTTCAGATTAGTTAAATTTTTTATTAAAATACAACATTCTTGTATTATTATATTATTTGAATTAATTTTATGTATTAAAAGTCATTATAGAGTATAAAAATACTTGCCAAAAAGTAGTGGTTACGCTTATTTTGACAAATATTTGTGTAATGTGACCGTAGCTTAAGTTTGGAATGGGCGAACGGACTTTGTTTGGGGATCCACTAAAGTCACATGCTGATATTCTTCTTGTTAAAGTTTGGCATGTACAAAAAGTAAATTACTCGTAGTCAGCGTTTGCCAGGAGTTAAAAAATAAGGTAAATTGGCCTAAAAAAAGAACTGAAAAAGCTAAGTCATACAGAAAAAAAGCTGGAAAAAAGTAAACAGCTACAGCTTAAAATTCAAAATTTTCTTCATTTTTTATTACAAGTATAATTATAAATTTAATTATAAATACAATTTTCCACATGAATTTGAATACTTGCAAGCGAACTTAATTAGCTTTTCCATTGCAATGCGATTCCTGTTCTTAACTTGCTTTATTGTACTAAAAAGCGAGCAACCTCATGATTACTAAACGATGGCACTAGACAACTAAATACTAAATTTATCAATTAATAATTTATTTATTTATTCAGTTCAATGCTTACTGAGTTTTTTGTTTGAATATTTGAATCTTTTTGTAACTAATGATTAATAATTCTTATTTAGTCAATTGCTTTTACAATATAAAGGTTCTAATGTTTGCAAGAAACGTTGGGAGTAACCTACTGAGGATTCGGAGTAGCGTCTGATGAAATGGTCCATATAGATAAGCTATCCCCTTCAGTACTTATTGTACTGAATAAATAACTCATGAGAATATCATGAGTAAAAGAATAAATTTTAAAACCAACACAATTTCTGGAATTAAGCACAAATAAAGATTAATATTTTGTTAAACTTTTAAATTCTAAATAGAAATTATTACATATACAAATTGAAGATAACTTAAAAAAAATTTTTTTTTGTTGAATTCACTTTGCTCCATTATCCAATGACCCCATTGCCGGGGTAAATGCTTTATTTTGCAACATGTCTTCTTTACAATCTAATAAAAATATCATAATTTTATTAAAAAATACGAATTTTTATTTAAAAATGAAAAAGTGTGCACACTTACTGAGACACTCTTTACATAGCAATTTTAAAAATAACAGCTCACATGTATTTGTCTGCAAAAGAAGTGTTTTTTCTTTAATTTAATAGAAAAGATACAAGTCTAGCAAATTTGCAATTATTTTATTTTTTTTTAATATTTCAATTTCATTAAACAAAAAAAAAAAAAAAAAAATACTAACAAATAAAATAAATGAAACTAATTCCTTTTAAATAAATTATTGCTCTTAACAATATAAAATTTACAAGTGTGTGTGTGTTATAAATCGAAAAATTTATTCAAATACTCTTTCCATTTAAACAGGTCATCCTTCCAAATGAGTATTTATGCATTCTATTTAGCCTACATTGTTTATTATCCTCATTTGTATTTTATAATTAATTTAAATTGGAATTTGTATACCCTTATAAACCATTTAAAACTAAAATATTGAATTTTCTTTATACATTCATTTGTATTTCATTTTGTGTTGCATATAGAACAACAACAAATTAAATCAAAATAAGAAATGCTAAATATAATTTTAAAAATGTTGCTTTTAATATGATAGTTATTTCAATAAAGTTTTAATTAAAAACAAATTGATTTGTACAACAACAACATGCGATGCTGTGGTAAAACGAAATTTGTTTAATTAAAAATTTTAATGCTAATTTTGCATTATAAAAATTTCTAAATGAAAAGTGAACTTCTTTTTTCCACTGTCACTGTGTGAATAACTATTTTAATTAATTGCAACAAGTGATTTTAGGGCCATAATTTTCATTTTCATTTTATTAAATTATTTTAATTTTTAAAATTTTATTTGGTTTAATATGTGAATTATTTCTATTCAATCAATCGATATTTTTTTTATTTTACTTCTCATTGTGGCAAAGTATAAGTCACTCCATGAAAGAAAACGATCTCCAAAAAATTTTCTTTTTAATTAAAAAATTAATTTCTTGAACTTATTTGTTTTTTCAATATTTTCAAAGATATTATTTTTATGAATGTTTTTCAATTCTTTCTTTATTATTTATTATTTATAATTTGAAAGTTTATTTGTTTGTTTTTTTTATTGAAATTAGTAATTTATTAAGCTTGTAGTCGTATTAAATAAATAGGCGTTTCAATTTATTTCTTCTTCTTTTTTTTTAAATTTAAGAAGTATATGGAAAGTGAAAAATATAAATATTTGGCACAGTAAAGGATATATAAGACTCGGTTGAACTTAAATTATTTTTTTCTTTCGACTGGCATTCAGTGATAGTTTTAATTTTTCAATGTAAATTTTTTTAATTTTCTTTGAAATTAGTGATTAATTCTTGACATTTTTATTGTAGCAACATGGTTTATAGAGATGGTTTACATTAAAAAAAATTAAAGCAAGCAAAATATAAGTCGAAAGATAGTGAGCCGCTTTTTCAGTCAAAGCGAGTAACTGATTTTCTTTAAATATTGCTAAGAATTGAAATTTTGAATAGACAAAAAAAAGCTGTTGTTAGGAAAATCCTTTGGCGTCGCATTTTAAAGTATTAAACTTTTGCTCTAGACAATCTTTTTGTAGTCGTCAGCTGTAGTCTGCTCTCTATGCGGATCCCATCGATTATCATATCTTTCCACTATAGTTCTTAATATCTGAAATACCTGTTATAAAAGTGATTTTTTATTGCAAAATATAATATTCTATAACCAGCGCTTTTTGAACTTGTAAGTTCTTAAAAGCGTTATTATTAAAAACAAAAAAAAAATGTTTAAAAATTCAAATTTAATAAAATAAGCTTCATTTATCAAACCTAATAATCTTATGGAAACGCCCATTTTGAAATAAACCTTGTAATAAAGCAAACATACATATAATGTAATGTGCTGATGCACAAAACAAAATAAATATTCTCTGTGCATGCTCTCTTAAATATACAATTAAAAAAAAGAAAACAAATATTTAAATTGACCACAAAAACTGCCTTTTAAATCAAACACTTCCACATACATAATAGGTGTTCCAGTAAGAGCACACTTTTTCAATTCATTCTGCAATAAATTGATTGTTTCACGGGCTGTGTGGCAGGAGATGCTGAAACCATATCTCGTTCAGATCCATGCCATAAGAACTTCGTTAACATACTTCTGTAACAAATACCGTTCACAGTCTCCGCAATTTCGAACTATTCTTTCAAAAAGTAAGGCCTGAGCAAAATGCGCACCAGATAGTTGCTTGCAGACGGTGCAGTTCTTCCTTATGGATTACATAAGGGTTTTCTTAACCCCAAATTTGACAATTTTGTATATTTAAGAAGCCTTTAATTAAGATGTAAATGTGCGCTGCATTGGAAAAGATAACTTTTTTTCAAAAAAGCTGTCATAGATCTCATTTGCTCCATTACCCTTTGAAGAAATTGCCAAAATTACGTTTTCAAATACAATAAAAAAATTACAACTCTCTCAAAAAATAAGTGCTTTTTATTTAAAATAAAAAGTTTACTCTTGCTGGGACACCCGTAATATTCGTTTATTTAAATATTTTTTTCAAGTGCTTGATTGAATTCTGTAATAATCCGGTGTGTGTTTTAATGCCATAAAATAAATAAATGAAAAAAGGTGCATCAAATACTTTGATAAATAAACGCTAAATGTTAAATTTCCAATATAAATTTCAATGTAATAAACGAATATTTGCTTAAACATTTGATGCAAATAGAAATATATTGAAAAAAAAAATTTTATTAGAAAAAAAAAAGTTTCTGCTGAAAAAATTTAAATTAAAAAAAATTTTTTGCCGAATTTTTATAAACAAAAAACTTAAAATTTTAATATTCCGGCTACTTTTACCCCTTATTAGTTTATCTGGGGAAAAACATACATAATTTTAAAGTTGTTGATAACACAACAGTTGGGTTTACTGGTCAACAACGGACAATCAACACAGGAAAGGAAATTATAAATGGAAAAGTAAAAGTTACAAAAAAATGATGTTGACGAACTTTAAAATTCACAGAAATAAAATATTTTGTATTAATAATTTTATTAAATTATTCGATCTTCTAAATTTATTATTTTTTAATATTAATTTAGTTTCCAAGAATTCTAAATCCTTTTTATTTTCCTTTAGAATTTCGTGCTTTTGTTTTATAGTTAAGTTGAGAATTTTTCTGTTTAATTGTTGAATATAACTCGTGATTGAAGAATGAATGAATGATGGACAATTTTCATGAAAAATATTAAAAATATTTTTTGTGGAATTTTTTTATAAATTAAAATATTATACCTGAATTTCGGCAACGTTTTAAGAATGTTATTGTTGCCTTAAATTTAACTATTTTGTCCAACACAGTTTTATATCTATATTAATATTGTTCACTTTCCACAGCCTTCTAAAATTTCAAAAACATACAAAAAAATTAAGTGAATGAAGATAAATATGCAGCGTTAAATATGTTCTAACGCAAACCCTTACGTTTTTTAGTATTTGTAAATATTTTTTCAGTATTCATGATATATTTATCAAATACGTCTTACGTCACTAAATACTTCTATATAGAATAATTTAGCGGAGGTCAGAAGTTACTTTGAACTATACCCCAGTACAGTTGTTTTCAATGATTTTGGCAGTTTCGGTTTTCCTTATAAAATAAAAACTACTAAATTTTCCGAAAATGTTAAAGCTTTCTAGCTTAAAACCTATATATTGAATTTCTTTTTGATTTTGGTAATTTTCATTAGCAAAGTGGAGAATGGTATAAATTCCTTAAAGCAACAGCACTGGGGTATATGGAAATTTAAAAATTTTTTAAAAATAGTACAAAGTAACTTCTAAATATTTGAGCTCTAGATTACAAATCTAGACGAAATCTTGTTTAAAATAATATATGAATCATCTCTTCTATGGTTCGTCCGGAAGCTACTTTGGATTATTTTGAAAATTTTTTTTTTTAATTTCCATATACCCCAGTGCTGTTTCTCTAAGTGATTTTAGCATTTTTTCAAAGATTTAAAGATTGTTTGCCGCACTAATTTCGTTTTGTCTGTGAATATTTTGCAGGAGAAAACTGTATGTTTTTTATTTATCAAGAGAAATTTGAAGAAAATTTAATAAAATTAAAAAAAAAAAAAACAAGAGCAAAACAAACTGTTACTTTGATTTAATTTATTAAATAAAAGTGCATTTAACGCCCATACAAATGCCTTTTAGGCCACTAGAATGAGAGGAAGAGACAGATATGAAAAGCAAAAAAATTAATTAGTTTTCTATATTAGAAAATCACAGTTAATTAATTTTCTTCTAGTGCTGCTCTTAAAATTTTTTCAAAATCGCATTTTTTTTAATTTTCGTCGCTGCGCTCTTTACTTACTTTCCCGCTCTCATCTATTTGATAAAAAAAACTTAACATATAAATTTGTAATTTGTATTTCAATTAAAAAAAAAATACCTGAGAAACGTGCTGCTTGTACTTTATAACAATTTAAATTGTGTTTTGCTTTTGATACAAAATAAATGAACAACGAAAAGTATGTAATAATTAATAATTATTTGTTTAAAAATATTTAATCGCCTTTTATTCAATAGTTAATTAAGGCATTTTGTAAATAAAAAGTTTATAACTTTAGGGTTTTATTGAAATTAATTTATTCCACATATCAAATTATTTGCAGTGAAGCCCTGCAAGTATACACGAAGTAGAGCTCAAGAGATGATCTTTTAGTGACGGGTCAAGGGCCATTGTGTAACACAGTTTTCTGTTTCTGCTCATTCTGGCAACTTCTATAGTATTCATTTGATGACAAACAAATTCTTTTCGCAACATGGTCTAAGCTAAAATGCCTCGTTATTGGCCTCTCTGAAGCCCAATTGCTGCTACTAGACATGCTTATCATATTCAAAAAGAAATTAATTTTTATGTAACAATTTTTTCTTTTGTTTATGCAAGTGCCTTAAAAATGTTTGTTACAGAGGAAGCAGGCATCAAATATTGTGATAGATTTTTGTAAATAAAATTTTGTTTGTTGTGTGAGTGTGTGAGCGAAAATCCACGTGTCATCACGTAATAAAATCTTTTTATTTTATTCCTATATTTTTTACTTCTTGAAATAATTTCACTTAAACATTTGTTTATAGCAAATGACACGTTTATCTGTATTGACGCGGCATATCTAATGCATAGTGAGAGCGATCTACTTTAATATTTTGTCAGCACTTACTTTTTTTGTTTTAGTTTTCACTAAAACACATATTTAATAATAAATAAATAAACAAACAACCAAAAAAAAATTAATATGAATGCGTGCACAGTTTGACTGCTGTTTAACAAACTTTAAAAAAAATAATTCCAAGTGCCGTCACGTATTACAATATTTAAAACGTTTTTTAAGGCATTAATTTCACTAAAGCATTTGTTTATACATAGTAAACGACACGTGTGGCTTGTTTTTCTTTTTCTTTTAAAGCAACTTTTTTCAAGTAATGAAAACTCTTTTTTGGCACAACCATATTTTCTAAGGATAAGAAAGAGTGAAGTTTCATGCAGCAATAAATGAATTTTTTCACAACGTTTTGCTCAAAACCATTTGTCGTCCGCATGGAGACATACCATCACGTTGAGCTAAAGCAACTGCGTTATAATATTTTTCTAATGAGCGGCATTCAAAGTGACCGCAATTTCGAACTAATTTTGAAAAAAAAAAGCTCTGAACAAAATCCGCACCATGGATTGCATGAGGATTTTTTGAGCCTTTAATTCGAAAATTTTGTGTTTTCTACTACGCTTCAGTGGAGAAAGTAACGTTTTTCTAAAAATCACCATTGACATCACTTTTGCTATATGAGAATTAGAAAACAAAATTAGTTCAGAGTTGGAACTCTACACTTAATTTAAAAAGTTCACTTATACTGAAACACTATAAACATAGTAGGGGCAAGAACTGAATGTCTTTAAAGATGAGTGTTGCTTTTTGTTATTGCATAAAAACAATGCTTTTGTGGTTAACGATTTTGAAAAAAAAACTAGTCAAAGTTTATTTTACAGCTTCCAAGTGAAGTCAACTTACAATTATTGTTTTAAAACTAAAAAGTCAAAAAAGCAATATTTTTTTTTTTTAAATTGTTTTCTTATTGTCCACACGTTTTGATATTTTACGCAAGAGATTAAAAAGTTAAACAGCTGCTTTCACTTGAGTAAAAAAAATTTAATTCGCCAAATATGAACTTTTAAAATTTTTTTTTAAATTTCTAGTTATTGAAATTCTTGGCTAAATCATCCAATTAAATAATTGCACCCTGACCCATTGTTTTTTTTATTATTATTTTATTATTTTTCGTACTTTAAATTTTATTTTAAAAGAAATTACTTAAACCTTTAAAAACCACAATAACAAAAACAAACTAAAAAAATGTGTTTAATAAAAATTTCATCACGTTTTTATAAGATTTTGTTATTCAAGATGCCCCCAATAGAACAATCAAATTCAATTGAAGAATTTTTCTTTTTATTACCTAATTTTACATGATGTTCATTTATCTTAATTAAAAAAATTCTTTTGTACATTTAAAAAAAAAACTTATTTTCGTAAGAAAAACTATAAAATTTGAGTTTTTAAAGCTTTTTGTAATTAAATAAATATTTCAAAAGTTTCTAAAAATTTGTGATTCCTTTAATTTTAAATTGTGTAGTAGTATTTCTGATACAACCTTTACTACATGTGTGACACCCAAAAAGAACTCCTATATACAGAAGCCTTATCAGTGTATAGTATGTTCAAAAATCACAAGACGTGTTCTAGGTTTAATTGACTTAGTTTTTGTGTTTTTTTTTTTCATCAGCGATGCTGCTTAAGATTATACTATCAGCAAGTTGCTTGGTTGGTTTGCTTGGCGGCCTGACGGTTGACACTTCGTATCAACACCGCAGCACTAAAGTGACCTAGACCCATCCTGTAACACTTATCCTTGATATCTCAGATTTGGAAGCCAGTAGTGTGATTCACTATTAAATTTTAAAGAAAAATGTTTGGTTAAAAATAGTTAACTCTAAAATTAAAGAACTTATTATCCAGTAAAATTTTTAACCGTCAGTCAAAAAAAAAAAAAAAAAAATATAATAAATAAAATATTTTTGGTTATTTTACATGATAATTTGTAGCCATTTTGGTTGTTGAACTCGGTATCCATATTCATAATACTAGCGAATTTTTAATTCCTAAAGT
This sequence comes from Thelaira solivaga, assembly GCA_947397855.1. NCBI lineage: Eukaryota > Metazoa > Arthropoda > Insecta > Diptera > Tachinidae > Thelaira > Thelaira solivaga. The sequence goes on from OX377610.1 coordinate 27,811,758, forward strand.
TAACTGCAAATTAGTATGGAGTTAAAAATAATTCTATTTAAAAAACAAAAAGGATAAATCTAACCTTTAAGAAGTCCAAAATGGCAACGCTTAAAAAAAATTTAAATTTTATTCGGTTAAAAAAAAAAACTTTTAAAATATTAAATTTTAAGTTCACACTTTTAGTTTAGAGGCATGTAAATCGTTTCTTTTTTTTTAATATCATTTATTTTAAAATTGTTGTTTACAAGACAATTTTTTTTTTTAATTTTCATGCACATGACCATGACTTTTTTTATTTTATTTATAATTTTCTTTAATTTGTTGTCTTTTTTTTTATTTATTTATAGAATATTTTTAATGCCTTTTTAATGTTGTTGATGGCGTATATTTTTTTTTAGAAAAAAAAACCGAAACTATTTTTATATATCACGAGATTTATTGGCAATTTTCTAATAAAAAAGAAACAGAAAAGAAAATTAAAACAAATTGTGTATAAAAAAGAAATTTCAAAGTCTTAGCGAACTGAATGTAAACTATTTGTACACGAGTAACTACATGTTTAGAACTAATATTAGGAGCGGGAACAAGTCACTTGATCCCTGCAGCCAGAATAAAATTATTGTGTTAATGCCCAAAATAATGTGCAAATTAATAGTAATTTGTTTGATAATAGTCTTGTTTACAGAAGACGCCAAATTATTTAATTTTTTTCTAGCTCTAACCCACTTGTTGTCAAAGAAAGGCTGCTAGAACGAACAATCTAATCGTTTAAAAAATTTATAAGGAAAACATTTAAGTCTTTTATTACAACTTTCGATTAGGTTTTCGGCGATAGCTTAGAACACTCTATCCCATATTTAACTCATCGATATTTTTAATTTAATGTCCAACCAAAAACTTTATATTTGACTTAAAAAAGCTTAACTTTATGTATGGATAACTTGTACTAATGGCCCTTATTGAACAGATTTGAAAACAATTTTACTGCGGATTTTCGGATTTAATTTTTTTTTTTTAATAAAAACAACCGCTTTCAAGTAATGTTCATATATGACGAACGCATTACCTCTTGAATTTAGGAAATAAAAGCCAATTTAAAAAAAGAAGTGCAGATTTGAAATCAGCTTTATACAGTTTTCAGTTTCCTTAAGCAATAGTTACTTCTGTAATTAAATTGTTGTTTCTTGAAGTTTAAAAAAAAAAAAAAATAGTTCAAATGCTTTTTGTAAGTGCATAATTTATTATTATCTATCATTTGACTAATTGGCTAAATTATTTATTAAAACGTAAAAAACATTTCTGAAAGAAAAATGTTAAAATTTTTTTTAATCTTGTTTAAGCTTGAGAATAACTTGCTTTACCACCAAATTATATTTTATTTTAGAGACTATCATTTCAAGGCAATTTAGTCTGGCTTAGAATTTCACAAATTGTTGTAAATACAATTTATTTCATTTACTTTTCTCCTTTTAATTTTACTGTGTCTACTTTTGCTGTCAATTTTTCTTCATCATCAACATCATTTTCAACGAATTTTATTTTCTGTTCTCATATTAGAAGACGAAAATTTTTTTTTGTATTTTTTTGTTTTTCTTTTTCTCTTTTGTAAATGCTTCTATGCCGGGTATTTGCGGAAGTTCAAAGTCACATCTGCCACAACCAAATTTGTTGACTGACAGCGTAGCAAGCGTACAAAATAAAAATTTTGTTTTTTTTTTTAATTCTTCTTGTTGTGCTTCTAAGAAAATGAAAATTTTGCTAATAGCCAGCAAAAGTTCAAAGGGAAAAAAGGCATCTTTTAAATAAAGTTAAACAACCTAGTGAAAGTTGCACCGCTCTAAACTAAGAAGAATTTAAGCAGGTTTATTTCAGGCGTTACCAGTTAACTTAATAATAAAATTATTTCCGCGAGTCGAAAACATCAAAAGAGACTGTGAGCAGAGTGATAGAGCACAACAGCAGAAATTTTTTTTTTATAAATTTAATATTTTTAAAATGAACAAGGAAAATTGGTTGATTTAAATAATTAAAAAAAAATTGTTAATTGTTACTTGTTACATACATTTTTATAACAATTGTTTTATATATACATTTTTAACATATTACTTTAAAATATTTTTCAAATTATGTTTGGGATTACCTTATTATTGTACACCCTAATTTAATTTTGTCAAGAAAATTTTTGAAATATGTATTTTTAATAATTTGATTAATTTATAATTATATCCTGAAGAAGCTACAAAAATTGGAGCGAAATATCGATATAAAAATAAATTTTTGAAAAATAAGACCTCAAGCTTAACAAAATAGCCATATTATTTCTAATTTAAGAAAATTTATGTATTAAAATTATAAGCTACAAACGAAAATAATGCAATTGTCAGGTTACGATAAACACGATACCCCCAAGAAACCTAATGCATAAATGATAGCCGCAGAAAGTCGTTAAGGAATGGCAGCAGAATACGATACAACTAAAACCAGTTGCCATTTCTCACAAAACCAAATAGGCCGTTCACTTCTGCACTCGACAATGTAAAAAGAAAGACCCCACACATAACGCCTCAAAGTGAAGTGTCAGTGCTAACAATTCTATTTATTAATATTAACAAGTATGCTTGTGCAGCCCTTTAGTATTTACTTTGTATTTCACACACTGTAAATGAAAGCACTTATTGTATAATTTGTATTATACAAAAAACACTTAAATATTTTCTCAATTACATGACTACTGCACTGAGATTATTGCTGCTGTTTTTAGTGGTCGTTGCTGAATTTGTTATTAATTTTCAGTGTGGTTATTATTCCACTGCTAAGCACATTTTTATTCATTCATTGATTCCGTCGTATTCATTCATTCATTAAGTTTCCTTACTTGATTACTAATTTAGAGCACAATTTTATTTGATATTAAATGCTTTCAGCTGTGTTGTTGTAAATACAGTTTTGTTTTATCTATTTTTTTTTTTTTTGTTAAAGTAGGGTTAATGATGCAATGCGGAAAAATATTTTTTGTTTTTTGTTTTTTTTTGTAGCAACCACAAATAATTTGTTGCTTTTGTTTTGTGTTTATTTTGTAATATTACTAAACAACCAGTAAGTACTTGATTGTAATAAACACGTTAATATAATGAGAATGAGAAATATTAAATTGTCTGTAGGAAAATCGATAAAATAGTTTGTTTGTTGTCGCTTTTTTTTTATAAAATAATTGGAAGTTTCCTGCAAATTATTATTCAGCTTGAATTGAATGTTTATTGTTCTAGTTTTATATGTAGAAACCGCTAAAAACCAAAAAAAATAAAAACTACATTTTCAGAACTTTCGGCTTACAAATTTTATAAATTTAATTGCTATTGAAATTTTCATTTAAATTTTAAACAATTTCATTCAATGTTTTAGGAAAAGTTATTGTTTAAATTCAAATTATTTGCTTGCTTGTTATAGAACCCATTTGTGTGAAAGGAATTAATTAAATTAACCTTAACAGCAGCGTTGCCAAGAGCTAGAAAAAAAAAGCTATATTTCCCTAAAAAAGCGCTAGAAAAGGCTAAATCACGCCGAAAAATAAAAATTTAATCAAAGAGTTCGTGGTGACAGACATTTGATTTTCAGAAAGAAAAAAATAAAAAAGATGAACTGAATTTAAATCAGAAGCATAGATTTGTTGAATTTTTTTATATTAATAAATGATAATTAAAAAAATTATAATTTTTTTTTTTCTTAAATTTAACTGAAACTATTTTATATTTAATTTTCATTTTCATTAACTTGGAGTGTTTAACTAATTCAGTCTAGTGCATTTTTAATTCATAAACAGGAAGATGTCAGAATAAAACTTTTTTTTTTTTTAATTTTTGTATTGTCTTTTTTAAGATAAACAAACAGTTGAATAAAATAAACAGACAAGCAAACATTAAACAATGATTTAGTTTGCACTTGACAATACAAATAAATGAAAGAATTGCTTTTTTTTATTAGCATAAATGACAACAACAAAATAATAAAACAAGTAAAATAAAAATAAAACATTTACTGAAAATTCAACAAAGATGAATGCAAACATTCAATTTTTAAATTATACCCAACGGACAAATCATGTCGTCTTCAATCAGTCAACACTATTTTGCATTTTATTTATTTTTATTTTAACTATTTGCAATTCGATTGAAATTATTTGGGGAGTTTTATGTTAAATATTGTTTGTTTTATTTTGTTGTTAATTTTTATTTATTTTGGTTTTTGTACACAACCAAAGAAAAAAGGGTGTTGGGTTATTCGACTTTTTCTATACACATTTTCATTCAGAAACTTTGTCATCTTGGAACTTATAGCTAAATTTAATGCAAAATATTTATCTTAATATATAAAATTCGGCTGTACGTATGTTTGACATTGTGCTCCCTATAAACGGATGGACCGAATTAAATGGATTTCTTAGTATGGTTTTTGGTTTTAGCGTAACAAATCCGCCCGCGCAGGTGATCCTGCATGCGGTATTTCGCTTATTTATCTACTACCTGTTTTAGCCGGTATTGCACGGTCTTTTACTCTATGAGTACGATTTCTTATAGTAAGAAAATGCTGTTTTACATAACAACCTTTGATGATTCACAATTAAAATTTATTTAAAAAAAAAAAAAAATTATTAAGCTTTAAGCCCCAATTTGGCAAAGGGCCAGATGTAAATTTTCAAAACGTGGATATACGTGTAAGGTTTTGGTGGTGGTGAATCTTCTTTTCATATTTTTTTTTTGTACAGTGAAATTATTTGTGCATTGAATTCATATACAGCTGAAATTCAAGTACATATTGTATTTATGAGAGCAAGCCACTGAAGATCAAAGTTCCATATTATATCCTCTAATTAAATAAAAAATTTCTCATACTTAATAGTTATTTCATAAAATGTTTACACTACGCAACGTGATTTTTCTCATCCAAATGACAACAGATAATCAGTATTCAACTGTACATTTTTAATAAACGTAAAGCACTGCATTTAATTTATTTAAAATATGAGAAACAGAAAGCAAAACACTAATATTTTTATTAGTCAAAAGCAAAAGCTTTAAAATATCACACCATAAATGTTGCCAATGCAGATCATTCTCTAAAATCAAATGAGTCTGTAATAAATCAAAATCTTTTTAACAAGATAGATTTTCAAAACAAAAAAATAAATAAAAATAATAAAATTAAATACTCGTATACTAAAGAAAAATAATTAAAATTTTTAAATAAAAGTATGAGTTGTGCTTTGAGTTCATGTGGATTCAATTTTGTATTGCAAACAAAAATAACTTAAAATAGTTTCTGATGCGGTCTGTAAATATTATTATGTTCCTAAATGTAAAAGCAAATCAAATAAAATGCAAGCAAAAAAAAAAATGAAAAATAAATCAAACAGCAATTCTAAATTGATTAATTTAAGTTTATTTCATCAATATAAAATTAATCAAATTAAATATTTTATTTCTTGCTCTAGCAAACTGATAACGACAGCTACAAAAAAAAATATTTTTGCTTAACAAAATGACGAACTGAACTGAACTGAACTGAACAACTAAAAAAGAATTTTAAATAGAGACATGGCATGTCAAGTATTCTGTTTACAATTCAATCAATTTAAATTAATTTACTGAAAATGTACTTCAATAATTTTAATGTCAAATTAAATAAATGTAAATGCAAGTTAGCAAGAATGTATTTGCATACATCAATGAATGTTTGTGTGTACAAGCAAATGTGTGTGAGTATGAGTAAATTCTTATTTAAAGTCATGTAACTTGTATTCTCTGGACATTTGTAAAGATAATTAAATTATTGTTTATTGCAGACACAGGTAGCATAAATATTTAAATCAAATCGATGTTGTAAGGCTGCAAATGACTTCATAAATAAAACTATAAAAACAGAATAAAATTGATAATCACTCATTTATGCATTCAATCTCAGAATAGTCGCTTAACACTTTACATTCACTTATATCAAAAATAATTTCTTTATTTGCATTTACTTGAAATGAACAAAATTAATCCAACAACGACAAAATTAATAAATTTATTGTTTTCATAAATTAATTCATGTATTTAAATGTTAAATCAAAAACCAGTAAATAAAATCAAATAAAACTTTTCATAAAAGTTTGCTGTTAAGTCATATATCTTCTATCACATTTTATATGAACAAATAAAAAAAAAACACTTTCAGTAATGATACAAAAAAAACAATCGGCTGGGCACTCATCTCTTTATTGTAGTCAGAGTTGGCAAAAGGAAACGTTTGTATTCATTTTGTTTTGTAATTTTCAGAAAATTAAACAAAAACAAATAAAAAGCCATGCAAACATATGCCCAGATTTTTTTTTTGTTCTTAAAAAAAAATACGATTCGTTGAAGCATATGCAGCCAGAAAATAAATGAATTAAAATAAAAACTAATTACGCAGTCAATAATATTTCATACGCTGTAATAATGAATAATTTATTCACTAAAAAATAAATTTTTGTAGGCAAATGTATAATTCTAACGACATATGAAAAGAGAACAATTCAAAGTTAATGGACATGCGAGTACACGCTTGCATTATAAAAGGTGATTTTATAAGACCTATCGGAAATTTAAAAAAAAAACACATAAAATTCAGAAAAATGCATGAAATATTTATTTGGATCGATAGTTGGGTCGATATAATTTAATGTTTGAAGATTATTTCATGCAAATGTTGGCCGCGGCTGCGCCTCAAATGGTTCATCCGCTTAGTCCAATTTTGGCATACTCTTTCCAACATTTCGGCCGGTATCTCACGAATAATGTTGGCAATGTTGGCTTCCAGTGCGTCAATCGAAGCGGGCTTGTCCCTATAGACATTAGCCTTAACATAGCCCCACAAAAAATAGTCTAGAGGCGTTAAATCGCACGATCTGGGCGGCCAATTGACTGGTCCCAAGCGTGAAATAAACTGTTCACCGAACTCGCCTCTCAATTGGTCCATTGTTTCGCGTGCTGTGTGGCATGTGGCACCGTCTTGTTGAAACCACATGTCATGCAAGTCAAGCTCTTCCATTTTGGGCAAAAAAAAGTTTGTTATCATCGCACGGTAGCGCTCACCATTCACAGTAACGTTGTGATTCGCATCATCTTTGAAGAAATACGGCCCAATGATGCCGCCAGCCCATAATCCGCACCAAACGGTTGTTTTTTGTGGATGCATTGGTAGCTCTTGCAATGCTTCTGGCTGCTCTTCACTCCAAATACGGCAGTTTTGCTTGTTCACGTATCCATTCAACCAGAAATGAGCCTCGTCGCTGAACACAATTCTTCGATAAAAAAGTGGATCTTCATCTAACTTTTCAAGAGCCCATTCACCAAAAATTTGGCGTTGTGGTAGGTCGTTTGGCTTCAATTCTTGCACCAGTTGTATCTTATAAGGCTTCACACCCAAATCCTTCCGCAAAATTTTCCACGTAGTGGAGTAACAGAGGCCCAATTGCTGCGAACGGCGCCGAATCGATAATTCACGGTCATCACCAACACTGGCCGATACGGCCAGTTGGTTTAATGTCCAACAATGTAAATTTGGTGCGAAATTTTGTTACAATAGCCCGAATAGAAGCCTCAGTAGGTCGATTAAACTGACCATAAAATGGAAGAAGCGCGCGATAAACTTTCTTAACATAGCACGCATTTTGGTAATAAAATTCAATAATTTGCAAGCGTTGTTCGTTTGTAAGACGATTCATGATTAAATTATAGACCAAACTGAAGATGTTTGACAGTGACACAAGATACAAAACGTGCGTGAGCTGTCAAAACTAGTGTTGCCAAAAAGATAATAGCAAAAAAATCACTCTTTATTTGTTTTGATTTTTTTTTACTCACTGCAAACAACAAAACAAAACAAACAAATGCAATCATTTAATTTTTTTATTTTCCTACTCTGCCATAAGCCAACAAACTGGAGATTTTCAGTTGTGATAATAATTTTTTTTAATGTGACAAGAGAAAATCACATTATTTCTAAAAGAACTAAATTTGAAACCATAAAACGAATCTCGTTTGCTACAACTAAAAAATTTGATTAACATAACTAAATTTTTAATTGATAACCGTAATTGTTCTATATATTTTTTAATAAAAAGCTTTTTGTTTATACTAAATAGATATTTCTCCAGGTAAACGAAACAATAAATTTAAACACAACAAAAACATGTACTGAAATCGGTTCAATTGAATCTATCTTTTAATTCAACCATATTTTCTTTTAATGCCAAATTAATTATCTACATAAATACGAGTATAAGAAATATCCATTATGAACATTAATTCTGACACTAAATCAAAGTCGACTGCAGCAAAACCCATCAAACAGCAGGAGTCTTAAACACACAAACATATATAAAAACAAAACAAACATACAACTCGTATCATAAAATATAAAAAATAAATATTTGCAGAGACACTTTTTATGCTGTATGAAGACGTAATGGTGGTATGTAAATAAAAAAAAATTTAGTATGTGCTCATACTATAAAAAAATTAAGTCAATAAAAGTAAAATTACATACCCAGCGTACCCAAGGGCACGCGTCAAAATGTTAAATTGTTCATTTTTTAAATTTAATTGTTTATTTTGCTGTTTTTATAACACAAGCGATAAACTCGTCTGGAAATTTTATACATAAAGTACTCAAAATTGATTACGAGTATTTGTGTGCACATAAATTACATGTAAACAATAATGCTGGGTAGTTAGAGTTCTATGCATTAGCAAAATTTTTATTTTTCCTTTATCAATTGCAAATTTATGTCTTGTTTCCATAACGCTACCGATTACTTGGTTAAATTTTAAAACTTAAAAAATTTAATGCTTTTCATACCAATTTTCTAGACGATTTAAGTGCTTTTACAAAAGAACTTAGAGGTCGCTGTGCAGTTTTGGCCCACTGTAATAATAAGAAATAAGCGCTTGCATTTTAAAAACTGCATTCTATTACATACTAGACGATTCTATGTCTGCCGCAGATTGCCTGTTCGTAAACTTTTGCTATATATTTCTTCAATTATGAAAAAGATTATTTTGTAAAATTTAGACGGCTTTTATCAAGCATTTTGTAGTCTTTTTAGAAATTTCTGAAACAAGCGAGAGATTTATAAAGCTAAACTATCATTGTCAGATCAACAACAACTTCAGCGTCACAATTCCACATAGAGTTAAAAAAAACAAATCATATTTATATAAAAAGTGTATGTATGCAAAACAAAAAAAATAATATTTAAAAAAATTGCATAAAAAATTAAAAAAAAAAAATTTTTTAAGCCTGATTGGAAGTTGAACTGCAACATTTGTAGTTGAGAGGTATTTTAAATAAGCTTGGTTTAAAAATATATGCGGTTTTAATTTAATCATACTCTATTTCCCTGAGAATATGGTTGAATCAACCATATTTTTCTTTTGAGTGTAGGGAGTAGTTGGCACATGAGAGTAGTGTCGCAATAGATCTATTCTGGGCGCGCTGACCAGGTGACTTGTTCCAAGCTTCTAATTTTAATTCTATAAAAGTCTAAGTTTTAATGGCAACTAAATTCCATTAAATAATATCTACAGTCTGATCAGCAATAACGAACATTTTAAACCACAAAATATACATTCAAGTGACAGGTATTTGTTACTTTAAAATGAAGCTTATGTAGATGGACCAGGTTGTTAATGATTATTGATGTTATTGTTGCTTTGTTCTAAAATAAATTCAATTGTTGTTATACAGACTGACATGTATTTTTTTTTGCTGACTTACAGAGTAATTACTTTCATGTAGCAAATAATTTCATTACAAATATTACGCACACACTTAATTTACATTTCTAATGAGACAATTTTCAAAATGAAAATCTAGGAAAATTAAAAAAAAAATAAGAAGAAAAGAGAATAACAAAACAACCAACTTCCTGTTTTTCAATGTTTCATATTTTCCAAAATAATTGATGACAATAAAATGATTTTTTTTTTCCTTTTTTAGAAAGTACGATTTTCATTTCATAAGCACTAAATCCAGCTTTTAACTAAAAATAATTTTTTTTTTTTTTTAAATTTGTTGTCATTCTGTTACGCTGGTAGCAATACCAGGAGGATGTATTAAACATGAAAACAAAAAGAAAGAAAAAATGAGAAGAACTTTGTTACAGTTTCAAAAGAAATACTTGGCTTTGTTTTACTTTTTGTATTTTTAATACCTCTTTTCAGATATATTTTTTTTTTGTATTACAATACAAGCATGTATTGAGTTGTATTGTGTTTGTCAATAAATTGCTTAAAGTAATTGCTTTTATTGAAGGTGGATTGGGTTGTGCTGGGAGGAACTACATTTCATTTGTTATCGTTTTACGGAAGCTAGATTTCATTGTAACATAAATTACTTTTATTTAATCACTAAAATTAAAAGAACAACAATAAATTAAATTTTTAACACCGCAAAATTTTGTAAATAAATGAATTGTCTTTACTATACATTTATTTAAGCCAAAATAAAATTTATAACAAGAGCTTTAATTTTGGAATGAGTGTACAGGTAAGATTAGGTTATACAAACACTCACTTGATGTGATATCTGTATAAAATCTTTCTATACCGCGCAGCTGCGTGTTTGTTAAAATTAATTTCTTCATTTGTGAAATAAATTTAAAATTCTATTAAAGCAAGTTTTATTTAATTATTATTAAGACTTAATGAATCTACTAAAATAATTTATACCCGCAATTAAATATATTCTTTCAATTTACACTAGACACCCTCTTGTAATTAAGTATTCAATTGACATGCTTTTTAGCTGATTAAGCAGGAAATTCCTGTTATCTGTAATAGACAATCTAAGGCACGTTTACATTAAACAGCTGTCTTAAAAATCAACTTGGCAAATTAATTGCAAATAAAATATTCAACATGCAGACCGAAAGAGAAAACACTTTGTCAGCTTTATTGTTATTAAAAAAAATTGATAAGACTACATGATAAGCAATAGGTGTGCTTTTTTCTAAATTGCAGCATTTAGGCCAGGACTATTGAATATAAATTGAAATTTATGAAAAGAAAAAAAAAAAAAAAGTCAACAGCAAAAAGAAAAAAAGAAATTGTATTAAATATTTAATATTAAAACACAAACATATAACGCTTCCAACATAACGTGAAAGTAATAACAGAGCAAATGAATTAACGATTTTATAACTATCAGCCTAAGTCAAAGGAAAGGTAAAAAAATCTTAATTGGGACAAAACTTTTTATTAGTTTAAATGGTATTTTTTTGACTTTTTAATATTAACAAAGCTAGAACTATATAGCAACTGGTAGACCACAGCGCATTCGATATAGAGTAAAATAAATGGAAATATTTTATTTTGTTATCTAGGCACTCGACAGCGAATAAAATGTATTGTAATTTGCGATGATAGCATTGAATAGCGAGTCTAATCACCGCATTCGATATCGAGTAAAAATTATCGAAATTTCTAATTTTGTTATCATTGTATTCGAAAGCGGGTCTTCGAACCAGTAAATATCATTCGATAGCTATCGTTACCAAAACAAAATACATTTTTAAGGAAAAAATTTAAGTTTTATTTAGTTTTAGGCTAAAACAATTTTTAATAAATCTTCATCTTTTGAATTTGAAGAAAATGATGTCAGAAGAAGCAATTGTTCATTCAGTTTATCAAATATTCTTTTTGCACAGTTTTTTTAAAGTCACTTACATTTCTCAAGAATTTGTGTATAAATCTATTACAATTTGAACAAAACTACGATTCAATAGATATCGTATACGGTGATTTGCTTAACCGACACATATCGAAATACTATATGATGATTAGACCCCTGTAGTGCGATTTACTATACAATTTTAAACAAAAATTTTTGTTTAAAAATAGTTATTTTTAAAATTAAAGAACTTGTGATTCAGTAAAATTTATAATTTCAGCTGTATGTAATTAAACAAAATCCAGAATTTTGTGTGGTGTTTACTTAACCGCAAAATAAAATATGTATGACTTTTAAATCTTAATATATAAAATTCGACTGTACGTGTGTTTGACATTGTACTCCTCCTAAATGGCTCCACTGATTTAATTGAATTTCTGTGTATGTCTTTGGGTTACGCTTTGGAAGGTTATTTATCTACTACCTGTTTTTACCCGGTTCTTCACTCTATGAGTACGATTTCTTAGAGTAAGCAGATGTTCGGCATAACTAAGCTTATATTTAAATGAAAAGAAAAATTTTGTCACGCCCATTATTTTTTTCAAGTCGAAGAACGGTTCCACCAATTTGACTATTTTATATTATATGTTTGGCATAACCAAACTCATATTTTTCTTCTCTTTTAAGTTATTTTTCAATTTAAATAAAATTTGAATCCAAAATAATGTTGCCGGATCAGCAAACAGAAAAATATGCGGTTAAAAATAGCAGCATGTCGAACCCTTAAGAGTTATTGAATCGCACTACTGAAAGAAGTGAAAAGTTAAAGACATAAAATTGTAAATTTTATAGATTTCAATGATACGCTTGATTTTATTTATATGAAAAAAATATGGAGCTGATTTTAAATGATCTTTAAAACAATAAGAAATTATAAAAGGGACATTATAATACTACGACGGCAAAGCAGAGGGTTAAATGCTGGTTGACAGATTAAGTGAAAAATGTTAGATTTTTTTGCTATTTTATCAAATAGAAGCATTGGTTATGTTGCTCACTAGGTAAAAATTTACTTACTCCAATATACTCAGCATATTAGCAAAATACAAATTTCTGTTAATAACGCAGCGAATACCCTTGATATTAACATAACATATTAATATATTTTAATCATGCTTAGTAACCCTGATCTGCTATTTATTAATTAATTGCTAAAACTTTATTTGTTTTTTTTTTTATAATAAAAGATTTAATTAGTCTTAGGTCAACTTTATTTATATAATAGTGTTTAATATGCCATAAATAATAATGCAAAATAAGTTGCATTTACTACATTTTAATAAGGAGATTTTAAAATAATTGCATGAGCTAAACAATTAAAGCCATTTAAGTGAATTTGTTAAGATTGTTGTTGATAAGCTGATGACAAGGTACTTATAACAAAAGCAAAATTAATTTTATTTTACTCGTATTTTTATTTAAATTATCTAAATTATTTTAGATTTTTTACTAGTGCTGGCCAAGCTTGGAACTTAACAAGCACCCTGATAAATGCTACACCATGATAAAACTCTAAATAGAACTGTGAAATTAAAATCTAGCTGACTGTTAAACTGAGTCAGCTGGATTTTTAGTAAGATGGTGTTTTTATCTTACTACGAAGACTTTGGCAAGTGAATTGCGCAGGTCTCTTGCTTAACTCTTATGTTTGCAGATGATCGGGTTGAGGGTTAGAGAATTTACACTTTTTCAGTACACAATTGCCCGTACTCGGCAATACGAGTACGTTTTGTTTCTTTAAATTACTATGTGTGTGTATGTGTGTTTCTGATTTGTTGTATTTTGTATTATTTTGTGAGTGAGTGATTGAGACAACATAACATAAAAATTAGAAAAAAATTGAAATAGTAAATTTTTGTAATGTGAACGGTTGAGCAAGTTCAAAAGGAACTTACTTGCGCAAGTCACTTTTTAAGAGTGAAAGGCTCTAACTCTATGATTTTTTTAATTTTTCTTGCTAGAACTTTAAATGCAACACTGTTCAATCACCATCTTTTATTAAACTGCAGTAAAATTTTGAACAAGCTGCGTCATTTAATTAATGTTTGGCAGCCATTATTAGCATATAACTTTGGGAATTTTAATAAAAATGGAAAAAATTAAATTTCGTGTGTTGATTAAACATTATGACAAAAATTTATAAATTTATAAACAAACTATTTTCTTTTTCCAAATTTGGAGAAATGCCTGGGTTGTAAGAGATTTATCACGAATGAAGAGGTCACTATTTTAAGGGCTTTGCGAAAGTATATTATTTGTAAAGAATAAAAAAATTTAAAAAAATGCTGCAGTAAATGTATTGATTTCAAAGGTAATTATGTTGGAAAGTAAAATATTTATTTGTCGGAACAAATTTTATTTAAAAAGTCATAGAGTTATCAAACAGCCACTGCCTAATTTTTTAAAAAAGTGACACTTTGAAAAATAAAGACTCAAGTTAGTATTAATTAATAGAACCCAAAGGCCCTAAAAAATTTATTTGTTCTTTTTTCAACTCTTATCCTCTGAAATGTTTTCTAACAAAAGATGATACCTGTAGCTAAACTCTAAGGGGTTGCCAATTTTTTTTTTTTTTGTTTTTTTTTTTAGTTTCAAATACAATTAAAATGGGAAAAATTCTTTTTTTTTAATTCACGTAATTTTTTACAAAAAAATATTTTATATTCCTAAAGTTGAGACAACGAAATTTTAAAATTTTTAGAGTTAAGCAGTTTTCTTTATATCAATTAGAAACATTTGAAAGAGGTAAGAGTTGAAAAAAAATTAAAATTTTTTTTCAAACGAAAGTTGTACTGAAAATAAAAAATTTTGTGTTTTTTTTTTCAATTTAATTATGCGAAAGAATATTTCATTCACATTTAGCTGAACAGGCATACAATTTTTACATGTACTCTTCTGTACATAGATTGCAAGATCTGTAAGTATCACTTACATGTTGTATAACTTTGATAAATAAAATTTTGTTTTTCACTTGAAATTTTTAATGAAGTTTTATGTTTGTGTTTTTTATTAAGATATTAAATATTTAAAATATCTATTAAAAGTAGCAGCAAGTACCATATTTGACAGCACTATCTTAAGATACTCAAGCTTGGACTAATTAAAATTTTCTGGGAATTCAATTTTCAATATTATTTATTCAATTAATAAATATGATTGAATTATTAAAATATTTTATTATATACTAGACATACAGAATCCCTAGATATGCAGCCAACGCTGAGACTCTTATACATTTAAATAAAATGTAAAATTGTTGGTTTTTTTTTTGGGCCATATTCATAAAACAACTATTGCTTATTAAGCAAATTTTCTTTTGCAAGAAATTTCTGTTTTTTTTTTTTTTTTTTTAGAAATTTTTATAAAATGTTTAAAAACCAACAAAAATTACTTACTAATTTCAAAGACGTAACAAACTTTTCTGATTAAATTTTGTGATAGCTATTTTCTGTTCAGAATTAAAAAAAATTTTGTTTTAGTTGATAAATTTGTTTGAATATGGAAAAGAAAAATCTTTAACACTTGAGCAGGCTTGTGTGGTTTTCTGTTATTCAATTAAAATATTGTTTTATCGTTATTTGTTTGGCTTCAAAAGAATTTTCTACTAAATGCAAATTATTTAAATGTATATTTTGTATTTATTGTTGATGTTGTTGTTTTTGTTGTTGTTGCTTTAGTTGCTATTGTGCTTTTGTAATTTGTATTTGTATAATTTAGTACATCTCATACAGTCATTGAAAAGCAGAGATTTATTCTGTTAAATTGGTTTAATTAAAATCTCAATTAAGTCAAACAATAATAATAAAAATGTTGCACATTTTGTTTTACTTTCTTTTTTTTTATATATATAATTTGTTACATCTTGTTATTTACAAAAGTTCATGTTAAAAGTTTTGAGCAACACAAACCTATATTTAGCTTATCATACACTTTTTGATTAAAGTATGTTTGTAATAACCAAAATGTAAGAGAGCAGAAAGAAAAGTATAAAATACAGATACAATTACAAAAATTAAATTGTAAACAAAAAAGCTTCAAACTTAATTTTTTAATTAAAAAGCAAAATTTTAGGTTGATTGTTAAAAAATAAATATTTGGAGATAGAAAAAATTTTTTTAATTCTAATTTTAGTGCGTTTTGTGTTAATTCAAGTACCCAAGCGACAAAAAGAAAATAACTGAGTGATTTTGGCATTTGTATTCGTACAAAGTGAAAAAATATTTTTTAGTGGGCCGCAATTTTCTATTTCCTTTTCATAAGAATTTTCTTGTAAAAAATTCTTAGGGAGCCGCATATCAGCAGTTTGTCGTCTGAAGTAGAAGCGCACGATAGTTTTCTTCATAGGAAGCCTGACCATAAATAATATAAAATATTTTTAATAAGTTTTATTTATAACAAATATTTTGGTTGATTAAAGAAATAAATCATTTTAATTAATAAGAGTATTCACAAGTCTTGGGTGGTACACCAACGAACTATTCCCTCAGTTTTATAGAACGAACTAGTCTGGCATTTTATATTCAAATAGTTCAGGTGTTTGCTCTTCATTTTATAAACGAACGAACGAACTAAATAAATATACTAATTAAACCAATAAACGAAAGACTGCTGATGCTGTAAAAAATAAGATTTTTTTTCGAACATAAATAACTACTCTTGCTAAAAATTGGGATATTTAAATTTTTAATTAAAAAAAGCAAAATAAATTTCACTGCATGATTTTTCGAATTTTCTTTTCTATTTATTGATGCAAAGTATTAATTTGAATCCTAGCCAATTAGCGCATCCAATTGAATGATATACAGACTTTTTCCATTTTATAATTAAGCCTTATTTGTTAATGAAAGCAACAAGAGCTATTTATAGCTCATGAATGGCATGACTCAGATATTCTGTACAGAAACCTGGAGCAATTAATGGCCCATTTTCATTTTTAAATTTATTATAGAAGCACATGGATGGTTGTTCAAACGAAATCCAAATAAATTTTATAATATAGCCCTTAAAAGATTGATTTTTTTTTTTTAAAATTTTAATAAAAAAATGTATACTTATTTTTATATAATCACATAAATGTGAATGAGCAACTGGAGCTCTTAATAATTTATTTGGAAGTTATACTAGCAACAACAGTCTCTACTAACTAGCAGAGATTCAATAAAATAATTAGTAAAATAAACTAGATGTATATCGGTCACGACCGAACGAATCGAATTGTCGGACTCACTCAATTGAACGAAATGATCCGCACCTTTTATTAAATCTTTGTCTGTCTTTCGGTTTTCATTCGTTTGTTCTCATGCTTTAAAAAAAGTTCCATTAAGCCTTCATAATAAAAACAATTTGGCAATATTATTTATTTATTTTATTTATATCTTTTGTTAATAAATAATTTAAGTTTTTGTTTTATTTTGCTTTTATATTCTTTACATTTAGTTTTTTTAGCTTTTTTTAAGCCAATTTAGCTTTTTTTACTTTTAGGCAAAGCTGACTACAAGTACGCTATTCACCACGCTGTTAATGGAGATTTTATGAGCATTTTGCAAATATATTGAGTATGAACTGGCAAATTTAACTTTATCTATTAAGTGCATATGTGCTTGTTGACTTTGATTTATTTACTTGCGAGCATATACAGTGATATTTGCTCAAAGTATTTCTAATTCAAATGGAGAAAAGTGAAGCAAAAAGCCAATGTGTATCTAAATTTTTTTTTTTGTGCTAGGCGAAACTCAGCTTTTTTTCAGTCTTGCGTATCATTTGCAAGCACCATAGTGAGTCCCCTTAATTAAATATATTTCTTTAAATAGCTTTTTTTTTATTAATTTTGTATGATACTCATGCATACTCGTACGTACATACAAAATATATTATATTACCGATAAAATATGATGTGCATGTAAGCATATTAAAACTATTTATTTACTCAACCTTTTAAATGTTGCTTTGTTGTGCATCAATTTATCATTGAATTGTTTTTTTTTTTTTTTTTTTTTTTTAATTTATGCTAAATGCAATTTCCATTAAAATAAGTAATATTTTTATAAAAGTTTTTTTTTAACTTTTATTATTTTATTTAAATGAATAAGCCTGTCGCATGCCATAATAAATGATTTTAGCTCACACCCAACGCCCTCATCCATTATCATTAGCATTACGTGTAGCATCGCTGCTTTTCTGCTGTTTGTATCATGTTTTGAACCACATAATCAAACTAATTTTTTTTACTGATTCCACTTAAATTCTGACACTTTCTCTCGACAAAAAAAAAAAAAAAAATTAAGCTAAATTTAATATTTGCTCAATTGTTTAAAACAAATATATGTGGAGGTCTTTAAGACTCTTACATTCCCCCTACTTTTGCATCCAACATCATAGTGAGTCAATCAGAGTTTAGTCACTCATCTACTTACCCTATTCCCCTTCTAGTGGCGGCTGTTTTAGTCCCTTGTGTTCTGCCATATTGCTGGAATGTTAATTTTATATTTTACGTTTTTCCATTTTATTTTATAAAATACTCGTATCTTCACTTTAAACGTGCACAAATTTTTAAAAAGTATGTTGTATGCTTCTTCTTTTCAATATTGTATTATAGTTTTTTTTATGTTTTTTTTTTTTGTTTTGTTTTTCATGTCGGAAATTCCGTTAAATGTTTAAGGAATTGGATTGTTTGCAAAATGCTAAGCTAAAGATGCTAAAGAATGTATTTACATGTTCTATCGCGCATGAAGATGATATCGCTTTTATGACATGCAGTTGTTTGTTTTAGATTATTGCAAATGTTAATGCACTAAATGTGGGTCAAATTTATTATATAATTTCTTGTTATATACACACTTGTATGCATCACTTGGGAGAGAGTAAATATTTTGCAGCATCTAAAACAAAAAAATTTATTTTAAATATTACATTAATAATGAATGAAGTAAAAGTAAAGTAATTTTAATTGAAAGTCTAGACATTACTAGTTTTATAATTTATAATTTTATTTATTTTACTAAATAAGGCCAAAAAAAAAAAAATACTGGTTCCAAATGGAAACTTGAGATTCCAATTTCAGACCATTTACTTCTCCAAAAATGAATAAACCCGATGTGGGAAATTAATTTTTTTTAATGTTTTCTAAAGAAAACACTTATTTAAATATAAAATAATATCTGAAATATTAGGTAGTTTTTTAGTTATTGTACCTGAAAGTTAAGGTTTCTGTACACTAAGTGAAAAAGAAACGTTGGCAACGTCTCATATAGAAGAATTGTAAGAGAGGCTTGTACGCTTAATTGCAACACTACTTTCGTTTAAATATAGAGGCTGTTTTTTATAGACGTATAGAACTTTAAGTTGGCATTACTGTTCAAGATGGCGACCGATTTAACAGCTGTCAAGTGATTTATTCTCAGTTTGCTTTGGCAATTCATCATGAATAGACTTACGCTTGAACAACGCTTGCAAATAATGCAATTTTATTTCGAAAATAATGGTTCTGTGCGGAATACGGTTGAATGGCTACGTCAACAAACAAAACTGCCGCATTTGCAGTGAAGCTAATCCTCAAGTGTATGTCGAAACACCGTTACATCCAGAAAAACTGACTGTTTGGTGCGCTTTATGGGCTGGTGGAATCATTTGTCCGTACTTCTTCAAAAACGAAGATGGCCAGAACGTTACTAACTTTTTCATTCCTGAATTGAACAACCATGATGTCCAGGAGCTCTGGTTCCAACAAGAAGGCGCAACATGTCACACAGCTCGTGCCACAATCGATTTATTGAAAGACACGTTTGGTGACCGCCTAATTTTACGTTTTGGACCTGTGAATTGGCCTCCAAGATCTTGTGATTTAACACCGCTAGACTACTTTCTGTAGGGCTATGTAAAGTCATTGGTCTATGCAGATAAGCCACAAACGCTTGACCATTTGAAAAACAACATTCGCCGTGTTAATGCCGATATACGGCCGAGCCAGCCGTGGCGGTCATATGCCAGAAATCATATTTAAAATGTTATGCCACAAGATTATCTTTCGGATAAATAAAATTCATGTCAATCGAATAATCCATCGTTGTTTTATTGCAATTTAAAGTTCTATACGTCTATAAAAAACACCCTTTACAATCAATAAACAGTTATTTTTTAGTAAGCTAAGCCAAAAACAACTATATGTATGAGTTTCCATAATTACAAGAGAATTTGATTGGTGGACAAGTGTACAAATGGATGATGAGAATATTAAAATGAGTGCAATAAATACTGAATAAAGAAATGACTTTGAATTATAGAAGGTACTCGTATTATAATTAAATGGAAATTGTAAATATTAAAATTACCTGAGGCTAGATGGTAATTTAACTTAATAATAATTGTATAACTAAATATAAGATTTTAGATTTTTAAATAACTGAGCTGAACACGAACTTTTTTTGGTAATGATTTTTTTTCTTAAAAACTACATCAAGATCGATAGGGTGCGGTTCCATGGGTTAGTAGGGAAGACAACTAATCTCTTAAATTCCAGTTTAAATGCTTCTCTTTAAAAAATTGGTATTTCAAAAATTTATTAAAAAAATTTTTATATTTTTTATAATTTGGTTTATGTTTTTAAGCTTATAAAAACATTCACAAAATTATTAAATATATTGAATTTTTTTAACAACATTGGTGACGTTATACAACCTAAGTCTGAAAACTTTTTAGGAAAGACTGACTTCATTTTAAAAATATTGTTGGCAAAAATGCTGTTAATTTAATTATAAATTTTTTTATTTTTGTTAAGCATTTAAAAAGAATGGGCGAAATTAAAAAAATGAATATTTAGCTAACACAGTGAAGGTTATAAAAGACTCGGCATAACCGAAGTTTATCTTTATAGGCCAGAGCCAAAAGACAACCACCTTATGACATATCGATTATACTTCTCACAAATTTTTTTTATTTCCTTTCAATATCTATCCCGGATTTAATAAAGAGTGATTTTTTTGCTATTATCTTTTTGGCAACACTAGTTTTGACAGCTCACGCACGTTTTGTATCTTGTGTCACTGTCAAACATCTTCAGTTTGGTCTATAATTTAATCATGAATCGTCTTACAAACGAACAACGCTTGCAAATTATTGAATTTTATTACCAAAATGCGTGCTCTGTTAAGAAAGTTCATAGCGCGCTTCTTCCATTTTATGGTCAGTTTAATCGACCTACTGAGGCTTCTATTCGGGCTATTGTAACAAAATTTCGCACCAAATTTACATTGTTGGACATTAAACCACCAACACGCTTACGTAGAGTGCGAACTGAAGAAAATATCGCAGCCGTATCGGCCAGTGTTGGTGATGACCGTAAATTATCGATTCGGCGCCGTTCGCAGCAATTGGGCCTCTGTTACTCCACTACGTGGAAAATTTTGCGGAAGGATTTGGGTGTGAAGCCTTATAAGATACAACTGGTGCAAGAATTGAAGCCAAACGACCTACCACAACGCCAAATTTTTGGTGAATGGGCTCTTGAAAAGTTAGATGAAGATCCACTTTTTTATCGAAGAATTGTGTTCAGCGACGAGGCTCATTTCTGGTTGAATGGATACGTGAACAAGCAAAACTGTCGTATTTGGAGTGAAGAGCAGCCAGAAGCATTGCAAGAGCTACCAATGCATCCACAAAAAACAACCGTTTGGTGCGGATTATGGGCTGGCGGCATCATTGGGCCGTATTTCTTCAAAGATGATGCGAATCACAACGTTACTGTGAATGGTGAGCGCTACCGATGATAACAAACTTTTTTTTGCCCAAAATGGAAGAGCTTGACTTGCATGACATGTGGTTTCAACAAGACGGTGTCACATGCCACACAGCACGCGAAACAATGGACCAATTGAGAGGCGAGTTCGGTGAACAGTTTATTTCACGCTTGGGACCAGTCAATTGGCCGCCCAGATCGTGCGATTTAACGCCTCTAGACTATTTTTTGTGGGGCTATGTTAAGGCTAATGTCTATAGGGACAAGCCCGCTTCGATTGACGCACTGGAAGCCAACATTGCCAACATTATTCGTGAGATACCGGCCGAAATGTTGGAAAGAGTATGCCAAAATTGGACTAAGCGGATGGACCATTTGAGGCGCAGCCGCGGCCAACATTTGCATGAAATAATCTTCAAACATTAAATTATATCGACCCAACTATCGATCCAAATAAATATTTCATGCATTTTTCTGAATTTTATGTGTTTTTTTTTTTTAAATTTCCGATAGTTCTTATAAAATCACCTTTTAGTTATAAATTCTCATGTATTGAAAACGTTATAAAAATATAAAATAACTTTAATAGCAAAATTAAGACAAGAGGAAGTAAAAATTTGCAGTTGGCATTAAATAAAAAGCAAATTCAGTCTGGCTGTCTAACAAAAACAAAAAAAAAAAAAAAATAAATAAATAAAGAAAAAAGCCACTGATAAATTCAATATGAAAAATAAACATTTAAAAAAAGGCGAACATGATGTGCTCAGAGCACTACTGGCTAACCATGCACAAGCAAACTCATCATATTTGCAATAGCTCGTCGCTTTTAGTTTTAAATGATAAAATAATAAAATAAAATTCAATAAAACACAAAAAAATTATAACATGACAGTTAATATTAAACAAATATTTAATAAAAATTTATCTAATAAAGTAAAGGAAAAATAAAACAAGAAAAAATGTTAAAGTTTTAATAATAAATATTACATGAGCCAAAAGAAAAAGAATGTTTAACAAATACACAGACACACATTAACAACCTAGGACGGTGCAGAGCGGTTCAATCTGTTTAATAAGATTTTTTAAATATCTAAACTATTTTTATTTATTTATTATTTTCTTGAGATTTATGCAAATGAAAATGAAAAAAAAAATATTGCAAAATGTAAATAATAAATCAATGTTTTGAGCAATTAATGTGCATAAATATTTATAAACGAATCAGTTTATTTTTAGTTTTTATTTATTTATTTTTGAAATGCATATGTAGTGCCATCTTCGGTTAAATGGTACTATTACTACTACTCCTAATTAATACAACTATTATCTACTACTTAAGGAATACAAATGTTAGCATAAGAAAAGAGATTAAAACAAGAAGATAAAAAAGAGGAGAGTTTGTGTTTGAACGTTAAACTGTGCGTTTTATTTTTGGTAATAGTGCTAGCAAGCACTTTAACATACAAATAACTGTTTTATACATACTCATATACGAACGTAAATATTAGAGAAGAATGTCAGGCAAATCTAATAAATAATTATTTTTGTAACTTTTGCCACTGTCTGGCATTTGAAATAAATATTTACTCCCAAATTTATAAAAAATATTATGTGCGTAATAAGGGGTAATTTGACAAATACTGCATAGA